>JAZHFQ010000745.1:0-600000 GCA_038387885.1 Spodoptera picta | reverse complement strand
GAGGTTCTTATGGGCGTTAGACGTACTTTACTGGAGAATTGTTATGTAAACAACAAAGGTCAATGAGACCCATCAGATGGAAGTTAAAATTTTGTTGTCTATAGAACTTTGAAAACAATACGCTTTGAACATGGAACTCTGAAATCGTCAGGAACCCTTATATTGTGCAGTTGTATTAGTAAACCTTTTGATAAATAAAACTGGCATAAATATATTACCATACTAAATCTGGAAATTCCGGGCTTGCATCTACCAGAGACGGACACAAAACGTACCTACACCAAAATATTTTACGATTTCCCTTTATTTCAAAAAGCATGGCAAATCTCCATAGAAAAGATGATAGATCTATTTCCCACCGATTTGGAGGCCAATAGACTTCATAAAATGGCCGAATGTACTTCCATAAGCTTTCGTATTGATCAAGCAAAACGCACAGGCTCTGGGTAATAATAATAAAATATTATGAGGATCCTTTTGCATACGCCTCCTTACTTGAAATGAATAGACCGAATAAGATTTAGAGCCCAACCTTTGGTTAGAGCGCACTTTGTCAACAGAAAAATATGAGACCTAGGATAATATACCAGAAAGGAAATACAATACGTGTATAGTTATAAAATAAAAATATCTATGTAAAATTGTTATAGCGCGTGCTATTTACGTAAACATAATTTCACGCCTGTTAATTTTTGCTCTATGTTCAAAACTTTTCGCATAATTTTCTTTCTCTTCTTCCTGTTGAATTCACTTTAGGTGTCTTACTTATATTTTACTAGCTTTTACCTGCGGCTTCGCTCGCGTCACAAAATGATAAAAAGTAGCTTATATGACATATACCAATACACACAGCGCCATCTATACCAATAATTTCGTTTTCCCTCGAAATTATCAAATTTTTCCGGGATAAAAAGTACCCTATTATTTAATCCAGACTTCTAACTGTACATCTGCAAAAATTCAAAGCAATCGGTTTAGTAGTTACGGCGTGAAAGCAGAACAAACAAACTCACTTTCCAATTTATAATATTAGTAAGGATCTTACTCATAAATCGAATTTCAAAGAGTGACTTCAGTGCTCACTAATTGCAAGCATCACCAACAAAACTGTCCAGAACTTGGACAGTATCTACTGCGTATTCTGTCTTCCACATTATATAATGTTACGTACATACGTATTTATTAGTAGGCAGTAGATGAGTACAAGTAGTAATCATAAAACCAGGGTTGGGCACTTAGGCGACGAATGTCTTCAATCGTAAAAATAAAACCAGTTTTCTAATTTACGAACCTAATCTTTGTGACTGATCAAATCTCTCGTTTTTTTTTTCTTGATTTTTATTCCGTTCACAAACCCATAGAAATATTATCAGATTTTTTCAAGACTCAGTGAATACTAAAACGAATATCTGACACCGTTCGAGCGTTATGTATGTACTTGTTGGGTCTTATACGGCTGTGAAACTTCCATTTACGAACCCAAAGCAATTCGAACTTAATTTTGGAGGTCATAAAGTTGATTTCTCTTTGAGAACTCGTCTATTTTGATGTGATCGTAAATTACCAGAGGTATTTTCGGTCAGTGTGAGCTCTATTTTCAATGGGATATGGGCTATTATAGTGTGGGCTTATATCCATATTATCTTTGTGTTCTCCGTAGACCTAGATCGTTCACAGTGTTGTGATGCGTACATGTTTTATTACGAGGGTCGCTTGTCGATATCAGACGAAATAAAGCTTTATGGTGGAAAATTAGGAGATTCACAGATTGAAAACATAAACGAATGAAGTATATATAGAGGTAGTATATAATAGTATACTCATTTATATGATATAAGTAGGGATATTATAAATTGCATATCAAATAAATAATCGCCTATCAATAAATACTCATCATTTATATTCTTTTGTACATCAAATAACTTACTTCACTACAAACAAACTAAATGTTTTACAAAACTCAAACTGCAGATAATTCGAAATTATACATCAATATGACAATCCTTTTTTCCTTATAATGCAATACAGTTAAATTTGTTTTTGTACATAAATACTGCATACATAGCATAAATACTGACTGCACAGCAATTTTGGGCACTTCGAAACATTTGGTTACTCACAAGGCGCGAGGCGAGCGAGCTCAGCGAGCGGTGCCGCGGCAGCGGCCGCCGAGCGCTATATCATTTACTGTTTTTCAAATCTTTTCATACCATTTAGCCGTTTATATTAAAAGTTAACCTATAGAGGTATAATGTGTATTAAGATTATTAGCTGTGTATGTATGAAAAAAGCTTTTGCTTTAGGCAAAATCGTTGTACGCTGCGAAAATAAATTATAGTGTGTTTAGTGATATTTTGAGTTAAATATTTTGCTGTGCAATCAGTAATTTTGATGGGAATTCGGAATCTTATTGCAAAGAGAAAGGATATTTTTTGATATGCGTTTAAATACTACCCATATAAGTAGTCGAAATTTTATTATAAGTACCTATAAAATTAAGTTTACATTACCTACGTCACGTAATTGGCAGTCGTAATTTTATCGTAAATTGGGTTAATAATTTGTCTGAGTACGTTGAGCGTATATAAAAGTTGAATCAGTTACGTTTTTATGAGATTGGTGATGCAAAAATAAAGAAAATATAAGTATCCTCATCAATAATCCTACATACGGAGATTATCTTATGTTGAATCTGAATTTATTTATTTATTTGTTTTGCCCATTATTTATGTTCTGATTGTAATTGTAAGTGTCAATTGTCTTTATTGCTCGTATCGTAAATTTTAAGTTTAATATTTCATTTGTCTCCGATACTAATTCTTCTTAGTTATTTCGAATGTTAAATCTATGTCAATGGTTGGATTCGCCTGTCTCTGTAAACCATTTAGTATATAATGCATGTTGTGCTAACCTATAATAGATTGATGCACTAGTATTTAAGTTTTCGTAAATGTAACCCTATATTGTATAAGTGTGTAATCAACTGTTGGTGAGCCCAATACAATAAAATAAAAAAAAATAAAAAAATCTGAAGAAAATGCCGTCCGTCCGTTACTCGTCTCTTTGTACTCACAAAATCTCTAGTACCTATTGCAGATGTATTCAGGCTACAGTAACTCTTTCAGTTATCACATAGCTGACACTAGTAATACAAAACCTACATAATATGTACCTCTATATTAAGTAAACCAACATTCTAATTAAAATAGCAACGAAAATACCACACTCATAATAACAACTCAAACTCAACCAAGGGCAAAGGAAACTAAGACAGTTCAATTTCAAAACATATTCGTATCTCAACAAAGTAAGCGTCGCGACATTCGCTTGTCGTGCTTGCTTGACGCTTTAGACGTTCATTATAACTTGACTATCTTGAGCTGTAAGTAGGTACTACAAAATGAGGAAGTACTTTTTATGGGATAAGTCGGTAAACGAGTAGACGGATCACCTGATGGTAAGCAATCGGCTTCACTCATGGACATCCGAAATACCAGAGGCGTTGTCGGCCCTTTGGGATTAGGAATTTGAGGATTGTTGGGGACTCAGGGATTGGGGAGACTGAGAAGCCCCCCACCCCTTTTCAATCTCCAGTATTGGTAACCTCACTCACACAATGAAACACAACGAGAACGTTGTTTCACGTTGTTTTTCTGTCAGGCCGTGGTATCTCTCCGGTCGAGCCGGCCCATTCGTGCCAAAGCATCTTATGATAATGGGTCTTATGATAAAATAAAGTGAAATATTTTTAAACTCATGTCAATAAACATATTTTTATTTTATTTGTTTAAACTACTTGACCTCACAATAACTTTATCTAGTATATAGAATTTGCAAAGGGTTTAAACAATCCCAACAAACAATGAATTACTATGCTTTTCTAAAATGAATCATTTATTTGGAACATTAACTTCAATCGTAAGTATACACGAAAACATTAATTACTCTTGTTCCCATATTATTATTCTCATATTTCCGAGGAAAACACGTTGTTGTAAATATTGCTTTAATTAAAATCTCTTTTACATGCTATCCGTATGGAAGTGGTTGCCGATAATGAGTAGATAAAGATCGCATTTTTAATTATTTACAGCTATCATATTTTATGCAGGTTATCACGAATTTGAGTGATTTAATTTTATTACATTTTTATTATTTTTTGTGAAGTAATAGGTGGCTAACCTCCGAATACTAGTTTTTTTAGTCATAAATAATTTTACGCTTATGTTATTAATACAGTACAAAGCATTGTTACAACTGCACATCAAACCTACTATAGTCTTCCTTACCGATTTTGGTAACGGCGACCCTTAATACGTAAAGACAGACCTAGGCCCTTCTGCGCATCAAGGAACCATCATAACCACCGCAGATAGGGGCTGATATACGGAGCCGTGGAGAGCTTAACGGGATGCCGGGGCTCCGGCTCAAAGTGCAGGAGTAGAAACAGGCAGTTTTTTAGTCAGTAAAAATTTGATACTCCGATACCGAGCCGGAGAAGTCATTGGATGATTTTCACTCTCAAAAAAAGCCACCCTATACCTGCACGTACAACTCTGCCAGCCAGCTTGACTGTGTAAATTTTGATCGGAGTTTCAGGACTAAATACCAGTCAGCCACATCAGGGCGCACGACAGGAGATAGCTGTTATAGCTAGCATAAATATTATACTAGCCTGTAGATGAACCATATTCTGTCTATTGTTAATTAGCATGGAGTCCACCTATGAAGATAGAGAGGTATGAAGTTTATACTAAAGTCTAGGAAACCCTTTACTAGTAGTCAAACGCCAGAAAGTCTTACAGCAGATTCTAGCTAAGAATGTTGGCAATATTGGCATCTGTGCAAGTCAGTAAACAGTAACGCTCATTTATATGCACGTCTGCCAGATATTGCAGTCTGAACAGGTTCTATGAATAGGTTGCGGCACAACAGATAGATTTAATAAGTAACTACCTAGGTATATTGAAAATACAACTTTAGTATTATGCACATAAGACTTAATTTTGTAAATGTTGAAAAGCGAATGTTTCATTATATTATGCGCATTATAGAGCTCTGCCTACTTTAACATAATTATAGTGACGTCACGTTTTATGTGTTAAAACATTAAATTGATACAATGTAACACACCCACTTTTCACTATTTATGTTACGAGTCCCATGTAATAGGGGGTGAGCCTATTGCCATATACCGGGCACATTTCCAGACTCCGTGCTACTACTGAGAATTTTTTAAAAACCCAGTAATACTTTGCCCGACCCGGGAATCGAACCCGAGACCCCTTGCCCGGCAGTCGCACTTGCGACCACTCGGCCAACGAGGCAGTCATTAAGTGCCGTAATGTGCATCTCTGCCTACCCCTTCGGGGATAAAAAGGCGTGATGTTATGTTATGTATTAAATTGATGTTTCGCAGTTTCAAATAACTGATATCAGTACTTATTACGTAAGTGTATAGAATTTAATAAAAAAGACTCCTTGTTCATAAAGCCCTCGATTTAAAACCGCAGCGAATCCAATGAAAGCTTTCCTCATGAATAATAGAAAAAGATTAAAATCTAAAACGTATATCTGACGTCGGCATAATCGCACACACTCAGTTTTATGACTATCTGTTTTAATTAGTGAAATTGTTTCATATGAGGAATTATTCATTACCCACAAAACTGTACGACGGGGTTATTGGAATTACCTTCGTATAGTAAACGGTATAAGGAATTAGTTTCTTTGAAAACTATGTATATAAGCCAAATCCATTGATCCACAAATTGTTGTTTCGGGTCTGGGTGTCATTGTGTATGTGAACTTGTATGTTTGTAAACGCACCCACGACACAGGAGAAAATCCTAGTGTGGGGAAACGTTAAAAAAAAAAAAAATGCCTTGTTGCTCATTAGAGAGAAGGTTTTTATGTAATAGAATGAATGTTTAATATACACCTGTTTTCCTTCGGGATGATCTCCGGCTACCGTAAGCACGGGCCTGCGGACGTCTAGCATGGGTAGCTCGCCATCAGACCACCACGAATGGAGCCCAATAGGGCTGATGCCGATACGGAGCCGCGGCGGACTTAACGGGGTTACCGGGGCTCCGGCTCGAAGTGCAGGAGTAGAAACGAGATGGCTTTTAGTCAGTCGGACACTTCCTCTTATCTCACCCAGGAATGAAGTCGTAGAAGTACTTTGTCGATTGATTTCGTTTTGGTCCAACAGTGAAAAATCATAAATGGGAGCAGTATATATCTTAGACACCTTTTTAAATATTTTAAACGATCTCTGATGCCAACGTGTTTAGAAGTTTTTACGGTCTTTATCTTAACTGTTGGAGGTGTAGCTACACAGGATAATGTACTTTTATTATTGCCATAGATAATAAAATTCAATGTGTAATGCACTGAAAATGGAGATAAGTGACGTGACTGTGTATTAACCTGGACTACCTTGTTGGCCCATTGTTTGTGTGAATATTGTATATAAGATCTTCAGTTAAATTCCCAGTTTGAAGTAAAATGAATTAATATGTTGAATTCATTACAGTAGGCATTAAGTGCCGAAATGTGCACCTCTGCCTACTCCTTCGGGGATAAAAAAGCGTGATCTTATGTTGTGTAATTCATTACTTTGAAAGTTAATAAAGGATATAGTTGCACAGATTAATTGATGATTCATAGAATCACAATTAAACACCATTTACACTAATGAACAACCCGAAACTGTACCAACATGACCAATTTGACCATTTGACGTCCAAAACGCCAGAATTCAGTACAAGTATGTCGATCTTCGGTAGACTGCACTGCATCCATCAGTGGTTTATGTTCGTCGGAGGTGGACGTAACCGTATGCCTTTGAAACTGTGAACTCGACCAATGAATCACACAGCTAACAGGACCTCGGTGACCGCAACCTTGACAAACGTGGATTTTAGTGTTCGAATGCATGTGTATATAACCTGCTAGAATTGGTCGAAATTTAACGAATGTGCAACTTTGTTACAAGAGAATAAAGTTGATAATTGGATTGATTTACTAAAGTCTGTAGTAGATACTTATTCAGTTTCTTTATTATATAGAGTAACATATATAATACAACATCTTTACAAGCACAGTCTTTTTAAAGGGTCGAAAATCATTGAATGACTGCTCCCGCCCGGGTGAGGCGGGAGGGAGTGTCAGACTCTTACTGACTAAAAACCACCCCGTTCCTTCTCCTGCACGTCGAGCCGGAGCCCCGGCAACCCGTTAGGTTCTCTGCGACTTACTAGCACAGTAGGGTGCAGAAGTGTTATGTTATTTCTTTTTTTATTTATTTTTTAAATGATTCGTTGATAGGACATTAAATTTAATAATCTAATTAGTTCGTTTATTAGATAATGAAGAAATCGGCACGTATTTTTTTAATATGTCATACAAGAAAATAATACTTAATTCGACAAAACGTATTTAAGTTTAGGAGTGGGAGGTCGCTACATCACACGTTTGTATGAAACGTCGTGACTCGTGACGTTTACAAGATATTTCAAATCAATTTAATGTCTAAAATATTTAACTTTGAAAGAAAAAAATGACTGCCTCCTTGGCCGAGAGGTAGCAAGTGCGACTGCCGCCCAAGGGGTCTTGGGTTCGATTCTCAGGTCGGTCAAAGTATTACTGGGTTTTTAAAAATTCTCAAAGGTAGCACGGAGTCTAGAATTGTGTCCGTTATATGGCAATATGCTCACCCCCTATTACCTAGGACTCATAACATAAATAGTAAAAAGTGGGTGTTACATTGTAGAGGTACAGTGGCATTAAGTGCCGTAATGTGCACCTCTGCCTACCCCTTCGGGGATAAAAGGCGTGATGTTATGAAAATAAAAAAAGCAAAATACTTGTCTAATGTTTTAACATGATGTTCCAAACAGACATAAAAAAAGACAATTACACTATTCGTCAGACATTTAAATTCTTTCATATATTAAGCGATAATCAGACTATGGTTACATACTGCCTCAGATGGTTGTAGCTTTTAAAATCATTTAAAGTTTGATGTTATTCAACAAGAAAGATATTAAACTACCTCCACTTTTACGCACTATTCCTAATCTTCCTACCACCAACTACATTCAATAAATTATATATATTTCTGCCTCCAAGCAATACTGTCATGTTGGCTCGGTTCAAAGCACCTAAGTAATTACAACGTCATCAATTATAAGTTTATCTCCATGGCAAATAATTAACATGGTGATAAACGTGAGACTGTGCAATGGGGTTTTAATTACACTACCTTGTATAGGATATTGTATTATGTATTTGAAGCCAAGAATATAACTTCCAAGATTATATTCTTAGATTAAGAAGTCAAGTATAATTTTGAATTTTCTGGGTCATTATGATATAAAATTTTATACCATTTTTATAAAGTGCGAGGGAACCATGTTTCGGTACGAATGGGTCGGTTCGATCGGAGTGATACCACGGCCTTATAAAAAACCGACGTGAAAAAACATCTGCGTTGTGTTTCATCGTGTGAGTGAGATTAATTACCCCCAATCTCTTCAATCCCCGAAAAAACAACAATCCTCAAATTCCTAACCCTTCAAAAGGCCGGTAACGCAATTGTTGTGGTGGACACTCGCAACACCCCCGTCGAGTGTCCGTGGGCGGCGGCGATTGCTTACCATCATTACCACTACTGTCTGTGTGTTGTGCTTAAATAAACAAATAAACATAATGTATCATTTTTTTATTTATTTATTTCAAAAACAATTTACATTATGTGTAAATTAAAGCCTAAAACTAATAAGACAAGTAGTACAAAAATTTAAAATTGCAATTCTTAAATCGAATTAGATTTAAAATAAAAATGTTAGTTTAATACTGGTCTCATAAGAACAAAATTTATGTGACAAAATTCCACTAATACATTGATAAAACTGATAAACCATGAAAAAAGATTCGAATTAACATTAATAATGTCAAAAACCAAAAAATAGCCCATGATGCATAAAAACAATATTATTATACAATATCAGATTAGAACATAATACATCTTAAAACATCATCACATCAATTAACTCAAGAGCCATCATCATCAACTCCCACCACAAATTAAGCCAACGCAACCAACGTCCCCTACCAAATGTCTCTGAACCAATCCATCACACAATGACGTCTAAACCATCTCACGCTTCAGAGACGATATGAACAAACAAGTCTAATCGCTGCCATTAATTCAAACAATCAGTAATGACCAATGAACTCCTCAAGCGGAACAGACAAATACGCTTACAGACTTGCTCGCCCGGATGTCGGCTTGGGTATTTGCGGCGTGACTTACGACCCACATCCGCTCGCCATACCTATTTGTTTTACTTACGCCACTTCCGGGCCCCTAAGGCTTGCATAATAGGTATTTGACGATTTCTGGTGCATCGATTAATATTTTTTTTATTGTCAATTGTATTTAAAAGCTTGTGCAAATTATACCAATATTAAAAGTTGTCTTATCTAAGTCCAAGTTGTAAGTAAGAGATACGTACTCACACTAAGAAAGTACAGACCAGACACCGATTCTATTCTAACTTCTAACAAAACAGTGTCCTCTATTGTTATAGTAGTATCTCACATAACATATGATCACGCCTTTTTATCTCCGAAGGGGTAGGCAGAAGTGCACATCACGGAATTTAATGCCACTATATAAATGTAACATCCACTTTTCCCAGGGGGTGAGCCTTTTGCCATATACCGGGCACTATCCCAGACTCCGTGCTACTACTGAGAGTTAAAAAAAACAGTAATACTTTGCCCAATCCGGGAGCCGAACCCGAGACCCCTTGCCCGGCAGTTGCACTTGCGACCACTCGGTCGACGAGGCAGACGGGGCAGTGAGATACTAATCTCACTTAGTACTAAAACTCAGTACTTACTGTTATAATTATTTTCCAGTTACCAATACATAATTCCGAGTAACCCATTAGCCGCTTCCAATACACGTACCAGTACCGTACGATGTATCTCCGGTTTCAATAACGATCGTCCGGTAAATTTCCGTCAGTAATTCCGATTCCCTTGAGATCTTTCGCTGTGTACGCATTTCAGGTTAACATGAGTTTCAACTAGCTTTTAAAATATTCCCACATGGATGGACAAGGAACATAATAATAGAATTATGCATGAATCTTACTTGGTTGATGGCCTGGCGAGTAGGAGGTTCAATCAAGATTCTAATTAAAAGAAAATAAACTAATATTGACGACTAATATATAGGTACTAAATTTTATTAATTTTGTATCTATTGGCGCGCACATATTCTCGGAATCACTCAACTAAAAACTACAATAACAATAATCTCACTTGACTTCAAGGTAAATTATGAGTTAGAATTTTGACAGGTCCGCACTTACGAACCACCTGATCGAAAAGAAAACTTCTTTAAGCTTTAAATCAAGTAAAAAAAATACTCTCTATCTCTTTCGAGATAAACCAACAGATTTGTTGTTCCGTGAAAGATCTTTATATAAAATCCTATTACAGTCTATCAAGGATCAAAAGACTAAGTGATTTTGTCCATTAAGGTATACGGGCAGGCTTAGTTGCCCATAAAATTGTGCCAAAAAGGTGAGGATGTGGGGTTCGCATCCGTTGGGAAAGTATCGCTGTAATCCTGAACCCAGACATGCTTTGTAAAGTATGTTTAGTGTAATAAAAATTTTAGTGTGTGTAGTCAATCGCTTTTAGGAGCATCGACCCTTTGTTACGGATTTTTCAAATTTTTCCTTTATTTAAAAATTGTGCATCTACTACACTATGTAATAAAAGCAAGTTGTACTGTTTTGTGTTGTTCAACTCCAGAGACGGAACCGAATTGCATTCTATTGTCACGAATCTAACAACAACATTAGCTGAGTATTAAAATCAGTTTATTTTTTTATCTAAATAATCATAAATCTATTGAATGGAAATCAAGTTAACGATGTACCTCCAAATAATTTAAAGATAAAAATAAAACCAATAGTAAAAATAACTACCGAAAAATCCCTTTGACAACCAACGAAACGAATTTCATCAGAAAATATCGGCACCAACATCCATTTATAACCAACCACACTTAAATCAAATCAAATAGCAATTTTAATTCAAAAATTACTATCGCTGGTGTTCCAATAAACTATAATGATCACGGTTGAGTTGGTGGCATCCTTGATTCCTTTGGTAATAAATTGACGGGACGCTTCGAGTCCCGCCTTAATAACTTTTTGATAATGATATAGGAGCAGATTTTTCCAGCACCCCTCTTTCGTGGCCCAGTGGAAGTTTTAGTGAATTTACTGGCAGTTTGTGAAGCCATAGATTATGGTAATATGTGTTCTTTATTGGGTGTATGTGATCTCTTTTCGTGATTGAGTTTCGGTTCGTTTATTAAAACTGTGACTATGAGTTGCGATTAATTAGACGCGTTTTATGCTACATACCTAATATGTGGATCGAATTTTAATTTTGTTGAATATTAAATTGAAGCTTAAATATTTCATTAAGTTCATTTGTACAGATATTAGATCCCATTCACCATCATCTATACTTATATACTAATAATACTGTAAAGCTGAAGAGTTTGTTTTTTTGTTTGTTTGTTTGAACGCGCTAATGTCCGAAACCAGCAGTCCGATTTGAATAATTCTTTCTGTATTAGATAGTCCATTTATCGAGGAAGGCTATAGGCTATAAAATATCACGCTATTATCAATAGGCGCCGATCAGAGCGAGTGAAACCGCGCGGAAGTAGCTAGTATTTTATAATAGCGCTGATAAAGTTTGTCATTACTCCTATAATAACTTCACACGTCGTCTGCAGATGAAACCAAATCTCATTCTCGCAGACATGGTACCATACGGCAATCTTCAAGCCGAAACACTTCCCGAAAACTGTCTCCAACTACACTATTACAATTTAACATAATTCCACGTCCGTAACTTGTAATATTTACACAAATGTATGTAAATAACAAGCACATTGTACTAAACAACTTTGGCTCCGACATAGCTCGCATAAATCAGGATTATATAAACGGGGGTGGGCCATACTCATGGTCTGTTTGCGTGATGGGAACATTTTTTTTTCTTTTCTTTTTTTTCCCTATTTATTGCTTTGTTTCTCATGAATGACTTTTGTAAGTTATTGTTTTGATATTCGCTTGGATGGTAAGGTTATCCATTATCATTCCTTTATGTGTATTTTTTGTCATATTGAATAGGAAATGAGCTGTGTTTTTTCATGTATCTTTAATCATAACTGGTGCTTTTTTTTCTTTTGTACTATATAACTATGAAAAAAGGTACTACATAACATAACATAACATCACGCCTTTTTATCCCCGAAGGGGTAGGCAGAGGTGCACATTACGGCACTTAATGCCACTGTACAATGTAACACCCACTTTTCACTATTTATGTTACGAGTCCCATGTAATAGGGGGTGAGCCTATTGCCATATACCGGGCACATTTCTAGACTCCGTGCTACTACTGAGAATTTTTTAAAAACCCAGTAATACTTTGCCCGACCCGGGATTCGAACCCGAGACCCCTTGCCCGGCAGTCGCACTTGCGACCACTCGGCCAACGAGGCAGTCAAAAGCCAAAAAAGCCAAAAAAGGTGCTTGAGTTATTTATTTACGCTATTACACAATAGGTACTGTTTCTTTATAGTATTGTTACTTCAGGGCACAGTCTCGATTTTATTTTACGTAATAAGTATTTGTTACTATTTAATCTAATAAATATATAATAATAATAAATATATAATAATGACTGCCTCATTGTCCTGTTGGTCGCAAGTGCGACTGCCGGGCAAGGGGTCTCGGGTTCGATTCCCGGGTCGGGCACAGTATTAATGGGTTTTAAAAAAAAATCCCAGTAGTAGCACGGAGTCTGGAAATGTGCCCGGTATATGGCAATAGGCTCACCCTCTATTACATGGGACTCATAACATAAATAGTGAAAAGTGGGTGTTACATTGTACAGTGGCATAATGTACACCTCTGCTTACCCCTTCGGGGATAAAAGGCGTGATGTTATGTAATCTAATAAAACCTATCGCTGTGTGCTCTCTGTTTAACATCATTGTCAAGAACAATCTTGACAAAACTCTTTTCGCAACATCAAATAAATATTTCCTTACAATTCGGAAAGTATTACTATTTGTACAACAAGTGATACGGCGCACAAAACATTTTAACACTAAATCGCTTCGGCAAACAAAAACAAACAATTCTCGGTACTTACAAAACTTGATTCTTTCATATTAGTTGTCGCCATAAAGGCGAACACTACTATCATAGTAAGCCGTACGACTACATCGCGGATAAAATACAAGCAATTATGAACCTTATCGTGCTATAAATAAAAGCGTTAGTATCAATAAAATTGGACAACTCTATTTCGAATCGAAACAAACGATTGTGAATCTTATCGTGCCATTAATAAAGGTGACGGCGGTGACAATTGAAATTGTTTGGATATCGTACCATGTATGCCCTGAATTGGCTGTCAGTTGTAAATTTTTTGCAGCACTTCGATGTTTTAACATTCTTTTGTACTTCTTTATAGGACTATCGTTGATGGAACTGTTTCAAATTACTAAGTTAATGTGTAGAATAGAAAATTCAAATTTCCTTCTTGGCTTGAAAATGAGTTCTTAACAAAGGCGACATGACCTTAGGGCTTTATAGAACTTTATCAAAGCCTTCTTGGAAGCCCCCGCAGGAACCATTGCTAATACAATTAACAACTCAATCTTGATCCTTGATAACGGCAAGCGAGAGATTATGGTACAATTTTATTTTTCTAGATTGTTCATTTATTTCTTTTGTCGACGCTATAATCGGGTCTTTAGTTACGATGTTCGTTTTTGTTCTGAAACCATTTAAGTTGATCTTTGTTGCTATCGAGTTATATAATTGTCGACA
The DNA here is from genome assembly GCA_038387885.1 of Spodoptera picta. Lineage (NCBI taxonomy): Eukaryota > Metazoa > Arthropoda > Insecta > Lepidoptera > Noctuidae > Spodoptera > Spodoptera picta. The sequence continues at coordinate 586,049 of JAZHFQ010000745.1, read as the reverse complement.
AAAAATTTATCTGATGTTTATTTATTTATTTATTTATTTATTTATTTATTTATTTATTTATAAGCACATGTATAATTTTACAGCACAAGCCAAAACATTATACAGTTAAACAATAAAAAAAAAATGTTACTTATTTACTATTTTACACTTACGTAACAGGTATCTTATAAAAAAGGAACGATAATTATAATTACTTAAAACTAATTCATCAGTCGTCCATCTTCTCGCAAAATCTTACACATTCACGACATACATCCTTCCATCTCGCTGCAAACAAATCACGCTCTGGTGCGGAAGCCAGGAAAGCATTGATCATCGTTAATGCTCGAACAAGCGGAGAATTTGCATGCGCGACTGTTCGCGTTACTGGGACAGCCAGTAAGGGGTGCCTACGTGGCCTAAGCTGATGCTTCAGAACTGGGGGCACAAACAAGCGTACCACCTGTGCCACCAGCTCCGGACAGTCAGATTGTCCTCGCAGAGTACTACAGGTAGAAATAATAAGAGAGTAATTTCGCCTCACTACCAAAGAATTAAAATTTAACATGCCCAGTAAAAACTTGGTGGGATATAAGAATGGATAGTACCCAAATAGCTTTTTGTACAGAAATCTAAGAAATGCTTTTTGCACTTTCTCCAGCAATAAAGCATAAGTACTCTCGTGAGGATTCCATACAATAGATGCTGTCTCTAGTTTGGTACGAACTAGAGCCATGTACACAAGTTTGATAGCTTTAGGATTATCAAATTCACGCATATTACGGATAACGAAACCTAATCTACGATAAGAGTCAATTGTAAGTAACCTCATATGTTCGTGAAAGTTTTAGTGGAGATAGAGATACGAAAGAACACCTACATTTTACAGCAATAAATTAAATGTCTTTTTTTTGTTTGTGAGACTGAGCGAATATAATATGAAGCATTAACCAAAAACCTAATAATACTTTGTATGTCCCAAAGGGTGCCCAAAACAATATGAAACATACTAAAATGTGTACAACTATATCTCTAATATGACAGACGTAAGAAAATTCCAAAAGTAAAGGTCGAATTAAATAAATTTATGAAATAGAAGAATATTTTAAATACACGTTTTCCATACTACAGTTGTAAAATACCCATACGAAAAGTCAAACTTTCCATATATGTTAGTATTTTCTTCCATTAACTTCCACTTCAATGCCTTTTGAAGCATAATAGGTACATATTTTTATTACAAATCTTTATGAATAGCATATATTCATGTTAGTTGGAAATTCCACCGCTAACACAATTTCCAGTCATATCATAAATGCATTATTGGAATTATTACAGACGGTTTTCTTAGTTTAATCCTATGGAAATATGGAAAACGTAACATGAAACATTATTTATATTTTATCTCATTGGTTTTGGAACCACATGTCAAACATGAATTTTGATTGTTTCCCGGTTTAAAATACAATAATGTTAAAACACTTTAAGAGGAAGAAGAATTTCCTCCTTCTACTTTAATCTTATTCATCATGTTTTTCACTCTTTCATTTTAGGCATTATCCCTGTTACAAGCGCTTTTAATAAGCGCACTAGGTCTCCGGTCATCATAAGTGCGAGTCTGCGTACGGCGTACAAAGGTAGCTCGCCGCCCGACCAGAACCAGACCCGTGCGTACGGCGCGTCGGGTTCCGCGCGTACCTCAAAGAGCCATCAGACCACCGTAGATGGGGCCCAGCGCGAAAGAAGTCATTTAATGATTTTCCCCCCTCCAAAAAAACACTAGGATCTTCTCCTGTGTCGTGGATGCGTACAAATATGCAAGTATACATACACATGTTCACACACCCAGAACCAAAACAACAATTTGTGGATTACACGAAGGGTTGTTCCGTGCGAGAATCGAATCCACTACACACTTCTTTCTGCCATATGTAGTTATTTGCGGAATCCATATTTATTGATTTCAAAATCATTATTTAATTATGTTATAAGTCTGAAAACATTAGGATTCATAACACTACAGTAACAATTCTGTTCATACATAATTTTTACAACATATGACTAATAGACGTGCTACTTACGGCACTACGTAATAACAATAATAACATCGTGAAGATAAATATTAGTATTAACAACAATGTATAATATCTGGAATGATCGTTTTAATAACTCCCATCACGATATAACAAAGTTTACGAGTAAATCACAACAAAGTAGTTGCAGCGAGGACTATCGTTGTTGCAAATAGTATTTATCTGTGAGTATGTACTTGTACCTATGCAGTGCATGAATAGAACCAACAAGCATAATTTACTAGGACAGCATACATAGTATAAGAATTCAAATAATTAGTTGTTTAGATATTACGTTTTACCCAACTATTTTGTCTAATATCATACAAAGACTCTTTTACATTCTAAATAGTAAAGAACCATAACAAATCTACTGCTGAACAATTATACGCCTTCCTCAGTACTTCTAGAGTGGTTGGTTTGAAATGTGTCCTAAGATCTGAAGAAAAGAGTTGCGTTTTCATCAACGATGTAGTGGACTTAAGCTATCAATTCTATTTAACGGCGGATTGCAATAAAGTATTACTTGGTTGTTGATGAAGTACAAGGAGTCGTGAACTCTGTGCAACTTCTAGGGGAATTAAAAAGGCAACTAATGGATTTTCGTTATCTGATGAACGATAACGAGTTGCTCAAGGAATTTGTAAAGTAAAAGTTGTAGTTTAGTTTTGCTGCACTTTTATAAATACACATGAATCTTAGCTAGAATGTATACATAATAGGATTGAAGACTCTCTTGGCCGAGTCGTCGAAAATTAGGCAGTTATTGACACCAAACCGTATGTGTGTCAAGAATTGTAGTTTTGAATCTTTGTAATAGTAGTGTGATATAAGGACGTAACAAAATGTTATTTTTCATAATGAGAATAAAAGAAATCAACTAAAAAAATATACCAAGCCTACTGTCAGTAGGCTGCTAGCGACTGCTGCGACATAGCCACGACCGCGCACGCTGCTCATGACGAATATAGTACAATATATCCACGTAAGTAACCCGCGATTTTTAGTTAATTTAATTTGTCTCACAATAGTAAGTATAAAAGCAAGAGAAACCAAAGACTATATTAAACTATGTTCTATGTATTTTGATTTAGTTGAAAACAGTTGAACCCCACACGCCGAGGTCACCCATTGATACGTTTTCCTAGGTGGGTAATAACTTTAAACCAAACTGAAGGGTACTCCGGTTTCAATGAAGGAGTTTCTGACTCGTGGCAGGCAGACAGTGTTTGGCAGGGCACGGCAGCACTTTGGTATGAGGTTCTGTTGGACTCAGGACTGCATCATAAATATCAAGACTGCTGATGGGAAACATCATAAAATCTCTTCCATGGATGAGCTGAGTCCTTTGATTGAGAAGTATCCTAAGCTGTTGCCTGTGTCTTCATCAACAAGTAGGAGTAGGGTGGAGGATGCAGGGAATCTGAAACAGAACAGGTAATTAATGGCAAACTGCAAGGTAATGTTTCATAATGTAATGTTTCATAATTTGTACTTCCATGTCATGCTTATTGTAACTTACTTGTGGGTAGATTCCATCATTCCATTTTCCATATTACTACTCTCACGATAAGAATTTAATTTATCATTCATATCATAGCTTGTAGCTGGTGCCATTTTTATTTATTTATTTATTTATTAACCTTGTTCTATCTCTTGCATTTGTATCATCCCTTTATTTCATTTGGTTTGTCTTTATCACCGAATACGCAATCATATTATTTTTCATAACATTGTCGTCAGTTCATCACAAAGCATGTTGATTGTTGTGTGTGTGTAGTTTGACAGTTCATTTTAGCATCCATCAATATGTCACTTGTCAGTGTCGTTGGCTTGTGACAGTGACGGTCGCTATTTTAGATGCGTTCGGAAATGGTCCCAGAGTAATTAGTAAAATATTGTTTTATTAATTTTTTCTCATATTATGATGTTTTTTTTTTCTGCTTTTGTATTGTCTTAATTTTTGTTGATGTCGATGTCGGCCGGCGGGTGGTGCTGGGTTAGGTGATTGGAATAATTTTTAGTTCATTGATATTTATGTATTTAGCTTTTTAAAATCAATTTAATATTTACATATTCTTATTATTTATATTTATTTATATACACAGATTTTAATTTATTATGTCAGATAGTGATTCTTTTGTTTCCGCTAATGATGATGCCTCTAATAGTGATAGTTTTTGCTCGTTGGGGGCTACTCTTGCAGACTTCATCGATCGCTCTTTTTCCGATAACAACGACAGATTTTTCAATGTTTGCCACATAAACGCACAGAGTGTTCCCAGTCACTACAGTGACCTCTATGATGCGTTTAACAATGGCAATATTCATGCCATTCTGATTTCCGAAACCTGGCTCAAACCTCAACTCTTATCAACCACTTACCCCCTTACTGGTTACGTTCTTCTTCGGAATGATCGGATTGTAAGACGGGGAGGTGGAGTGGCAATTTACCTCCGTAGTAACTTTCCTCACAGAATACTCTTGTCATCGTCTCCAAATTCTCCTGCGGAATATTTATTTCTAGAGGTTTGTGTCCGGGGGGTTAAAATGGTCCTGGGTGTTATTTACTGCCCTCCAACTAATGACTACTTCACTGAATTCGAGTCAGTTCTAGAATCTTTGGGTTCTGAGTACGAACATCACGTGATCATGGGTGATTTTAATACCGATCTCCTTCTACCAAACTCCTTTAGATCTAATAAGCTCCTTCATCTTATCGAGTCAGCGAGTCTTCACTTCTTACCGCTGAATGCTACTCATCACAATACTGTTGCTGATGACTCTTGGCTCGATCTTATACTTACTTCGAATCCTTCCTTGGTTCCCTTCCATGGTCAGCACGACGCTCCCGGATTTTCCCATCATGACCTTATTTACCTATCCTATGCCCTCAAACCACCCAAGGTGAAACCCAAGGTTCTGTACAGGCGCTGTTTTGCGGGGATGGATGGGGAGAGACTTCGGGATGATGCATCGACACTCAATTGGGGGCCGCTTTTTGAGGCGGAAACGGTTGACGAGAAGGTAGCAATTTTTAATGCGTCTCTCGTTAGTCTATACGACCGTCATGCACCCATCAGAAGGATCAAGGTTAGGCGACCACCGGCGCCTTGGATGACCGCAGGAGTACAGATGGCAATGCGTCGTAGGGACCGCGCGTTCCGCAGGCATAGGAGAAATCGTACTGACGAGAACTGGGAGGCTTTTAAAATTGCAAGAAACAGAATGTAACCAAGTGGTACGTAACGCTAAGCGCCGTCATATTCTCAATAATATTTCTTGTTCATCTCCTGCCAATATCTGGAAATTTTTCCGGACTCTTGGTATTGGCAAACCTCAAAATTCAGACCAGTCTATAACAATTGGTTTAGATGACCTTAACCAACATTTCTCCACTGTTCCTACTCTAGATCATCTTACCAGACTAAACACCTTGTCTTTTATCAGTGGTCTGACACGTTCCAACATAAACAATTTCTGTTTCATTCCAGCTGATGCGACGGAGATTCGTAAGATTACCCTTTCCATTAAATCAAAAGCTGTGGGTTGTGACTCCTTATCCCGAGATATGATCACATATATTCTAGACCACGTGCTGTCACCGATTACTCATATTATAAATTTCTCCATGTTCTCCGGTGTATTTCCAGCAGTTTGGCGTAAAGCTTTTGTTCGACCCTTACCTAAGGTTAGTACTCCCACTCTGCTGACCCACTTCCGTCCTATCTCAATCCTTCCCTTCCTATCTAAGGTGCTGGAGGCCTGTGTCCATAAACAATTGTCTCACTTTGTTTACAATCATAGCTTAATAAGCCCGTTGCAATCTGGGTTTCGACCTGGCCACAGCACTATAACTTCCCTCCTTAAAGTGACTGGCGATGTTAGGGCTGGTATGGAGGATACCAAAGTAACACTTTTGGTATTGGTTGATTTTTCTAACGCGTTTAATATGGTCAGTCATGATATCCTTTTGGCAATCTTATCCCAAGTAGTGATGATTCACCGGTTCTGGCTCACGCGTTTGACAGGTCAAATCCGGAAGAATCAGTCGCACCAATCCTAAAAAAAAAAAAAAAAAAAAAAAAAAAGGTTTTGGCATGCTCTGATCACGTTTCTGCAGTCCTTTTTTGCGTAGGATGCGTGGTTCTGGAGTTATGCAAATCAATTGCAAATCCATTTATTGTTATCTCATTCATTTCCGGTGCTCCTGACCCTCATCAACGCTCCATTGTTCTTATCTATACTTCGAACACCCTTTTGGCGTTCTTATCTATTACTCACTGGTAACCCTCATTATCTTTCATTTCCTAAACACAATCATTCATTTTAATTTTCTAATTAATTTATTACTTTTTTCTACAAAATATGAGTGGAACATCTCATCCACAAAAATATCATTGTACAGTGTGTTCCCTGTAAATATGTTCGTAAAACTATGCATTGAACATCCCTGAAACTTAAATAGCAAATACATTAAGCAATATTCACCACAAACTGAAGTCCAATCATTCTGAATCCTATCAACATTCCAGTCCCATCTCTTACAATTCCTTTTCAAAAACTGAAGATGATATCGCTCAGGTGTTCGTCCATATGAATCAAAATATTGACCGATGCCATTCGCATCGATATGTACAGCTATCCAGTGTGACCCTGGTTTATCATCCGCATCCAAATTGCATATTATATACGTGGGTACATGTGTATACATAGGTAGTCTATTAGCAGCATAAACATTATTTTCTAGACTGACATGAATCTTTTTCATATGCTTTTGTAATTCTAGTGTGTCCATGATATTACTGTTATTAACAAATTATTACAGTACTAATCTATTCAATGGTTGTCATACGAATGTTCAATTATAGTGATTTGTAAATATTAAATATCGCATTCTTTTGGGAATCACAAAACAAGTTCATGCCTGTTGCGATGTGCGATAAATTTGTTGACTCATAGAGTTCAGATAAGAATGGTGCTATATAAGATCGAACAGTTGCAGTCATGCAGTCAGTCTATGGTCGTTTGACCACAGTGGATTGTGTACGTCTACCAATACTACGTTTGTGTTACTTACTTCAACGCATCAATGGTCATGGAGGTAAGTGTTTATACTATTGACAAACTTACTTGTATTTCTGTTGTTGTTTCCTAACGTGTGTGTGTCAGATTAAGTGTAAACAAATTGATATTAACGTGATAACTCTGTTGTTGCAGAGATCATTCAACTTCGCAGACGATAATGAAAATACCTATAAACAGTATTACTACTCGCCACTCTCTCCCCAACACGAAGAAGAGAGTGATGACATCGTCGTTATTAACACAGACGATGGAGGAAAAAGGAAATCGCAACCGATTGATCAATTTTTTGAAGTGACACCAAAAATAAAAAGGAAGAAGCTGCTATCGTCGACTGTGGCACGAGCTGCTAGAGATGGCGTATCATACATCTCTACAAATTCTGACGACGGAGACCAAGCGACGCATCTCATAAAAATTGAAATGTATGATATGAAGAAACTATCCAAGATTCCAATTAGTGATCACTGGAAGCACGCTACCACGAGGATTAAATATTACGTAAAGAATAATAAGGATAGCATCTACGACAACACAAACGGTCTCGTATACAATATTACATAGACAATAGCAGAAAGTGAAAAAGTTAAAAAATACTTTTTTAACAATGACACTCATTAGTGGATTAGTGAATGTGATTCTGTTTACTTAAAGTACTTCTGTGTACTCATTAGATCCAAGGAGCTGTCGCCTTGTGATGCTGAGAGAAAAACAATAGCAGAAGGAAGAGATGAGTGCGGTATACGTGTACAGAACACTTCATGGAAAAACAAAACTACAAAATTGATTGGAGAAGAAAAAGTGAAGAATATGCAGTACCTAAGAGCTGAATATCCATTTTTCAGTTCAAAATCTAGACGATTGATGAGTTTCGAAAACTGGCCTCTCGTTATGCAGCAGAAGCCTGAAGATCTTGCAGAAGCCGGTTTCTTTTATACTGGCTATGGAGACAGGACCAAGTGTTTCCATTGTGGTGGTGGTTTAAAAGATTGGGAAGATGACGATGATCCTTGGCAGCAGCATGTTCAGTGGTTTAGTCAATGTGCTTATGTAAAGTTTAAACTCGAACAGTGTTTTGTTTAAGATTAAATAGGGGAGGTATATAAAGAAATAAAAAATAATATATTGCATATAATTTGTTTTATTAATTTTATAATGTTACATTTAGTTACACACACACAAAAATGCATTAAGCATTACACATATATCTAAAACACAACACACATTATAATCCTAACTACTATAGTCTACAGTAACATTTCGATTTTTATCTATTTCAATAATATTATCAAACTCAGCATAAACAATACAGTTAATTGTTTGTATTAGTGAGGATTCAAATCGTACTTCTAATCTTACACTACCATGCTTTATGAGATTCCAATGGGCTGATGAGTTAGCTGATAAATCAGGAGTTAAATCAAATGCTAAAAGACAGTAACCTTTGGCATACTGTTCACGAGAGATTGCATTTCCTTCATTAAGAAAGTGAATACCAGTCCCCGAGAATAGAGTATGATATGCTGATGTAAACACATTATTATTAAAAGATGGTTGCAAAGCTTTGGAAGGTATTTGTTGACCATCAATATATAAGCTGAAAGAGTTAATACCATAGTTTTCAAAGTTAAATGGATTTTTAGTAAGTGAACCATTAAATGCGGAATTATTCACAAAACCAATAATACATCTTTTGGGTTGAACACCCGATGGAATAGTTAAAACTTTAACTTCAGCACGAGTTATAGGATATTTAGCAGTGGTAGAAGCTAAAACTTTCTGATGTGCGAGTAATACACTTGGATTAATTCGTGCTCTTCGAACAATAAGAGTTGCATCCGTAATGCAAACTTTAAACTTTACATCATTTGATCCAGCAATTAAATTAAAACTCTCTCTTGACCGAACTAATTTTACACTCATTTCAACGCCATTAATTAAAAATTTATCTTGATTGAAAATATCACCATGAAGATGACCAATCATTTCTACTTCCCTGCTTTCATTAACTAATTCCTGTCTTTTAACAAATCCAATGTTTTTACCATCTGTGGAATCCATTTTTCCTGCTGTATCATCATACCAAAGACTACAAGTAAGATGAGATTGTTTAGCAGCAGGAGCATAGTTTAAAAGGGTTTCCATGTATGCTCGATAAGCATAGGTATTATTAGATGGTGACACAAGTTTTTGGTTTAAATAGATATCGAGTTGACTAAAAAGTGAATGCAACCAATTATTTACAGGTGCTACTGCTGTAGCTGATATCAAGTTTGTTGAATCTTGATTTAATACTTTTGCCTTTATGTGGAGTAATGTATGAGACAAATCTATGTAGTCATCGCCTGTTCCAGGAACTTGAAACTCGATAGGTCCATCATCAGCAAGAGATGAAATTGGTTTATAATGAATCCACAATCCATTTTCAATGCTTGTTTGTGTAGACGGTAATGCAAACAAATCTAATTCTGACTTAACGCACTCACAAGAATGATTATGAAGGAAAGACATACTTAATTTGAAAATATATCTTTGATGTTTTTTGGTTTTCGACCAACTTTTTTCGTAGCTTTCACTTTCGCTGTTAGTGGTGGAATGAACGAGGCCAATCGTTTTCTTTTAGTTATATACCCAGATCCTGTCATGTTAAATCGATCAATTTTGTCATCAGCCTTTCGTTTTAAGTTCGTACTAACTTGCTTTAGACGATTTTTTATTGAGGCTTCCATAGGACGGGCTTGAACCATATCTGATAAAAGTCCTACTCCAGCATTTAATGCCTCCTTACCAACCACTCGAACACCACTTGAAAGTAAAGGTAAAACTGATCTAAATAACCCTCCTAAGAAGCTCCCAATACCATGACCACGTTGGTATGGTGAACCCTTATAAATTACTCCAACTCCTGATCCAGCTTGATGAGAATAATAATTTTCGTATGGACATTTATGATGATCCTGGTGAGAATACATTATTATAATTTGTGGAAATGTAGTTTAATACACACGGTTCCAAACTGGAATGGGATTTTTTGTCCTGTGCTCGATCTTATATCTATTTCTAACGTATCGAACTCTCTTCGCATAACAGGTAAATAGTGAGGTGGAGAGAAAATGTGCATTTTATTCGCACCATAAATGTATTTTGAAGGATCTAATGAAATGACTCTTAATAGCGGAGTCATAACATCACCCACAATCTGAGGATCGATAATATCGCAATATAGAAATAGTTGTGATGGTAACCCTAAGTGTAAATTAGCAGGACATTTCCCAAAATTTCTGTCTAGGAGATTTGTATTTGGTTCATAACCTAGTTGTAAACTTAATTTGGGTGATAATGTTATGGAAGTTATATTTTTATCCAAAACAGAAACAGACACAAATTTTGTTATTTCATCATAACGAAATTTCAAGTTCTCTCTGATACTATTTAACGTTTTTAAAATATGTTCAACGTTATCGTAGTTGGTAGCGGGAATATGTTTTTTGTAGTACACTGTTGATGGTTTATCTTCATTAGGCATTATCATGGTTTTTGTGATGTATACAACATTTTCATGATCTTGAACAGTAAACATGGTGCATGGATATTGAAACTCGACAACTCCAACCGACCATTCACCTTCTAATTTCATAGCTTTTGGTAATTTTGTTGAAAAATTTGTGGTCTTGTTATCAGGAAAGTATTCCATTGAACTATTGCTGAGCAAAGTTAAATAAAAACTTTCTTTATTCATATTTCTTGTAAACTAGAAGCTAAAATCCAACTGTTAAATTTATCTGGATAACCTCTCCACTTCACTAATACTTCTTTTCTGTTACCCGAATAACGAGTGCCAATTATTTTATCTATTTTATATTGTGAGGTGGGGTTGTAAGTGACCTTCTGTAATTCTCTTTCATAAAAAGTACCAACTATTGGTTCATTTTGTAAATCAGTTATTGTATAAACAATCCATGGAGATCTATCAATTATTGAAGATATAATAAATATTTCATCACTCCAATTGGATTCATATCCTTTTTGAAAAACATGTTTATATTTAGTTATTCGAACATAATCACCCACGTTGAAATTTGGTTTAGAATTTTCTAAAGAAAGTTTGTTTGATCCTCTATCATAAAGATTAGTCCAAACTGTCATAATATTGTTGGAACTTACATCACATGGGCACATCTTAATACTCGAGTGAATGCTGTGATTATAAGAGTATATTAAATCTTGTAAAACATCGACATATCTATAAGTATTATTATGAGTGAAATAACGCCACATTTTCATTTTTAGAGTTCTTTGAAATCGTTCAACAATACTAGCCTTAATATCAGGATTGTTAGTGGTATAGTAATTTATCTTTTTGGATTTAAAGTATTTTTGTACATCTTTTGAAATAAATTCTGTACCTTTATCAGATTGTATGTGAGTAGGTGTTGAATTACTTTCAGTAAATATACTTTCAAAACATTCTTTAGTTGTTTCTGAGTTTTTCTTTTTCATTGGTCTTGCAAAAGCATATTTACTAAATACATCAATAACACAAAGTATGTAGTTGAAACCATCATTATATTGAGCATAAGTTCGCATATCACTTAAATCAGCTTGCCACAACTCATTAATGTTTGATAGAATGTACCTATTACGCGGGAATTTTTTCCGAATGGGTTTATGTAGTGTATATGTTTCTTGTGATTGTAACCATTCCTTTACTTGCTTTTTATCCATTTTCTCCTTCATAGCTTTTGATAATTTATCAATACTACCAAAACCAGCGGGGTTAGATGGATCATAATAAATCCTGTTAGTTTCTTCTAGTACGGGGTCCATTTTTCCCAATCGATCTTTTTACGTATTTTAGTTATAGATCTTTTATCTCCACTGCTCGGTGTAGAAAACTCTTGAACTTCAATCTCAGAGGTTTTGTTCAGATCTTTTGCTTGAAGTTGGTTAATAAACTCACATCTCTTTGGATTTCCAATATAAGTAAGTGGTACTTTAATATCTTTTAATGCTTTAGCAAATCTATCCCACCCTATCGGATCACTTTTTTTAAGGGTCTAAGTGAATCATTTATTAAATCAACAATATTACTTCCTGGAATTTTTTCATTATCAATTATGACTGTGCCTTCATTGTCCCAACGTATTTTACTTTTACTTATTCCAATTAAGTTTAATAATGACTCACCTTTTTTATTATAAGTTTTTGGAATTAAACTGAGTATTTGTGTTGGTGAATACAGTGGATTTGCTTCACTTTCTATACTTTTAATAGATCCTTTCTCCTCTAACAAAGATTCAGCATCAACTGAACTTTTTAGATCTCTATCTTTATTTTTAAAACCAATTTTAGATCCATTTGAATCTTCATTAGATGTATCAGAATAAATTGGTAATCTGAGTGGTTGACGATCCTCTTCGGTAAAGTGAAGGTATCTTTGTAGTGTTTGTAAATATAACATCCACTTCTTTCGGTCTTCCGTCTTACTATTCATAATATTTTGCATTTCAATATCTAGTCGAGACAAATTACTAGTAACCTTATTTTCTTGTTTTAATTTTTCAATCAATCCAGGTTCAATAAGTATCATTTTCTTAGCATTTTCCATGTTAACTGGCTAGTCCACTTACTAATCCACTCAATATTGCACCTAATATTATTGGTAAGAAAGCCCCTCCTTTTTGTATAATAATATTTTTTCTTAGTTTATGTGTACACTTATGCACCAGTTTACGGAGTATATTTTTGTGTTTATTCAATTTTTGTTTATCTTGATCTTTGAGAGGTATCTTTCCTTGTAAAACGTTATGAATACATTCACAAATACAATTTATTTCTTCTTCATCACACGTTTTAAGTAACGCTCTTTGATATTTTGGTTTAAGCGTATGCAAAGCGTTTAGCAAATGTTTATGCGTGGTGAGTCGACGATGCATCATTTAGAAATGATTTGAATTGTTTGATTCTTGGTGTATTTAAACTCTTTCGTGGGGACGTAGACTGTGCAGTAACCATTAAATGGGAATACATTTGTCTTGATACGACAAAAATCATTTGTATTCTGTTTTAAATCTATCATTAAATATCCATGCGCTTCGAAAGTTGCATCCCTGTAGGCGTCTTCAATGAATTTTGGGTTATCTGGTGACACTTGACGTGCTAAATATCTTATTTGAGTTTTATCTCGAGGGTTTTTAAAATAAATTATATAACTTGAGTTTAAAGAAATGTCTCTTTGACCTTTACCTTGATGAAATAAATTTTGTGTTAAATAAAATACACTAAGATTCCTGTGATGACTACCTTTTGTAAATATATCCACAATTCTTCCATCAGACTCTCTCATTAGATCATCAATAATAATAAGGTGTGGGTTTTCACCATCAAACATATTAAGATTTGGAATTCCTTGATGATAGTTAACATTTGGTAAATTATATAAAGGCTGCATTTCATCAAAGCACCATGTGATCTGATTAAAATCACAATTACATATTTCTTTAACTGATTTTATGAAATTTGTTACAAAATTTGACTTCCCACATCCACTTGGTCCTGCCACAATAGCAGTAAACGGATGGATAAAGTGATACATTTCACACGTCTAGAGTTTTAAAGGGATGAAATAAAAATGAAAATGTCGGTGTAAAATTACTATATATTGACAAAATTATATACCTAAAACATATAATTTGCGAAAAACAGAATGTTTTGTATACTATTTCTAATACATTTAGTACTTATCAGAAATAAAAACTACAATTATTTTTTTGCACTATTTACAATCAAACAATAAATTTTAAATGAACTATTATATAATATTATAGTAATATCATAATGTTGCAATCAAAACAAATTTTGTATATACACACAGAAATAAAAGTATTACACTTAACGTAATTTATAATGTCCCCAAGCCAATGTATCAATGTTGTTGTCCATAATACATCGTTTGGTATCATTATATGACAAAGATGTTTTATTTATTTTTTGTGTAAAAATAGTGTGTTTGATTGACTTAAATCGAAGCATACTACAATATAATACATTTTTATTAAACAAACACGATTTGTAATTTTCCATATTCATTTTTTTGGTAACACTTTTGTTAACTCCTTTTGCTTTTGCTATAAATTTATCTTCTATTTCTAAGGCATACATTTTTGATCGCAACCCTACAAATTCCTTCAATACTTTACCATTATTCTCATCTTTAAAAAAACCTAACTTTTTTTTATTTATTTTTGGATATCCGTAAATATTATTTTCCGGGTAATCTGATGTATCGAAATAGTGAAGTAGATCTGGTTTTATATCCTCATAAAAATTATCTGTAAAAATTTGATATATCAAACTATCGGTATCGGTGTACAATAACTTAATTTTATTATGAAACTTTTTAATCATGTAGTTATAATGAAATTCATACATAAGGGTCTTAGATATATCTAAAATACAAAATCCTAAATAAATCGGTTTATCATAAATTAACTTTGTTTTCCGTAATTGTATTGCGACTAAATGTTCTGAAAATATTGATAAACTATGGAATTCTGGTTTTGCAATCCAATCCTGAGCACCTAAAACTTTACCACGATTATCCCAGTGAGTTAGTAGTTTAACGTTTACTCTTTTTTCAATATTTTCCATAGTCTTACCGAAGACAGAATTATTCATTAATTTAAAAAAGTCTTTTTCAAAGTTTGATGTAGCTAACGTTCTCAAACTAGTATTTAAGTCTATGTATTTCTTTAACCAAGAACTCTGTTTAAATTTTAAAATTCTATGTACTTTCATTAATTTAATCCCCATTTCAACGCATTGTTTTAAATTCCTGTAATGAATGATGTATTTATTTTTATTATTTAAATTAGGAACTAATTTAGATTCTTTAGTATTACCCACACATATGTTTTCAGGACATAACGGAAAGTCAGAATGCAAATCATGAAGTTCATCAGGATATTCCAAATCAACTTCTAAAACATAACCGAAATCAGAGTTATCCGAAACATTATAATCTGTATTAGAATCTACCCATTCAAAACCACCAACAGGAAGAGATTGAGACATTGCCCAACCATATAAATTATTCGCATCAAAATATGTGAGATATGAATTAGGTTTTTCGCTATCATAATCTTCCATGAATTTATTATTTGCTCTAGCAAAACGATTGCTACACTGAGATATACCCCCTCTAATACCAGCTTTAAAAAAAGCAACTTTGTCATAGTCTGTTAATAATTCTAATTCTATTTTTGTAAATTTTAACATTGCATCCCAACTTAAACCTGGGGCAGTATAGTAATGAGCAGGATCTAGTCCATAAGTTTTTATACAAAACTTTCTAAAGTTTTCGAATACATCAGTCAAAAGTAAAACATCAGTTTTTAAATATAAATTGGAATAATCAGACATACTACTACACTTAAAATGTTGCCAAATATCTTTTGCGTGATTATAATCATCATTTGAAATATTTGAATCTGTGAGTGAACTATAAAATTGGTGTTGATCAGGAAGTGATGGATGTTTCAAGCAATCACTATTACACATAAATTCATAAGGATAAATACCTTTCCGTCTTAAACGTGAAAAATCTTCATTATTAGGATAGTTCCTTTTTAATTCTGTAAACTGATCATCATTAAGATTTTTAGCTAGTTGATCTAAACTACACGATAAAAATTTCAGTGAATCTACGAATCTTAAACTTACTGGTTGATTATTTATTGTTAACTGTTTTGAAAATGATATGTATCGTTCTTTGTTTTGTGGAATAACTTCAACTTTGTTATCATCGAGGTTTAATGCATGGACAATGAAATGAGCATCGTAGTGACTGAGGTTATGTAAAAATATTGGGATATGACGAGGGGTTCTGTACTTAGAACTACACACTTGATGTGCAACACCCCTAAAACTACCAGTGTGCCAATCAAAATTGTAAAAAAGATCTTCATTTAACTCAGTTTCACAAATATGACATATGTTTGAATTTGAAATTTTAATTTTATCTTCATCTGATAATGGAACGGGACATTTTTGGAAACTATTTTTTTTAACTATTGCTTTCACATCTTCACAAAGGCGATTCATAAACACTTGTGCACAGTTTGACCCACTATATGTCTCATATTTTGATAATCTGTTATCATATGAACATT
The DNA here is from genome assembly GCA_038387885.1 of Spodoptera picta. Classification (NCBI taxonomy): domain Eukaryota; kingdom Metazoa; phylum Arthropoda; class Insecta; order Lepidoptera; family Noctuidae; genus Spodoptera; species Spodoptera picta. Next base: position 569,743 of record JAZHFQ010000745.1, on the reverse strand, counting down.
TAATGTAATATCCAAAACTATACACTTCATGTTTTTGAATATTAATTGTACTAGGCTTGGATGGATCGTTACTACATGATTCTATCGGATTCAAAAATGCCTCAAAGTCTGCATAAATCACAAACGGCATTTCCAACTTTTTCGCGAATTTATCAAATTTTAATTTATTATTTGAGGTTGCTTTACCAAACCAATCCTTTTTGGAATCCACACCGTTTGGTAATTCTGTATGTATGGTTATTAAGTCTTTCCTTTGATGGGAAATGAAGTAAACATGAATCACATATACAAACTGCATGATGTTGTCTTGATATTTGTGAACTTACTAATCGCGATAAGTTTTTAATATAACAGTAATGATTGTTAGTACCATTCGATATATATAGTAGGTTAATATGATTAGGTGTACGACATTTTGATAAATATAAAGGACCTACAACAGAATTACACTTTTTTTCTTTATTATACTCTAAACCAAAAACATTAATACTAATATTGTTTAATTTCTCTACTTTTGATATATCTGCAATTTTAACCGGAAAAGAAATACCAGTAAATTTTAATTTATTTCCATGAATTGCGTAAGATGCTACCCGATCTACATTTTTACATACAGGATATAAACCGGAGAGTAATGCCCATTTGAAACACATATTATCATTATTTTTAACATTGATTACAGCTGTTTTTGATTTAATATCTTGAGGAAGGTTGATGTATGAACTACCACGTAGGGGGTTGAATTTGTTAACATTCATATCTATGTATTTAATTTGATTAAGACTCCAACCACTATCTTTTTTTTCAAATTGACAAATTTTACCGACTACTGTGTCTATTAATGATGAATAAAAAATATTTAAGTCATCTCCTTGACATATTATGTAATTAAACGTTTGAAAATCAAACGTATTTTTAATATCTTTAGTTTGTTGTATGAAATCAGCATGCAATATGAAGTTTATTTTACAAATTGTGTGTTGTTGAATACATTCATTTATCAAAAATAAGATATCGATTTTTAATGAATTTAAAAACGATTCCGGCGTTTCAAAATATTGCCCTGATTGATGTGTTTTACTATTAATTCTATATGTTAAAATTCGATTGCCAAAAGCGGTTTCAACAACTGTAACATTCGTTAATGAATTATGTGATTTTAAAAGATTATTTTTATGTGTATTGCTTTTTAAATGGTTGTTTAAATACCTTTTATTAATATAAACATGACATTTATCACATTCCACCTTATTGTTGTCAACGTCATTGGTTTCAATTGATGATGTAGAAGCTCTTTCGTCAAATTTTGCTTTCTTGGTAACCTTATTTTCATCGGCAGTGATACCTTGTTTGATACCTCTTCCAACTTGTTGTTGGCTGTAACAAAAAAGAAAATTGTTAGACAAATCTTAAAATAAAACATTATTACAATAATATTTCTTATTGAGTTTGTACTTCTAATACTTACATCAACGTTGTTTCAACCATCAAACATTGATTATACAACTCATCATCATACGATGAATTGAACAGTTCACGCTTCTCCATTTCATCACAAACTTTAGACAGCTCCTGATTGAATTCACTGTTGGATTGTTCTATATTCTCCTCAATGGGTGCGGAAAAGAAAGAACTGATGCATATTTCACTGAAGTTTTCCATTTTTATAATAAAGAAAAAAGTATGTAGCACAGTAAGTAACAGTTAAGTGTTTTGCTAGGAAAGTCATCTAAAAATCTAATGAGTACACAGAAGTACTTTAAGTAAACAGAATCACATTCACTAATCCACTAATGAGTGTCATTGTTAAAAAAGTATTTTTTAACTTTTTCACTTTCTGCTATTGTCTTTGTAATATTGTATACGAGACCGTTTGTGTTGTCGTAGATGCTATCCTTATTATTCTTTACGTAATATTTAATCCTCGTGGTAGCGTGCTTCCAGTGATCACTAATTGGAATCTTGGATAGTTTCTTCATATCATACATTTCAATTTTTATGAGATGCGTCGCTTGGTCTCCGTCGTCAGAATTTGTAGAGATGTATGATACGCCATCTCTAGCAGCTCGTGCCACAGTCGACGATAGCAGCTTCTTCCTTTTTATTTTTGGTGTCACTTCAAAAAATTGATCAATCGGTTGCGATTTCCTTTTTCCTCCATCGTCTGTGTTAATAACGACGATGTCATCACTCTCTTCTTCGTGTTGGGGAGAGAGTGGCGAGTAGTAATACTGTTTATAGGTATTTTCATTATCGTCTGCGAAGTTGAATGATCTCTGCAACAACTGCATACGCTTAAACCAAAATATCAAAGAGCGTTACTTAAAACGTGTGATGAAGAAGAAATAAATTGTATTTGTGAATGTATTCATAACGTTTTACAAGGAAAGATACCTCTCAAAGATCAAGATAAACAAAAATTGAATAAACACAAAAATATACTCCGTAAACTGGTGCATAAGTGTACACATAAACTAAGAAAAAATATTATTATACAAAAAGGAGGGGCTTTCTTACCAATAATATTAGGTGCAATATTGAGTGGATTAGTAAGTGGACTAGCCAGTTAACATGGAAAATGCTAAGAAAATGATACTTATTGAACCTGGATTGATTGAAAAATTAAAACAAGAAAATAAGGTTACTAGTAATTTGTCTCGACTAGATATTGAAATGCAAAATATTATGAATAGTAAGACGGAAGACCGAAAGAAGTGGATGTTATATTTACAAACACTACAAAGATACCTTCACTTTACCGAAGAGGATCGTCAACCACTCAGATTACCAATTTATTCTGATACATCTAATGAAGATTCAAATGGATCTAAAATTGGTTTTAAAAATAAAGATAGAGATCTAAAAAGTTCAGTTGATGCTGAATCTTTGTTAGAGGAGAAAGGATCTATTAAAAGTATAGAAAGTGAAGCAAATCCACTGTATTCACCAACACAAATACTCAGTTTAATTCCAAAAACTTATAATAAAAAAGGTGAGTCATTATTAAACTTAATTGGAATAAGTAAAAGTAAAATACGTTGGGACAATGAAGGCACAGTCATAATTGATAATGAAAAAATTCCAGGAAGTAATATTGTTGATTTAATAAATGATTCACTTAGACCCTTAAAAAAAGTGATCCGATAGGGTGGGATAGATTTGCTAAAGCATTAAAAGATATTAAAGTACCACTTACTTATATTGGAAATCCAAAGAGATGTGAGTTTATTAACCAACTTCAAGCAAAAGATCTGAACAAAACCTCTGAGATTGAAGTTCAAGAGTTTTCTACACCGAGCAGTGGAGATAAAAGATCTATAACTAAAATACGTAAAAAGATCGATTGGGAAAAATGGACCCCGTACTAGAAGAAACTAACAGGATTTATTATGATCCATCTAACCCCGCTGGTTTTGGTAGTATTGATAAATTATCAAAAGCTATGAAGGAGAAAATGGATAAAAAGCAAGTAAAGGAATGGTTACAATCACAAGAAACATATACACTACATAAACCCATTCGGAAAAAATTCCCGCGTAATAGGTACATTCTATCAAACATTAATGAGTTGTGGCAAGCTGATTTAAGTGATATGCGAACTTATGCTCAATATAATGATGGTTTCAACTACATACTTTGTGTTATTGATGTATTTAGTAAATATGCTTTTGCAAGACCAATGAAAAAGAAAAACTCAGAAACAACTAAAGAATGTTTTGAAAGTATATTTACTGAAAGTAATTCAACACCTACTCACATACAATCTGATAAAGGTACAGAATTTATTTCAAAAGATGTACAAAAATACTTTAAATCCAAAAAGATAAATTACTATACCACTAACAATCCTGATATTAAGGCTAGTATTGTTGAACGATTTCAAAGAACTCTAAAAATGAAAATGTGGCGTTATTTCACTCATAATAATACTTATAGATATGTCGATGTTTTACAAGATTTAATATACTCTTATAATCACAGCATTCACTCGAGTATTAAGATGTGCCCATGTGATGTAAGTTCCAACAATATTATGACAGTTTGGACTAATCTTTATGATAGAGGATCAAACAAACTTTCTTTAGAAAATTCTAAACCAAATTTCAACGTGGGTGATTATGTTCGAATAACTAAATATAAACATGTTTTTCAAAAAGGATATGAATCCAATTGGAGTGATGAAATATTTATTATATCTTCAATAATTGATAGATCTCCATGGATTGTTTATACAATAACTGATTTACAAAATGAACCAATAGTTGGTACTTTTTATGAAAGAGAATTACAGAAGGTCACTTACAACCCCACCTCACAATATAAAATAGATAAAATAATTGGCACTCGTTATTCGGGTAACAGAAAAGAAGTATTAGTGAAGTGGAGAGGTTATCCAGATAAATTTAACAGTTGGATTTTAGCTTCTAGTTTACAAGAAATATGAATAAAGAAAGTTTTTATTTAACTTTGCTCAGCAATAGTTCAATGGAATACTTTCCTGATAACAAGACCACAAATTTTTCAACAAAATTACCAAAAGCTATGAAATTAGAAGGTGAATGGTCGGTTGGAGTTGTCGAGTTTCAATATCCATGCACCATGTTTACTGTTCAAGATCATGAAAATGTTGTATACATCACAAAAACCATGATAATGCCTAATGAAGATAAACCATCAACAGTGTACTACAAAAAACATATTCCCGCTACCAACTACGATAACGTTGAACATATTTTAAAAACGTTAAATAGTATCAGAGAGAACTTGAAATTTCGTTATGATGAAATAACAAAATTTGTGTCTGTTTCTGTTTTGGATAAAAATATAACTTCCATAACATTATCACCCAAATTAAGTTTACAACTAGGTTATGAACCAAATACAAATCTCCTAGACAGAAATTTTGGGAAATGTCCTGCTAATTTACACTTAGGGTTACCATCACAACTATTTCTATATTGCGATATTATCGATCCTCAGATTGTGGGTGATGTTATGACTCCGCTATTAAGAGTCATTTCATTAGATCCTTCAAAATACATTTATGGTGCGAATAAAATGCACATTTTCTCTCCACCTCACTATTTACCTGTTATGCGAAGAGAGTTCGATACGTTAGAAATAGATATAAGATCGAGCACAGGACAAAAAATCCCATTCCAGTTTGGAACCGTGTGTATTAAACTACATTTCCACAAATTATAATAATGTATTCTCACCAGGATCATCATAAATGTCCATACGAAAATTATTATTCTCATCAAGCTGGATCAGGAGTTGGAGTAATTTATAAGGGTTCACCATACCAACGTGGTCATGGTATTGGGAGCTTCTTAGGAGGGTTATTTAGATCAGTTTTACCTTTACTTTCAAGTGGTGTTCGAGTGGTTGGTAAGGAGGCATTAAATGCTGGAGTAGGACTTTTATCAGATATGGTTCAAGCCCGTCCTATGGAAGCCTCAATAAAAAATCGTCTAAAGCAAGTTAGTACGAACTTAAAACGAAAGGCTGATGACAAAATTGATCGATTTAACATGACAGGATCTGGGTATATAACTAAAAGAAAACGATTGGCCTCGTTCATTCCACCACTAACAGCGAAAGTGAAAGCTACGAAAAAAGTTGGTCGAAAACCAAAAAACATCAAAGATATATTTTCAAATTAAGTATGTCTTTCCTTCATAATCATTCTTGTGAGTGCGTTAAGTCAGAATTAGATTTGTTTGCATTACCGTCTACACAAACAAGCATTGAAAATGGATTGTGGATTCATTATAAACCAATTTCATCTCTTGCTGATGATGGACCTATCGAGTTTCAAGTTCCTGGAACAGGCGATGACTACATAGATTTGTCTCATACATTACTCCACATAAAGGCAAAAGTATTAAATCAAGATTCAACAAACTTGATATCAGCTACAGCAGTAGCACCTGTAAATAATTGGTTGCATTCACTTTTTAGTCAACTCGATATCTATTTAAACCAAAAACTTGTGTCACCATCTAATAATACCTATGCTTATCGAGCATACATGGAAACCCTTTTAAACTATGCTCCTGCTGCTAAACAATCTCATCTTACTTGTAGTCTTTGGTATGATGATACAGCAGGAAAAATGGATTCCACAGATGGTAAAAACATTGGATTTGTTAAAAGACAGGAATTAGTTAATGAAAGCAGGGAAGTAGAAATGATTGGTCATCTTCATGGTGATATTTTCAATCAAGATAAATTTTTAATTAATGGCGTTGAAATGAGTGTAAAATTAGTTCGGTCAAGAGAGAGTTTTAATTTAATTGCTGGATCAAATGATGTAAAGTTTAAAGTTTGCATTACGGATGCAACTCTTATTGTTCGAAGAGCACGAATTAATCCAAGTGTATTACTCGCACATCAGAAAGTTTTAGCTTCTACCACTGCTAAATATCCTATAACTCGTGCTGAAGTTAAAGTTTTAACTATTCCATCGGGTGTTCAACCCAAAAGATGTATTATTGGTTTTGTGAATAATTCCGCATTTAATGGTTCACTTACTAAAAATCCATTTAACTTTGAAAACTATGGTATTAACTCTTTCAGCTTATATATTGATGGTCAACAAATACCTTCCAAAGCTTTGCAACCATCTTTTAATAATAATGTGTTTACATCAGCATATCATACTCTATTCTCGGGGACTGGTATTCACTTTCTTAATGAAGGAAATGCAATCTCTCGTGAACAGTATGCCAAAGGTTACTGTCTTTTAGCATTTGATTTAACTCCTGATTTATCAGCTAACTCATCAGCCCATTGGAATCTCATAAAGCATGGTAGTGTAAGATTAGAAGTACGATTTGAATCCTCACTAATACAAACAATTAACTGTATTGTTTATGCTGAGTTTGATAATATTATTGAAATAGATAAAAATCGAAATGTTACTGTAGACTATAGTAGTTAGGATTATAATGTGTGTTGTGTTTTAGATATATGTGTAATGCTTAATGCATTTTTGTGTGTGTGTAACTAAATGTAACATTATAAAATTAATAAAACAAATTATATGCAATATATTATTTTTTATTTCTTTATATACCTCCCCTATTTAATCTTAAACAAAACACTGTTCGAGTTTAAACTTTACATAAGCACATTGACTAAACCACTGAACATGCTGCTGCCAAGGATCATCGTCATCTTCCCAATCTTTTAAACCACCACCACAATGGAAACACTTGGTCCTGTCTCCATAGCCAGTATAAAAGAAACCGGCTTCTGCAAGATCTTCAGGCTTCTGCTGCATAACGAGAGGCCAGTTTTCGAAACTCATCAATCGTCTAGATTTTGAACTGAAAAATGGATATTCAGCTCTTAGGTACTGCATATTCTTCACTTTTTCTTCTCCAATCAATTTTGTAGTTTTGTTTTTCCATGAAGTGTTCTGTACACGTATACCGCACTCATCTCTTCCTTCTGCTATTGTTTTTCTCTCAGCATCACAAGGCGACAGCTCCTTGGATCTAATGAGTACACAGAAGTACTTTAAGTAAACAGAATCACATTCACTAATCCACTAATGAGTGTCATTGTTAAAAAAGTATTTTTTAACTTTTTCACTTTCTGCTATTGTCTATGTAATATTGTATACGAGACCGTTTGTGTTGTCGTAGATGCTATCCTTATTATTCTTTACGTAATATTTAATCCTCGTGGTAGCGTGCTTCCAGTGATCACTAATTGGAATCTTGGATAGTTTCTTCATATCATACATTTCAATTTTTATGAGATGCGTCGCTTGGTCTCCGTCGTCAGAATTTGTAGAGATGTATGATACGCCATCTCTAGCAGCTCGTGCCACAGTCGACGATAGCAGCTTCTTCCTTTTTATTTTTGGTGTCACTTCAAAAAATTGATCAATCGGTTGCGATTTCCTTTTTCCTCCATCGTCTGTGTTAATAACGACGATGTCATCACTCTCTTCTTCGTGTTGGGGAGAGAGTGGCGAGTAGTAATACTATTTATAGGTATTTTCATTATCGTCTGCGAAGTTGAATGATCTCTGCAACAACAGAGTTATCACGTTAATATCAATTTGTTTACACTTAATCTGACACACACACGTTAGGAAACAACAACAGAAATACAAGTAAGTTTGTCAATAGTATAAACACTTACCTCCATGACCATTGATGCGTTGAAGTAAGTAACACAAACGTAGTATTGGTAGACGTACACAATCCACTGTGGTCAAACGACCATAGACTGACTGCATGACTGCAACTGTTCGATCTTATATAGCACCATTCTTATCTGAACTCTATGAGTCAACAAATTTATCGCACATCGCAACAGGCATGAACTTGTTTTGTGATTCCCAAAAGAATGCGATATTTAATATTTACAAATCACTATAATTGAACATTCGTATGACAACCATTGAATAGATTAGTACTGTAATAATTTGTTAATAACAGTAATATCATGGACACACTAGAATTACAAAAGCATATGAAAAAGATTCATGTCAGTCTAGAAAATAATGTTTATGCTGCTAATAGACTACCTATGTATACACATGTACCCACGTATATAATATGCAATTTGGATGCGGATGATAAACCAGGGTCACACTGGATAGCTGTACATATCGATGCGAATGGCATCGGTCAATATTTTGATTCATATGGACGAACACCTGAGCGATATCATCTTCAGTTTTTGAAAAGGAATTGTAAGAGATGGGACTGGAATGTTGATAGGATTCAGAATGATTGGACTTCAGTTTGTGGTGAATATTGCTTAATGTATTTGCTAATTAAGTTTCAGGGATGTTCAATGCATAGTTTTACGAACATATTTACAGGGAACACACTGTACAATGATATTTTTGTGGATGAGATGTTCCACTCATATTTTGTAGAAAAAAGTAATAAATTAATTAGAAAATTAAAATGAATGATTGTGTTTAGGAAATGAAAGATAATGAGGGTTACCAGTGAGTAATAGATAAGAACGCCAAAAGGGTGTTCGAAGTATAGATAAGAACAATGGAGCGTTGATGAGGGTCAGGAGCACCGGAAATGAATGAGATAACAATAAATGGATTTGCAATTGATTTGCATAACTCCAGAACCACGCATCCTACGCAAAAAAGGACTGCAGAAACGTGATCAGAGCATGCCAAAACCTTTTGATTTTTTTTTTTTTTTTTTAGGATTGGTGCGACTGATTCTTCCGGATTTGACCTGTCAAACGCGTGAACCAGAACCGGTGAATCATCACTACTATCCCATCTTGCGATCTCTGGCAAATCACTGGAATGGTTCTCTTCATACCTTCGGGAGCGTCGGCAGTCTGTCCAGTATGATGAGAAGTTCTCTGACTGGTGTGACTTGACGGCAGGCGTTCCTCAGGGCGGCATCCTTTCTCCACTTCTTTTCTCTATTTTTATCAACCTTATCACTCCTGAACTTCAGTGTGCGTACCATTTGTATGCGGACGACTTGCAGCTGTACCGTCAATCTGTGGTGGACGATCTGCCCAGTGCTATCAGTAAACTTAATAGTGATCTAACAGCTGTTCAACATTGGTCAGAGAGGTTTGGCATAGCTGTAAACCCAAACAAGTGCCAGGCCATAATCATAGGTAGCTCTCGGAATCTTGGATCGATTGATGGTGCAGCACTGCCCCCTATCTCGTATAATGGTGTGACTGTTCCGTTCAGTCGGGACGTGAAGGATCTGGGCCTGATTATTGACAGTTCATTGAGCTGGCGTGCTCAGGTTACAAGTGTTTGCCAAAGGGTGACTGGATCGTTGCGGGCTCTGTATCGTCTGAGGAACTTTCTTCCGTCCTCTGTGAAGACGCAGCTTGTGCAGACCTTGATTTTCCCGATTATTGATTACGCTGATGTCTGTTATTACGACCTGAATGCAGATCTACTCAATAAGTTAGACCGACTTCTAAATAACTGCATTCGATTCGTTTTCAACTTACGTAAATATGATCATATTTCTGCACATAGGATGCAACTGAAGTGGCTGCCCATACGCTTGCGCAGGCAGCAGAGGGCATTAACCACTTTATTCTCTTATCTTGACTCTCCTTTTTCACCTACTTACCTTGCTTCTTACTTCCAATATACGTGCGCAAACCACACAAAATTTCTTCGTTCGTCTCAAAACCGACATCTTCAATGTATCTCTCATCGCACTGACTTCTTTCATTCTTCCTTTTTCATTCAAGCTGTTATTCTGTGGAATGCGTTGCCCAAGGAGATCAGAATGGCAACAAGTCGCAATACCTTTAAATTTAAAGTCCGTGAGCAACTACTTAAGCATTGGCAGACTCAAAACAATTAAGGAAACTATTCTAACAACGTTTTCTTTTTATATAATATATTGTAGTATTTATGCAGTATAAGTATTTGTTTAGTAGTATGGTATGTATATGTCTATTTATAAAATATTGTATTAATATATTTATTCTATAGGTATTTATGTGTTTGGTATACATATTACATAACTTTTTTTTTATTTTTTGATTGTGTTCTGGCTTCGCAACCACTTCATTTCTCTGCACTTCCCTATGGTTGACTGTAAGAGAATGCCTTAAGGCATTAAGTCCGCCAATCACTGTATTTTGTGAAGAAGAAATAAATAAATAAAATAAATAAATAAACTTTCTTAGAATTAATTAAACTTATCTGAGTAGGTTTAGTTTAGTCATTTACAACTTTAACTCGAAGGCAGTAGTTTTGAAATTAATTTAACCCGTTTCAGAAGATATGTTAACACTAATTTGGATGTTCATACGTTAGTGACCGCTTTCTGAATATTTGTGTTTAATGTTTGGAATAGATGTTTGTTAGGAATTTTAGGATCCATTTCAATGTTGGGCTTAGCTATGTTATAATTAAATGGAAATTTTACGTTGCTAGGCTCTGTGTAAAACATGTTGTTAATCAAGGATCAGTTACAAGAATGTCTTGTTTATTCAACGTTAATAATTTACTCATTCCGGATAGTCTTGAATTCTCTTTTCAAGCTAGTATTTATAGAGCTTATATATTCTGACTATAATTCTTATATTTAACAAGAAATCTCTATCTCTATAGACTTCAAAGTCAATCACTAAGACTATATATTAGCTGTTGCGAATAGTCTAAGTGTTCTTAATAATGATTATACAACACACCATGCAAGAATCCAACACTTCGAATCCAAAACCCAAAAATCCAAATCGCAAACACCAAACCGAACAAGTTTACAGTTGTTCATGAACTGTGCCTATAAACTTGTGGGGCCTAACCGCAAAATATCCCAAAAAGCTTGGTCTTTACACGCGGGGTGTAAAAACACTAAGGGCAAATAACAAAAGTTTGACCATTTCGACCTGTCAACTAGCACCTGGCCTGAACAAGGCCATAACGACTCGACATCGGCCTCGTTAAATGTGTAATTAAACCTGCCACACGCTCATGAGTCCATTCTTGGTCCCTGCAGTACTATTATGCGGAGGAAACATTGATGGGGAATTGTATTAGAATTTTATTTGACGTTTTAGTTGTGGTAAATTTTTAAATGAGAGGTGTGTTCTATATTGGTTCGAACGCACAAGACATATATTTTTCGGTTGTGTATTTTTGTGCATCTGAACCAGAATAGGCAACAATCTTTGACAGTGAACCTGTTACTGAAAGTTAACAAAATTAGTGATGATTGTATGTTAATATTATTAATATACTTTTAACTATTTAGTTCTGTGACGAAAGTATAGTTGTAACGTCACCTTTAACCAGTTATTTTTATAAACCTTCTAAAATGCAAAAGAAAATCCTATTCTTAACTAATAACTGCCTCTCAGTAAATAATTACAACATTTACTATATAAATTAACATCATTATCGAATCCCACTTTCAGCTTAAAATTAACCCACTTTCAGAGAAAAAAAACAGTGATGATGAATCATCCAAGATGGCCGACTTCCGGTGCTCACGACTGACTATTTTCAGTGTATTTTTCATTAATGACTCGACGTTTGGCATCATCCTCTATTAGATGACATTGAGTCAACATTTGATTTTCTATTTCTTTTGTGCCAAAGTAGTTTTTGTACTATTATATTTTTACTATAATTATGTAAGAGATTCGTTTGAATCGTTGTCGGTTTACTAATATGTCGTAAGAATGATTGCTCTTGGATATAACATAAGATCTTTTATCCCCAAAGGAATAGGCAGAGGTACAAATTACGACACTTAATGTCATTATACAATGTAACACCCAATTTTCACTATTTATGTTATGAATCCCATATAAATGTGGGGTGAGCCTATTGCTATAATTGGATATAATTGTGGTTTAAATTATTGTATTGCGACTCATACAGATGATTCCTCTTAAAATTCATAAAGTAAATATACATAATTTTATTAAAGTATGATAACTTGTGGGTAAATTATAACAATATTTCTATCTAAAACAATATAGACACTCAAAAACTACACTAAAATATAGGCCTTTCAAAACTCTACTAGTTTCGAGTCACAGAGGGACTCTTCCTCATGAGCAGCGTGCGCGGTCGCAGCGATATCGTACAGCCTACAGGTCTAGTAGGCTACGCTTCTGTTACTCGAAACTAGTAGAGCTTTTCTCAATACATTCACGTGAGTAAGTCGTTAGTAATTTCTTCGTGGGTAATTCTTAGCTAATTCAGTATGTTTTACGATAGTTTATAAAAAAAATAAAATGTTAATTTTTCAGTACGATAACAATTCCTATTGCAATTTACAGTGTCTTTGGTCATTATGACTATTACATTATTTTGACTAGGACATTCGTTTCATATGGAGATATGCCTAAACGGCGTTCAGTCAGACGTGTCAACCTCAGACGGTTTCCGAGAAATTCATGACTAATGACAGACACGTTTATGTTTGAAATACAATTCACTAGTCTGGTGGTGCTAACTCGTTTAGGACTGTTTTGGATACAAAAAAAAATAATAATGTATGCCTAACTTGGTAACAAAATACTTTAAATATTTTTAAATCTTGACTAATAATTATGCTTTTTAAGTAATGTTATCAAAGAAACTTTTAATCATTTCTTATTAAACAATATTTTTGCTACTAATCATCTAAAAACTTCTTGTTACTATTGCAGTATTACGTTATAAGTGCATCCCACCCAGAAACGCACCATCAATAACAAACAAACATCTGCGTACAAAATAAGACCAATCGAACATGTACCAAGTTCCATTAAGTCGGGATAAAAGACGGACGGTACTATTTATAATACTTTATTGCCAGTAATATTTGTATCGAGTTTTATTTATTAAAAAAGAATGTATATGTATAACGGTGGGCCAGAGCCGACACCAGACGCGTGCGATCTAAATATAAACTACCCGCGTGCTTAGAAAACAACAAGTCACAATATTTAGAATCGGACGCGGGAACGCACGCCTCTATCGCCCGTCTACAACGACACACAAAAATGGATTCCTCACTTACGTGATAGTGCAGTGTTTTGTGTTCTATGTGTTAGTGATGTGCTTACTGAAATGTTCGCCAACTTCAAACTGCCAACGCTCAAACAAAAGTCTACAAAAGAAGAACCCCAATATTGCTACAGGAGCGTTAAGAGCAAACCGCCAAAAACTCCAACTCTGTCTCGCGTGAAACGACATCAAAGACGTAAGTTTAGATATAACGCCGTATATTTGTATAATTCAAAAATAAACACGGCTTAATGAGGTGCGGGTTTGTTTGTTCGTTTCGTACGAACAAACTTCAAAATTAGATGTTTCTGTTAATGGGATGCGTCGCGAAATACGGAATGAGCTTTGCGATGCGGCTGGTATTTGTGTAAATTGGAGCTGAGCGAATTTGCTCCCAATCCGCGGCACTACTAAGATTGTTCCTAGTGTTGACAGTTTTGATTAGAGAGGGGAAAAGCAGGTGTCTTAGTTTGCATTTGAACGCGCGTGACTGACGTACCGACTAGAGGTGCATGTTTATTCCGAGTTTGTAATGCCGTCTCTATTGCAGCGGCTTTGTATTTGTACGAAGCTGCGAATGTTTAATGGAATTGCAATCGCTTGCAATCTTACATTTATCTGCTTTGGCTCCGTATTTTAGATTCGTTTGACAAATCGAAAACTTGTCATCAAGTCAGACACAGAAGACTACCTATTAAAAACCTTATTTGAAAACTAATAGTATTTCAAAAATGTATCCTACTTGTATCGTTGGTTACACTCACCCGTCAACTAGATACAACTTCCACATAGATACGTACGAACATCACTCACAATCACACAGGTATATGAAGAGCGGTTACTGAACTATATTCCCTAGATAGCAATCGGCCTCAATCCGTATTAATTCCTAGTTAGGCAACAACAATCAATTATTGAGGAGAAGTGATCAAGCATCAACCATTGAGGATCTATCTATTAAGGATATTATCGTGCTCTCTCTTTCACTCTAAAGACAGTTCAGCAATCGTGTCCGATTAAACTGATAACTCGATAAATTAATGCTCTAATGTGTATAATAATATAGGTTCAGGAGAATCTGTTTTGTTATAAATTAATGAACAGGGCAAATACTTATAATAAATTAACCAGCTCTTATAAAGAAAAGAAGGTATTTCTTGAAGTGAGAAGTAAGAAGATTTGTCCCTACTTGTACTTGTTGGGGCATTGAACGATTTTCTCAAAGATTTTCTCTAAAAAACGTCACTGACTTAAGTTCAAAAACGACTCCATACTACATATTCGTTGTACTCAAAATGTGACGACTCAGTCTTATGACACTAATCTATACTACATTCTCATCTCATCCACTAATCCATATCACAGTACAATCGTAACTCAGGATTCAAATTCACATCTAATGATGATATCACTTACAAAATCTCTTTCTAATGAGGCCGGCCGGAGTTGTGGCGTGCCCCAATAACAGTTTGTTTACTAATACTTGCTATAAATAACTTGTTGCTGTGCTTGGAGGTAGAAATTATTGGAATGGCTTCCAAGAACTTTGCTGATATGCATTGTATTTTGGGAAAATTGTGTTATATCGTTATTTATGCGTTTGCACGCAGGCTTTAATAAGATACAGGTAAATATGAATGTACAATACAAAGATGTCTAGTCTGATTTAATAAGCAAGTTTTATAGCTCATGGAAGCATGAATCTTCAATTTAAAACTGAGTCTCTTTTCCCACCACGGATGGGGCCCATTAGAGCTGATGCCGATACGGAGTCGCGGAGAACCTAACAGGTTACCGGGGCTCCAGCTCGAAGTGCAGGAGTAGGAACGGGGTGTTTCTTAGTCAGTAAGAATCTGACACTCCTTCCCGCCTCACCCAGGCGGGAGCAATCAATGAATTTCCGCCCTTAAAAAAAAAATATAAACACTATGTATATGGCACCAACGCGTGACTTATGCCCTCAGCGACTTTGATGTTGTCAGACATGTCGACCAAAGTGTCCGACAATGTCACGCTACTTCACCCAACGTCGCTGGTGACACGTGTCGCAGGACATTTTGGTCCCCAATAGTATCATTAGCTTTAAAATCTTAGTACAGATTTACACCTCACACATTCTCTTGACAAGGTTACCATAACTATATCAAGTAAAACATCGATATATTAAAGCCAACTCTAATATGATAGTTAACGTAAATATTTATGGGTAATGTTAGGCCAAAGTTTTGTATATGGAAAGCGGGCGAAGTAAATTCTGGTAAAGTTTTGTATTTATACACAACACAACACACATATACACACGTGTGTAAGATAAAGGTTAATAAATTACTGTTTGTTTATTTCCATACTATCTTAATATAAATGTTTCAGTTTTTTACTGTTTAGTATGAAGTGCCTACAGGTGTTACTATTTGCTCTAGTTTAGCAATTCCAGTTCTTATAAAAATGAGCATTAAGTATGTATTTGATTTCTCTATTTCCATTTATAGGAAGAGACTATATTTTTAATCGCTGTCAGGTACCGTCAGGTACGCCTCTTAGTAAACTGAAATACTTATTATATCTACTAAAAGTTATTGTGTGTCTTTCCATGGCTGGTACTGATATCTTATTATCAATAGCGATCCGTAAGCTGCCTTACCTGCTACCCTATAAAAAAATCAACAATAAGCATCTTATTACGCGTAGGTACATACCTCTTTGGCCGAGTTAGTTCGCAAGTGCGACTGTCGGGCAATAGGTTTTAGGTTCGATTCCCGGGTCGAGCAAAGTATGTCTGTGTTTAAAATTCTCAGTAGTAGCACAGATTCTAGAATTGTGCCGGTATATGGTAATAGGCTCACCCCTATTTACATGGGACTCATAACATAAATAGTGAAAAGTGGGTGTTACTGTTACAGTGGCATTACCTAAGTGCCGTGATGTGCAACTCTGGCTACTCCTTCAGGAATAAAAAGATGTGATGTTATGTTATGTTACGCGTACATCTTTACTTACGTCGCCAAGCAACACAGAAACATGTTGCTAAGTAGGTGTGTTAAGAGAAAAATTAGCTACATTAACTCTTTTCTCTAGTTTATAACAACTACCATAGAAGTTAAGTCCTAAATAATTATGAACCAGCTTGCAACCAGCCAGTAATCACTAATGTCTTAGGCATTCTAGAGTTGACCTAATTCAGTGCCCGCACTAATGCGCTAGCTCCTTATTGCTTACAATACTTGGGACGAGAGGCTGCTATGGAGATAATGACTACATGAAGATTAAAGTAATGCTGGAATATATTATACAACACCTTGTGTTTATACAAAAATATAGTGTTGAAATATTATTATGCTTAAACATAGGTAAGTAAATAAATAAAATAATCTTTACTCATAAAACACCGGCCAACATAGGTACACAAAAATATCTTTAAACGACAAGATCTTTAAAATTAACATCACGCCTTTTAACCCCGAAGAGGTAGGCAGAGGTACACATTACGCCACTGTAGAGGTACAATGTAACTTTATAACACATTACCCACTTTTTACTATTTTTGCTATGAGTCCCATGTAATAGGGAGTGAGCCGATAGCCATCTTAAAAATAAATAATCACTTATTCTTCATTATGTTTTATTTCAAAGTTATTTTTACTTGAGTTTAGATATTCGAAACAAAATTCCTAATAATTGGACAATTATCTCAATAATGTCTCTACTAGAAAATTGCAGAATTGAGTTACCTACAAAAAATACAATTACTTGAATATTTTAAAACAGAATAAACTAAATTTTTAGTTCTATTTTTATTGAATTTGCAACAAAATAACAGAACCCCTGTCAACGACAGCGTAATTAAATTTCGTCTATTAAACTAAAACTATTAAAAGAAATAACAATTTGTCTACTTTAATAATATTCAAATTGACGAGCTAAAGTTTCTCATTCACTGGAGCGCCCAGTAAACAACTTCAGTTTCTTAAAATCATCAGATGATTCTAAACTGAGCCTCTCCTGGCTCATAAATCATCATTATGACGTCACGCCAGAGCTGCGATGGAAAAATGACGACCAGACTTCTTAAAAGAGATTGTAAATCATCGTCTATATTTAAATAAATATGTGTTTAAATATTATATACTTTGAAAATCTTATCCTTAATGTTAGAAATGTATTAATTTTTATGACAATTAAATTGTAATGTCGATTGTCACGTCCAATTTAAACTTTATCCGAAAATTTTCGTAGAAAAATAAACAATTTATTTCGCCATACATTTAAAATTATTTTGACGGAGTGAAAAGGAACTGAAAACACATTTACAATGTTTATATTCGAAATATTTTTAGCTGGTCTTTATGCCTATATTATTCCTATAAAAAGAACATAATCATATCTTAAAAGGAAAGAGTATTAAATCCTCAACTATCGGTGACAATTACCTTTATGGAATAAACAATCTTCTTAGAGTCCAGATTCCTAGAATTCTCTGGTAAATGCATAATACATTTTTATTACAAATAAGTGTTGGAAGAAGATATCAAGGTCTATTTTTAATAGAAATAAATAAATATTTTTTTTAAACCACAAAACAGTGTCATGCAATAATTTATCGTATGCATAAATATTTTTTATATAGCGAACAACATCCTTTATAGGTTGTCCTACATAGGTGTCTATTCCTACACAATGTTTAATCTTGAAGCCTCAATAAATATAGACCACAATGGAGCCACACTATGTCCCGATACTGTTAACCCCAAAACACGCATTGCAGATGCAACGTTATTGGGCCATTCAACGCTACAAGTACAACAACACTTAAAGCCACAATTTGTGGCATCACGTGAATGAAACTCAACAATATAAAGCATCTTTTTATTCTTACTTCTTTTAAAAACTTGAATCATACTAATTGTAAACTAAATCTAAATCGAAACCATGCGTGTTTTTAATGAGTATCATTGAAATAACATCCAAATTATATATCATAGTAATATTAAAAAGACACAAAAAAAGAAAGGCACTTTTTTTTCATCTGAATTTTAATTATTAGATATTTTATACAGTAATGTCATCGACTGACATATATAGCTGTTTCCTTCATAAATGTAGCAACACTTTTGTAATGAAATTCTGCTTTTTCACGTGCATTAACAGAATCATAGAAGTTTCAATCAAAATCTACTACGAAGGAAAATCCATACAAAAAGCTACCGTACTTTACAGACGGTGTCTATAACCGTCTGTCCGTCAGAGACGTCGAAGCTCCCTCCGTCAAGAGGGCCAGTTATTTAGAGGAGATTGCGTAAGTTGACCCTAATTATGGTTTCATTGGACTCAAGCCATGCCAAAAGACTGAAGATGAGTGTTATGACCGAGTCAGTCGCTTTCTTGGCAAATCGACGGCGAAGAAAAATTCGAGGTTTTTTCTAGAGGAAGAGGAGATGGGAACGGTATTAAGAATTTTTAAGTAGCCACGTAATATTTTTTTTTCGAGATGATTTAATGGGGCCCGTTTTTTAAAGAAGGTTAATGCGTTTAATTTAAAAAGATATTTAAGGTTTTTTTTGGTTGAGATTTCGATAATGTACTATTCTATAAACAGAGGAAATATAAAAATATAACACGAATTGTGTTGAGGTTCCTTTCAAATGGTTGTAAAAATCGGCATATCACGTACTGTATGTATCCCTAAATAATACTAAATGTTTTAGACAACGTATTTGTTCAGCTAATAACACATAATAAATTCCAACAGACTAGTATTAAAGCGATTACTTCGTCTATTTACTAATTAAAAAACAGAACAAGTTGAAGAGCACTTTTTATGTTATTCCAATGTCTTTCTACACTATTCCTCCATTCTTGGAAAGCTTTACAATTTAATTAAAATTAATTCTCTTTATTTCCTTTAATCCACGTTTTCTTTCGTCTTTTATTAAGAAATGTATTTTCGCTTTTCACGATAAAGAAAAGTCGCTGAGATAATATGTTTTTCTTATTTGTAATTGTTCAGAAAACGCAAAAGATGTGTTTAAATTATACAAAAAAGACCAAATAATATAACATCACGCCTTTTATTCTCGAGGGTGTAAGCAGAGGTACACATTAAGGTATTAATGACACTGTACAATGTTTAACCCACTTTTCAACCCGTAAAGACCCCGGTGGTCCCAAATTCCAGACTAAAGCCACGTGACTCGACACAAACGCGACGATCTCGCCGATCCCAACACGTGCCTTGAAACCGAAACGACAACGTCTGAAGTTAAACGCGTATGTGAAGGCGATAGTGAGATAAGTTGAAAACACGAATAGAACGAATAATAATTACTTTAAGTAAGTACTATAGTAATGTAGAAATGTGGAGAATAAAAATCGTGATGTATTTATTTTGTTAATGTACTACGTACTTTAATATTTTATAAATAGTCAAGTAAATTACGTTTCAATGTTGTTTATTAACTAAAAATCATGAGTTATTTACATAAATATGCTGTCCTACTAGTTTCGAGTTACAGTGAGTCTTCTATGACTCAAAGTCAAAGTCAAAGTCAAAGCATTTATTTCAATTAAACCATAGTTTGATAGTTTGGAAACGTCAACAAATACAAAATAAATAATAGTCTGTCAGTCAGTCCGTCAGTGAAATTAGGTGAAGCTAGGTGCTCATTCCAAAACTTAGATTCGAATGGAGAAGAACGAGCAAGAAACTCCATTCGTATTTATGGACATGTCAAAAGCGTTTGACTTTGTAAACCAGAAAATACTAATATATAAGCTACAGAAATACGGAATCAGGGGTAATATACTTGAGCTCATAAAATCTTACCTAACAAATAGAGAGCAAATTACATACATAAACAAAATCTGTCCCTACACAAAAACCGAAAAGACATATACCTCTACACGTAGGAAGTGTCTATTTGGAGAACCACAGGGTAGTGTTCTCGCACCCTTGCTATTTATTATATACCTCTATATCAATGACATGCCTAAAGTAATTAATAACCCAATGATACTATTCGCGGACGACAGCACAATACTATTTAAGAAAACAAAAGATGACGAGACTTTCGAAAAATATATAAATGACAATTTAAATAACATCATATCCTGGCTAACCAAAAATAACTTAAAAATTAACCTAGAAAAAACGACGTACATTTCTTTTGAACAAAGAACGATTTATAAAAATCTAAATATTCACTACGATGACAAAACAATTTATGCAACTGATAACACAAAATTCTTAGGCATAAGTATTGACAAAAACATGACATGGAAAACTCACGTTGAAAATATATGCAAAAAGCTCAGCCAGTACTCGTATGCATTATACAACCTAAGAAAAGTGTCAAATCTTCCAACATTAATAATGGCGTATCATGGATATGTTGCATCCACTCTAAGATACGGACTCAAATTTTGGGGCAACTCGCCAAATAAACAAAATGCATTAAAAGCACAGAAAAGTGTATCAGAGCCATATGCGGCATACAAAATACAGAGAGCTGTAAACCACATTTTCAGCGGCTACAGCTGCTTACGCTTCCATGTCTCTACATATATGAGGTAGCCACTTTTGTTAAAGCAAACCTACACTTATATACCCATCCAAAGAGCACACGACACAAACACGAAATATGCATAACACCTCACAAAAAGCCATATTTAATAACAACATTTTGGGTATGGCACCCAAAATATACAACAACTTACCAAAAGCTATAACCAACATCAGCAGTGCAGACGAGTTCAAAAGGTCCCTACAAGTACACCTGGTATCAAAATGTTACTACTCCATCAAGGAATTTTTAGATGAAAGATGACTACCTGCTGGATCCGATTTGCATTGGTGGCATTTGTTTTGATTTATATAGGAACAACGAAATTGTCAGTAAAACTTTTAGCATGTTGTACCCACTGACTAGGTAATATGACTTAAAATCAATGTACTGTTTCACGTTCATCTTGACATCTCCATTAATAATTAATATTTAAAATTTTCATCAAGGACATTATCTTTATTTTTATATACATTCGTGACTATCGTAATAATTTATTCGAATGAAATTATAATTAATGACGTTATTAAATACTTAAATTTTGAACCTAATTTGTATGTGACATATCACAAAACATAGATGGTCAATATTATACCGTGGAAATGTAACATCCCATTGTTAACCTGTATGTTTACGAATAAATATTTTCATTTTCATTTCATTTTCGTTACTCTTTTAAAAAAAAGTATGTTCTACAATGTCTCTGATACATATTTCAATACTGTACGCATATGTAAGAACAATGCAAAGACACGCTTGACGCATTACTAATGACTTACTAAAAAAAAAAAAAAATCTTAAGTCTAACATGGTGCTCACATATGCATACTGACAATCCATAGAAATAGTGCTTCTATAAATGAAAAAGGAAACTCTTTGCCATAAGGAAACTAGATTGTCTACATTAGAATTGAAGTATTAAATTATGTATTATATTACCTACTATTGGAATTTAACTACTGACTACATTTGAGTATTGTCCAGTGGAGCCGAACCAACATGCTGCCAAGCATTCTTATCTTCAAGATAATCTGTCAGTGTGTAGTAAGCTTGATTACATATTTCACGCTTAATATATGTTTTAAATTTTTCATTATTTTCATTGAGACCTAGTATGCTATTTACATACATACATAACATCACGCCTTTTATCCCCGAAGGGGTAGGCAGAGGTGCACATTCTACCACAGTACAATGTAACACCCACTTTTCACTAGTTGTTATGAGTCCCATGTAATAGGGGGTGAGCCTATTGCCATATACCGGGCACATTTCCAGACTCCGTGCTACTACTGAGAATTTTAAAAAACCCAGTAATACTTTGCCCGACCCGGGAATCGAACCCGAGACCCCTTGCCCGGCAGTCGCACTTGCGAATACTCGGCCAACGAGGCAGCATATGCTATTTGGTATTTTATTATAGCATTTAATACCTAACCCCATAAATGATTTCTGTACTTTGGACAGTCTGAATTGCGGTATAGCTAACTTATTTTTGCCTCTAGTATTAAAATTGTGTCTATCGCTTCTTTTTTCAAACAATTGCCTATTTTTCCTTACATACATTATATTTTCATATATATATTGACAGGGCACTCGAAACTTTTAAGTAAGTTTCACTCACTCGCTTACAATATTTTTACGTATACCTCGTGATTTTTAGTTAATTCAGAATGTTGTTCAGTATGTTACATAGATTATCTTAAATTTCAAAATCACTAAACAATTCAATCTTTAACCATTAGCAAGAATTCGAAATGAGAGGAAGTGACAAAACAGAAGATTCTACAAACCCAAAAAAAGATTTGTTTCCCTTCCTTATGTGCGGAACACGGGGCAAA
Organism: Spodoptera picta; assembly: GCA_038387885.1. NCBI lineage: Eukaryota > Metazoa > Arthropoda > Insecta > Lepidoptera > Noctuidae > Spodoptera > Spodoptera picta. Next base: position 546,854 of record JAZHFQ010000745.1, on the reverse strand, counting down.
TGATTACCGATTTTACGGCGTGGTCGTTTCCTCATATCGACACCTCTGACACCAGATGTCGCGACACTCGCCACGTGCTCCATACATGTTTCCAGTCTAACGCCTAAAAGGACAATCGGACCCATCACGGCAATAAAAGGGTTAAAAGAAAGATTGTTGTAAAAATACCTTTTACTTGTGTTTTTGTTTTACCTGCTAACAAAATGCTATATTTTAGACAATATTTTCTTCATAACGAACGGGAGTCGATGAGAAAAGTATTCGTTTTTTTTTAAAAAGAGCTTTATATTCAAGATTTTTATTACGTCAATCACGATCAGAATAATTCATCAATAATCGGTATAAAAGCAAAGAACAATCCTTCAAGAGAAGTACAATCGAAAACAAAAGTCATTCATAATAAAAATCACTCGCAATAATATATTGATATAATCCCGCATACTAATATAATGAAGATGGATAAGTGGGGGAAGCTTTTGTATCAGAAATAATAAAAGACAAGGTATCATAATATATTTTTATACTTGCTTCTGCCTGCGCCTTCATTTGTATTTCCATGGGATTGGATATAGCCTATGTGTCATTCCAGACCGTAGTCTATACCTGTTCCAAATTTTAACCCGATCCCTTCAGCCATTTTGACGTGGTCGAGTAACAAACATTCACACAAACTCACAATTTTCGCAAATATAATACTAGAAAAATTATCATTATACCTCTAAAATTAACAAATGTACTGAATGTATTGACATAACATAACATCACGCCTTTTATCCCCGAAGGGGTAGGCAGAGGCGCACATTACGGCACTTAATGCCACTGTATCATGTAACACCGACTTTTCACTATTTATGTTACGAGTCACATGTAACAGGAGGTGTCTATTGCCATATACCATGCACAATTCCAGACTCCTTGCTACCACTGAGATTTTTTGTCGAGTATCGAACCCGAGACCCCTTGACCAGCAGTCACTTGCGACCTCTCGGCCAACGAGGCAGTCACTCGGCCAACGTATTGACATGTATAATATGCATGTTACATTATATGTAATTATTATGGAACGACATGGACATTAGATTTGCTCATTATAATTTGTCATATAATATTCTGGTTAATGTATACATTAATTGGCTATTTGCAATAGTAATTTGGATTACCATAACAAATTTGTGACAATAATATTGACATAAGTCAATAACCAATTCCTATAACATGTGTATATTATGGTGAATGTTGGTAATAGTGTTTTGACTACAAAATGAACATATAAATTGTGTTCGATTGTTTCATTCCATTCTATCACCATGTTTCACCGTCTTTCTTGTTTAAAGTAATTCTTTGTATAATTTGTTATAATTTGATACAGACTTATAGAGTAAAATTAATATTTACATAATTACGAATTTAAACTTACTTGTATACTACGTTTAAAAAAATCATTATGTTTTAAGTAAATTTGAACGAAATCTGCAATCTGTTATTTAGTAGGCACGTAAAATATCAAGAGAACTTCAAGACTTGTTTGTTACCCTTCTTTTACCAACTTACATAAATAAAAGACATCGAAAGAGACAAGGATCAACCACAAACCGCATTTTTTTCATTACCACTTAAAATTGACTGCCAAAAATCATCCAAGACAGCCCATAGCCGCACTCCATAAAACGCAACAGTAAAAACTTTTATACAACTCGTTGAAAATATACGGACACGCGACGAAGTTCTAAGACATTCTGCGGAAACGAATGCATACCAAACTAGATCTTGTTACTAGGTAAAATTTACCGACGACGGATGATAAGTAATTGGGATTATGCTAATGAGGATATTGCACTGGGATCATTGTTCGCTCTGGAAGATTTTTTACTGCCACAGGGAGCTGAGTTATGCTTGGCTCGGCTACACGACTCGTTTTGTGAACTACTTACTGAAATTAAAATTTAACCGCGGGTTTTGTTGAAGTATGAATTTTGTATTTCGCGGATTGTGGTTTAGTGTAAAAGAAATGGTGGTAGGCAATCGTTACTTGATAGACGTTTTGTTTGCGTAAATTCTTATTTTTTAAAGCTGTTGTCAAAACAAATGGTTATAAATGTTGGATAAAAAAATAGTTAAGATTGTATTCTACTTTAAGTTATTAAAACTGTGAACCCAATTGAAATGGAAACAGTTTTAAATATTTATACCTATCCATTTTGTACAATAACAAGAAAATTTCTAATTCACGAAACAAAGGCGAAATACCGAACCGAAAATTTCCTTCGAAAAACAATAAGTTACACTTCCAGCCTTATACTGAATTGTAACCACGTACAGTCACCGACAGTCTCATTCGGGGACCATATTAAAAATTCCACTTGAAACACCGTTCTCACCTGGCGGCTTAATGGACCAACGAAATACGAATAGAATAAAATACATTCAAAATAAAATTTGGTACTGTAGAAGCATCGAACTAGAGTAAAAAAAAATGTTCCCTCTCACAGACACCCTACAAGGCGCCTGTAAATGGATTATTCATTTGATTATCGGAGCAGTCGTAAAGAAATTCAATTTTGGGTTCCGCGAAATTAAATTTCTGAAAACTCCTTTTCTCGACTGCAAATAAATTTACAGCTAGAGATAGGATGGCGCGGTTCGAGTTAACTTAAACATTCTATACATATTATTATTATATATTTTCACTGGAGCTAGATGAAATCTAAAACTGATAAACATGACTAAAAACTAGAACCAGCTGTCAATGAGTTAACTGGGTGCAGACGTATATAAGTCTTATTTAAATTATTTATCATTGGATTATAGAGGTAGAACACTGTAATAAAAAAATAGACTATGTAATCATTCGAACATTCATCTATTTAATATATATATAACATATGCACTGTCCTTATGAATTGAAATTACTAAAAAAATAACCCAAAAACAAAAGACAAAAGGATATTTTACTGCAACGTTTATGTTACGTAATACATTGCGGTAACTTGTAAACTGAACTAGAAAAATACGTTGTTCCCTTGTGTGGGTTCGTTGAGTACAGCTAATAATCCTAGATGACTTGTATTTTTCTTATCTCCGCATTAAAGCTACTTTTTAAACTTGTGTACACAGCTTTTCTGTTCTCATGATATCTTTAAATTGTATGTTGTATTTTCTTATCTTTGTTTATACCTTTGGTTAGTTTAATAATAAGTACTCATAATACTGGTTCTAGAGGTAGAGGTAAAAAGGCGGTTACTAGTGATCAGTACTAATGTCTTGTTTCAGTCTTTTTTTAATTATTAACTCGTCGAGTACCGTCATTATAGACACAATTATAGAACAATAGTTGCGGTCACCGGTGACCGCTTGGTGTTTGACAGTTTAAGAGTCTCATCAACATCGTCTCCATGTCAGCCACAAATTGTCCACCGTTCAGTGTAATGTCCCTCCTTATGTATTAACTCATCAATGAAAAAAAAATCCGAATAAAAAAATATTTAATTAATGGCTTCGGTTTGGCTATGGTGGCTATGGTTTCGGCTCATGTAACTTTTGACGGGGAACTCGACTAGTTTCAAGCCATGTTAGAGGCTCATATTCATGAGTAGCATTCCGTGACACAAAACGCGGCGACTGTCGCACTGCTATTGTATGCCAAGAGTAACTTACCTACGTGAGGCAATCAGAAACATAGTAAATTTAACACGATAGTTATAATATAAAAATACTAAATAATTAACTATCATTGTTGCATGATAGTATACAATAGTTTTCTAAGAATCCTAAATCAATTGATCTAACGCAAGTCGTAAAATTAAGTTCAACTGACCTCTAAGATATCATAAAACCAAATATAAAAACCATCAATGACAATAATAAAACAGTTAATGAAAGATCTTAATCAACGGATCGTTACAATTAAGGCTATTCTATGAAATCGTTCTAGAAATTAATTACAAAGAAACGATAAAGTCATAAAGAAGTCTTACTATGATAGTGATACCACAAATATGAAATTCAAAATATCTGCATCATCATAATAACAAATTTATAGCCATTTAAGCTAAATTTAACCTATTCTAAGAGTGCTATCCTCCAAACCCAAACGTAACCTTTTTAATTAATTCTAAAACATTCCAAAATTCATTCTAAATTTGTTCAGAGCAATCCACATTGTCCCAATAAAATTCCAATTTCAACGTTTAAAATGTCGATAATGTAACGCAACTGACACTTCGACCAGAAAACGTCAAATGTCAGTTGTCAGGCGCTGTGACGAATTTAGTCGTAGGGGCGACAATTAATCGTTGTGCATGACTGTACCGCTAACACGCTTGATTTGACTCACAAATGACTTTTATGAAATCTCTCAAGTGAATTAATTGCGAGGCTAGTGAGTTATTTAAATGAATGATTTTGAAAAGGATGTCAGTATTCCGAATTTTGTTTGCAATATATTTTTCAGTAGAAATGAGTTTTGCGTTTGGCCATTATGTGGCCTACGATAGAGAACGCCTGCCCATAAGCATTTTTTTTAATGGGACCAGCCCGCCACACCCTCTCAAAACTGCTGCAACTCCTGTAAGCCAGGATCTACAGTAGATACAACCATGAAAACACCGGAACATTGAAGTTCGGCGCGCCTCAGGGACATGAGTAACTGTCTTGGTTCCCGCAACGAAGTGAATAAGAAGATGTTATAAGAGCAGAAGAAGAAAAACCTATAGTTTCCACTCGCTCGGTGAATAAGAAAAGAAGCAGGAAAAAGAATGAATTAAGCCTAAAGGCACAAAGAAGAGGCTGTACAACTGGGTGAAGCCCAGTCGCCAAGGACCACGGAAATTTGACTATAAACTAAGTGGGTCCTATGTGTGAGCTGTTATACTTGCTTCCAATAATAGGTATGGCAAAAGCGCCTAAACGCACGAAAATTTGTTCTAGACCCCACAAGGTCCGTATAATAAGCTACACCTGACGAAACAATTAAATTATTTAACATACTTAACTAGTGTTACGTTCATATTGCCAGAGATCACACTCCCAGAGTATGTGATGGGCCGATAAGCGGTTGCTTGTAAATAGGTTTATTTATGCCGACCTTGGAGACATTAAAATTATATCCTTCATGAAACACAGACTCTTAATATATTTGTAACCTCTCTAAACATTCCTTCTACCTCTATAGTTGGATGATATTTTTCTCTTGTTTTAACTGTGGTTAACATTTTTATATGAAAAATTACACGATTCCACGAATGTTTTATTTAGTGAAAAATTGTTTTTAAATTCAGAAGTGCTCCTAAATGGCATTTCTATAATAAATAAATGTCTTGATTTTAATGTTAAAAGTATTCACGGGATCAAATGCTGATTACGTTTACACATAAATTTTTAGACATAGAAATTTTGTATTGATAATTTAGTAGTCAGTATTCGAGTATGCATCTGACTGCTTTTTGCAATATTATGATACTTAGTTCATTAATTCTTACGATTCAAAGGAACTGGAAACCAATTAGTGGTCTAAAATCTCTGCCAACCCCATGGTAGACATGCGTGAGATTATATATGGAAGTAAAGTAAAGTAAAATTACTTTTTGAATGAAACTGATAAAAATTATTGTTGCGAAATAACAATAATTATTTTAATACGACATTAAAGTAGGACAGAAGTAAAATTAAAACAATATTACACATTAATTTATATAGGACAACAAATATTTCTAGAAAATATGATTGTAATAATACTAAAATTAAAATTATTTACGCGTTATAATAAAAATTATGATATAAACCTACATTTTATGATGCGCTGTCATAAACATAACCTATAAAACCCGGTGGCTGTAATAAATGTTATAGATCAGTTGTAGAGAGATGTATAAGTGGAAAGGGTTTCGCTATATGGTGTGGGAACCCTGAAAGCATTAAAAATGAGGAAAGTAAAGTTTGACGTAACGTTTCGGAGTGCGAATGGCAGTTGTTTCTACCCGAACACACCGCGAGAGAGCAAATAAATAAAAAGCAAATGAATTTTATTATTGACTATACGCTTTTGTTTATAGGCTGCGTTTATTTTTAGCACCTGTTTAATGTTTGTTTTTCATATTTTACCGTCTTATGTACTAGATGACACGTTTTTTGCATAGCCAGTTTCAGTGACATTTTAATTTTAATTGTTAGCGATTGCAAGTAGAAAGTATTTTCACTGACTACTTGCGATTTCATTTCGCGCTTTTGTTTGTTTAATGTAATATTATAGGGTAATTTTGTTAAAGGTCTACGCTCATCATTTACAGAAAACACTCAAAGATAATTGGAGATACTTGTTACTTTTACTTTTTAATATTTTAAATCATATACCACTTTTCTATTCTCTTTTCAATGATGACCAAATCTCTGATGTTATTTCAGACTATAGCTTTCAACGCTGACGCCTACCAAATGTTCTGTATCACTCACCTAAAAATCTTCCACGAATTTCCATTCTACGACGTGGCAGAGACGGCTTGTTAAAATGAAACCCAATCAAAATAATAATGAAATGATCTTTGAAAAAAGATAAAATATTGTAAAGAAATAATATTAATAATTTAAAGTTATGCTCATATACTCTGTTTCTAAGTACATAGTAATAAACAAGTTAAAAATCTGTCTGAGGAACATTACTCACTATGAATTACAGAAATAATCTTGATACAGAAAAAAATTTACATTTTCACAAATTAAAGTAACATACTCTAGAAAAGTCAAAAAAACACAATTATTAATTTCCAAAACCAAAGATATTGAGAAGTAGATTTAATTACTGAAATCTAAACCTGTCTAACCAAGTTTATCTAGCAAGAGACCCTTTTCAACGGTACGGGATGCCACCTCTCGGCCGCAAATAGAAATATTTATGGAGCGGGCATCGTGGCTAGGTTGACACTTACCAAATTCATTGTTAAGGCTTACTTTGCTTGTTACATCCATGTTTTACAAAGTTTTCTATGGTAGTGCAACTGTTTATGGGAAGTTTTTGGGACCGTTGTTTAGGAGTGCATGGTTGGTGGACTTGAGTTATCTGTGGCTGAAGTTTTTGATGTTCTATGCATGCATGGAATATAAGAAAATAAACAAATAGTATCTATTGTAGCATCTTCAAAAAAACACATGGAAAAGTGTTATTGTGTGTGTTATTTTAACTTGTTGTTAGTTGTCGTTGAATTGTTGAATCTAAATAATAAATCACAAAAATCTGTGTAATAAGGTTATATAGGAGTTTTATCAAAGAATATTAAGATAATAATCACGTCATCTCAAACTCCGCTTAAGTCACAGTTTAGTTCCACAGTCTAAACTAAGTTCTAATCGAAAATTCTCTTTATGTGTGACAAAATTCCTAAAGACTGAAGCATAGGCGTTTAATCCCGACTGGTAGGACTCAAAGAGAATCGAAAGCTTGCACTTAATTGGTATGTGGAATATAGCAAAGATCTTGGTTAAGTTGGAGCCATACCTACTTAAAAACAAATAGGTATATTACTTCATTTACGAAAGTTATATTCGTTTATGTAAATAGAATATAGATCACAAAAATACTTATTAATATTTCAATAATTTAATAAAGAAATGCAACAACTACGCTATGTATGCTGCCCGTAGAGCATTGTGTTTTGCTACGACAACGTAGCACATCAGCTACGGCGTAGCGAAAATCCCATGTATGCGAGGCCAAATGTGATATAAGGTATTCGGATGCACAAATCCTAGAACAAATAAGTAATTAATATAAGAAGTGTATCAATGTATGAAGTTTACTACTTAGTTACTAAATGTACTTGCAACATTAAACTAAATGAAATAGCTACAAGGCACAACTATCCCTTAACTGCTTGGAGGCTGTGTTAGTATGTACCTATAGTCGCTTCAGAGAAACTTTAAGCCGGCCATCTGTTCAGAGTGCCGATGTCCGGCCTGTCCCAACGAACAACTTGCTGAATTTACCACTTGCAATCTTTAATTTGTGTGGTCCAAGACATGGGTGGTCGCGGGGATTTAATATAATATTATGTAATCTTGCTCTTATTTTAATTAGTTTTGGTTCACAACTTATTTACTGTCTCCATAATTACGTAGCTGCATTGATACTAGTTCCCATAGTTACTGTAATAATTATTTCAACTACAACAATCCCACCAGCAAACAAACACCCAGCATAAATGTAAGCAATAGCGAAATAAATTGAAAACCACGTAGGTAAAATTAATATTGCTTCAAATGACAATATTGTCCTCGTACAATCGGGAACAAAACTTAACGCAATTACACAATTCAATTACAATTGCTAACAGTGCTTGTCTCACACCAATGTCGAATAAGCGCAATTTTCTCCAAATTGCAGTATTAAATATAATTTTAAACGTGATTGTACTAGCATTTGGCAAAACACCAGTCTATATTAGATTTTAGTCATTGTTTATAACGATTGCTTCAATAAATATCTGTTACGAGCTTTGTGTGGGGGGAGGGGGTAATTTTAATAATAAATGATGGCCGAATTGGGGCAACGCAGGAGTTCGGTATTGAATAGTCATTAGGTGGAAGAGAAATTGGAATTAGGAAGGAAAGCGAATTGAAAGGAATATGAGCCCGTGAAGGAATTATTGATTTGATTGAATGAATCTGTTTGTTACTGACATTTATTGTACTTGAGACTAGACAGAGTGGGATGTTATGGAATGAAAGGTGAGATAAAGGTTTTGCCACAAAATAATGAAAATAGATACTTGATTTTGTAAGCAGTTTATGAAATTCGTGAATTTCGGTAGCTGTTTTCATAATATGCACATCAAAAATATTAAGCAACTAATTAACATTCATGTCATTCCCGATAACAATGCACGATTCTACCTGAAATTTCTCACGACCTTCGCAAAGCTAACATATGAATCTGATATATTCTCTACATCCTCCCCACGAACAAAAGCACATAAAACATCGTTCACAATCAACGTACCATTCATTTAAAGGATATTCAAAGACAATTTGGGAGCGTACAATTCATACAGGAAACGATTAAATCGATTAAAGCGAGTGCCGCGCAACGATGTCTGTAATCGACGATCGTGAATACCGATTCTCTGTAATGCGCCGTTTTGATTTCAACTGTAATTCATACCTTTGAGTTCTTTATAGTTAACTTTTACTGTTAAAATGGTCTACTGGTAAAAGGGTCGATGTTGCAGTTTTTTTGCGATGGGATTTGGGTGTACCTTAGTGTGTAAGTGACAACTTTTGCGAATGTGTTTTTTGCAGAGTATGGAAATATTTAATTAAATGGATTGTAAACTAATTGTGTCCATCAACTAAAATTTGAACCTAACGTGGTCAATTTAATCTTAAGCTGAATTTGTTTACTTGACAACCTATGATAGTATGAAAGAGTGCACAAAATCTCAAAAAATATCATTTCAGACCTACTTTGTCGCGGAGAACCAGAGAGCCACAGAACCGGGGCTCCGGCTCGAAGCGCAGGAGAAGGAACAGGGTGGTTTTAAGTCAGTAAGAGTCTGACACTCCCTCCTGCCTCACTCAGGCGGGAGCAGTCCTTCGATGATTTTCCCACCTTCAAAAAAAAAATTTTCTTTCTGTTTTTTGTTTACTTTTCGAAATTGTACTTAATTATATCTTTGTTTTTTTATAGGCATCCCGGATTTCCAACACTGTTGTACTCCATCTGTATTTAGACAAAATTTGAACGTAACTCGGTACATTATTCCGGCCACACCCATATATCATTATGATGGGCCATTTAACGTTGAATGTTTTCTGTAAATCTGACCATTATCGGATTTACAACTCAGTCCGAATTAACGTCTTTTTTATTTTATGGTTCTCCCATAAAATTGATTGTTTATGCAAAACCACATTGGTAGACTAAACTGGGTTGTGGATAAACACATCTGGATACCAGCAAACCATGATGTACATGAAGGCTACAGACTTATCTGACATCAAATCCAGCTAATGTTACAATACGTGTTCTAAGGAAAATGTTATTTAGAGAACTAATTGTTGATGGTATCCCATCGAAAAGTATCAGTCGATTTTTAATCTACCCACAAAACTAAGATAACCGATCAGGCTGCTTATTACTGTTCCACTTCAAATGTTGTCTGTAAGAGGTTAGTTTGTGTAATAAAACCGCCCATCACATAACATAACATCACGCTTTTTATCCCCAAAGGTGTAGGCAGTAACTCGTTGAGTACCGTCTTTGTAGACACAATTATAGAACAATAAGTTGCGGTCACCGGTGACCGCTTGGAGTATGACAGTTTGCCACTGTACAATGTAACACCAACTTTTCGTTATCTATGTTATGAGTCCCATTCCCATGTAATAGGGAGTAAGCCTATTGCCATATACCGGCCACAATTCCAGAGTCCGTGCTACTACTGAGAAAATTATTACTGAGCCATTATATACTCTATTTATATATCAATTTATAATTTTTATATTTATAAGGCATACAATAAAGTATTGTTAGTATAAATATGTAATAAAAAAAATATTTGCTTCCTATTCCACAAAATACAAATACACCTCTAAGAAAAATGAAATCATTAGTTTGCCTCGCATATCACACTCGTCACATTCGCTCCTTTACTTTCCAGTCCGCTTACTGACTAAATTGATGAGTATTCGCTTCCTCGATACTGATACTCTGCAAGTTAGTTATTACGCCAATTACCGCTTTTATGCTGCCTTGCGGTAATCTTTGAACCAATCAGCTATGGATTGATCAGAAGGCTTAGTGTAAGTTTTACGTTAAACGAGATCAGAACGTTAACGTGTTCGTGTTGTAACCTGCTCCAATGAACCTACCAATCAGAGAGCAGCAGCGTATATAAAACAAACTCGCATTAAGCCTCCTGACAAATTTTGGTACACACGGTGAAGTGAGCGCTGATAGGGGATTAATTTCCTTATGTCTATGTGTTTGTGTTGTGTAATTATGGCAAGATATCGAGTGGATTGTGTTACCCACCGTGTTAGATAATGGTTTTGTGGTTACTTGAAATCAAAACAATAGCACGTTGTTGTTGTGGTAGGGTTATGTATTTCAACTACATGTATTTTCGTAAAAAACAACAATTAACTCATCTTTAATCTTCTCAAAAATAAATATTGTTTAAATAAATGTGATGTACATATTACGCTAAAATTGTACCTATAAAGTATCTTTCCCCTATTCTGTACACGTGTGTTCTTTTATGGAGTATCTCACTGCGCCACAAACGTGATGTCAAAGAGATCTGTATCAGACAACTCTTATCCAGCCATCTAATGAGATGTTTGAAAATCTAGGCCGTTTGTGGTATCAATGTAACCTGCATGCATACAATAAGTACTATTGTTTGTAGGATTTTGTATTATTGTATCATTTTGTGTTTTACAAATACGGTGCCTAGTATTTTTAAGGCTATTTCTATTTGCAATTCTCACTCATGACATTAAGTTTGATCATAAACGCCACAAAAAATAAACTTTCGCCAACTGCTACCATAAAGGAGAAGACGTGAAGCTATGTCTCCTATGTTATGTTAAGTGTTTCATGTCAACCAATAAATCTCTGAACGCTATAACTACTAAAACGGCCTTGATCAAATATATTCTTAAACTAGCGAACGGGGAGAGTTCATCGCTCTCTCACACATCAACGAACGCGAATCAACAACATCAGTAATTAATTCCCAACAAAACTAAAGCTTCAATTTCACCCCGAGGGTAATATACATAATATAATGTTATGTAGGTATATTTATGATATACAGTTATCAAAGTTAAATCCACTCATGCAGATAATGTGTAGGTAAACAATAAGTTATTAATGATATATATTTAACCGTACTCTACGATTAGTCACACTCAAGGCCCGAGTGAATAGGTTGCTTATGGATCGACGTGCTACACCGTAGAACGCATCATCGCTACTACCAGGCGAGATAGTGGTCAAACGTCAACCCATCGAATATAAAAAAAGAAGTTTTTGCCTGAGTCTGTGTTTCCTGAAGGGACCTGGAGTCTTCAAGTGTGGAGTGAATAGGTTGCCTATACGCAAACGTATTACGTAGACATAGGCTATCATAGGCCAACCTATTACCATTAGAAAAATGAGTAATTTAATATCTCATTGTTGGCAAAAAGTTTAACTATAAAACTACAACGTAGATAAGGTATTCTTTACATTATTACATACATACATACATAACATCACGCCTTTTATCCCCGAAGGGGTAGGCAGAGGTGCACATTCTACCACAGTACAATGTAACACCCACTTTTCACTAGTTCTTTACATTATTATGCTAATGAAAGTACTATTGCTAAAACAGTGTTAATTAATACCAACGAACGAGTCTCTAAGGGACTGCCAACTACTATTAAGTAGCAAATAAGCTTCTACCTTGAGTCGAAATCTACTGGGAACCGAAACAATATCCATAACCATAATTGTCAGTATCTCAAAGGGATCTCAATAGACAGACAGAGATGTATCGGCAATCAATTACACTAGCTATATTGATAGCCGATATTTGATACTAGGAGGAGTTAAAGTACCTTCGCATTTTAATAGGACTGGAACTAGACTAGTACCTACGTCGAAAATCAAGTAAATTGTGTAAGTAAGATAAAGTGGCCAATAAGTAAAAATGATTATGTGACTAACTGCTTAATACTAGAGTCTGTCCGACATAGACTTATTGTGAATGTATCATTATACTGTTGGCACAAACAAAATGTGCTCGCGTTCAATTTACTGGCTAACGAACCATCGTAAATCATCTGATTACTTCTAATACATTTGAATGAGGAGAAAATATCGCGTACCAGACAGTACAAACAATTGAACTCGCATATAATAAAACAAAAATCATTACTCTCTTTTCTTGTACCAAATAGCAGTCGGTACCTTATCAACAATCACAATTTATTTCGTTGATTACATTCTTTACATTACGATCAACACCTATTCTCCATCATTTATACGAAAACCTTATTCATTCCCCTAACAAAGAAAAGAACGAGATTTTTACTTTATTCCCAACAGTTCTAAGCAAAATACCAAAAACATTTTCTTAAGCGTGAATTACTGAATGGGCTTTTTCGAAAATTACATTGAAAATGAGTATTACTTATAAAAAAATCTAGCAAAATTGTGATTCAAGATTCGCTCAAGTTATCCCAATTCGTTTCGCGTGAAAAATATTGAAATACAAGAGCATTCGAGGGACAAAAATATATTTTATTCATTCCTTAGCGTACGAGCGGAAGAGTTTTCGATTATATTTCGTAAAAAAAATGGAAACGGGCCAATAGCGGATAATGAATGCGTTGTTTTGAACGAATTTTGTTGATTTTTACGCAATAAATAATACGGTTTATGTATCGTAAGCTTGTGTAAATAAATTTAATTGTGGTGCCGATTACTTAATGCGCTTATTCGTTTATTCTTTCCACAACGACGATTGAGTTAGAATGCGTATTTTATTTATTTGCGTGAATTGTAGACTCTATTCATAACTCTTTGATCTTGTCCTACTTGATAGCTGTAAACAAATATCCAAGAATTGCTTCCCAACTTTGCCTGTTACATTATTAACATAATAATTTCAACGAAAACATTTCACTTACAACCCTTGCCAGCAATCGCCGTCCACTCATCATTCACACCATTCACTGAGCTACTGAATTAAAGATAGCACACGTTCCGTCTTCGTTGATATGATTCACTACAAGTTGACTCATTGTGATGTATCTACTACATACTACTACTGGTAGTGGCTTCAGTCTTAATACATTATCGACGCTGAAAGATATATGTTTCTAGCTACAAGCTTTTGTAGTTGTCGGGTATTGAACCGACTCAATTATCAATTTGTCGTTTTTATTTATTTTTATTTATGTGTCATCGAGTTGTTATCTAATGCGACACCATCTGTCCTTCTGAGTATTGTCTGATGCATATAGTGACACATTATTTCCAACTAAGTGTTGTGTGTGTTATGGTGTAGCGAAGAACTAAAATTTTTGGTTCATGTGATGATTACTTTAGGTGCATCAACAAAAAGGTATTACTAAAAACTCAACTAAGCAGTTGAAACCAACAGTAATCTCATGAGCACATCATAAATCGTCGTTCCACTGTTTAATCATACAATAAAAAAAGAAACATAACAGTTTTGCAAATATTTTAGTAAGAGCAACAGTCGAATTAAAAGCAGGAAAACTTAATTAAAACCACCTTTAAAATTCGCAGCCTGCTGTAAACTCTGTGGAACTGCTTAGTAACGATAGAAGAACTTTCGCGTCTTGATTCAAATGTAAAAGATCCAGTAATGTGATACAAAAGGAAGATACTCTTGAATTAAAGAACAGCAATGTTTTATGTGTCGGGTGTGGGTACGAAACCTACAAACGGCAAGTAGCAATATGACTGTTTCCGAGTATGTACCTCTAGATACTTTCTAACATTATCTAGACACCACTGACAAACGGCGAAGGAAAACATCGTGAGGAAACCTTGGCTTATAATTTCTAATTATAAGTTTGAAATCGCCAACCCGCATTGAGCAAGCGTGGTAATTAATGCTCAAACCTTCTCCATGTGAGAAAACGTTTTGCTCAGGAGTGGGTTTCTTGTAAGCTGTTGATGAATATTTAATATGTCGATAATCATTTAAAAGCTCGGAAATCAAATGCGTTAATCTTTTTTCTGAAATTAAATACGAACTTATTAACAAAAAAGTCTTCTGGATTAAAAACAAAGTTTAGAACGAATATTTGTACCGTAAAATGTGATACAATGTTATCTAAAACCAGCGTAGTTTAATAAATTTTACAAGTACTAAAGAAGCGCTTAATTAAAAGTAGATACCCTTAACGACGAGCATGCATGGAAAGACTGATAACTATTGTAAAAGCGAAAGAGGTATGTAAGAATCTTAGCAATTGGCGTTCCATAGTCTCTGCCTACTTGGTGGCAGACAGGCTTCTATCTATTGTTCGTATTAGTCTTTGTATTAATAAAGAGCATATTAACTTGATTTACTATAAAAATATTTATCAGCTTTTCCTTCTGCAAAATAAATATAGAATAGAATGGGAACGTGTTTCATTAACCTTTTCACTTTTACTTAAGGTTGACATTTGCAAGTAAATAATGTATGAATGACAGAGTACAACTCATGAAAACAAGAAATAAAATCGTCACAGTATTTTGATAGGTGTAAGGAAAAATTGTATTGTTATAGGTAAAATGGATGTGCTAATATTCATCAACACGTTAAAAGACAGCTCTTATTTTATAAATACTTTTTTGAAAGATACAAATCATTTTAAAAATATTTTCATGGGAAATTATTTACCCGTGTTTTGTAACTGTAATATTATAATTATATTTAAGTACTGTAATATTATTATTAAGAATCTGATAATGATCGCTATTTTTCTTTCACCTTATTTAGGATTATTAAAAATACGATTATCAGTCAGTGTACAAATGGTTAGTAAATTAATTTAAAGAAATAGCAAAACCTTTTACACATTTCCAATAAATTCTTAATACACATTTTATTTAATACTTACGAACTTATTTAAGTTCGTATATATATATAAATAAAATAAAACTAGATTTATTTAAACCTAGTTTGCATTTAAATAACAAAAAATACAGAGGGATTCCACACACAGTCAAGATTCACGAGGAATGCCCGCTGCATCGAACCTCGAATGCTATGCCTTTGAGAAGCTTCTGAAGCATTTTACTATTAAACTTACGTTTTAAGATCATCTTATTAGGTTCTTGATGGAAATTTGGGACGAGGTCGGAATAATCGAGTTTTATAGACAAAGTACAACAAAACATTCATTACTATTAAACGTCGGAACCTTTCTGACTTAAGTTTGTAATCAGAATGTTGTTCAACCTGCAACAATAATTCTAATAACTGTTCTAATATTTTGAATTCGCGATGGTAGCTGGGAACCTATACTTAAAATCACGATCAATGGTGTATTTTTAATATAAAAATCTAAAATTCTGATCAAGGAAATGTCTAAACAATATCAACCACTCCTCAGTTCTGTCTCAAGACGACATGTTACCGAAGCCTGCATCACATTTACATGTGAAATGTCTCGAACGCTATGATCACGTTCGAACCCTCCTATTATTGCCATTTATGGAGATTTCCTTCATGCATTGATGGACTGCTGCTCTCTAAGTTATCTATGGAAATGTTAGAAGGTTTGAAAATTGATTTCTTGTAAACGCAACTTGCAATTTATTTTTCTAATAGCTACTACTTATTGAAGAACAGGTTTCATTCTTAGGTACAACTAAAATTCTGGATTGGTTTAGTCTCATATGGAGTACCTGGCTTTGGGTTTCCCCCGACTTAAAGGGAGAAGATTTTGAATATTCGGCTGTAATTACTATGTATCATGGATTGGCTAAGAAATTTTTTGGGAAAGATTATCACTGGACATTACCCATCATTCTTCTATGATAATACCTTCTGATTCACTTTGTTACGGGAACCGAAACAGTTATTCATGTCCCTGGGACGCGCCGGACTTCAGTGTTTCGGTGTTTTCATAGTTGTATCTACTGTAGATCCTGGTGTACAGGAGTTGCAGCGGTTTTGGGGGGATGTGGTAGGCTTGTGTCATCAAAAAGAACATTTCTATCGCGATGGATGAAAATTTAAATATAATAAAGGTAAATAGCAGATATAGGGCTTACCATTTCCAGGAATATAACCAAAATACTATGTAATACAATAGTACTAAAGTATATACCAGTATCTAATATCAAAGTTTAGCCGTATTAGAGCGAGCACTAGCTCGGCCTTTATTACTTTTGTTAATAAAATTGTTGGAAACGGTTAGTTTCTACAACTACATTATCCGTCGCTCCAACTCTTGATCAATGTTAATACACTTTCAACCGTTTAACACTTTGTTTAGAGTTGTTTTTCTTTTGATTTAGGAGAACAATCAGAAACTTACTGAGGGACTTTGAGGGTTTGAACTTTGTATCTCTGTTTCATTAAACAATAGCATAGTTTTCTGTTGTTACAAAGTTCGTTGTCTTGAAGATGTCTGTTTAATGTCGATGATAGATTGTTCAAGTTGATACGACATTTTGAAGTGATTAAATTTGATTTTAGCAATAATAATCTTCATCATCCAGTCCTCGTAAAAAATAAATAACAAAAGATGAAAATTAAATAAAGCAATGAACCCAATATAACCTAAACACATTTTAACTTAACGAGTTTATACCAGTTCAAGGGTGTTCCCGGTTATTTCGGGAACTTCATCAAAATATCGAATTAATAACACACCTTTCCATTTTATCCCAAAAGAGGATTATAAAAAGATTAACTAAAAACACATATTGTATGGAAAGCTTTTATTTTAACGTACTTTAATACTCGTATAAAGAGAAAAGGGAAAATCGTAGCGATTGCCAATTTCCACGCATGAGTTACACTGTGTGGGAGGAAATCGCGAAAACCGATGCTTCGTGTATAAAATATACTTTTCCCAAACTCTATATACTGAAATTGAAACATAATGATATTGCTCACCGAAATACTCCCATGAAAATATCACCAGGTTACTTACCTGAAATAATTATAATAGAAGGTTTAATTGCCAATACACAAACACTGGTACAAAGTCTTCTCGCATCCTTGTAACTAGGTATATCTTACACTCTATATCAGAGATTCCGCGCCATGTACCTGAGAAAGTAAATATTTATATTGCACTTATGAAAAAAAAAACATTCAATTCAAGAAAATCATTTAGCCACCTACTCATGGGTAGCAAACGTTTTCCTTAAAAATACTCTGAAACAAAAATCAACCATGAAAACCGAGAAAACACCTCAGAACCTAAAAATTACAGCTACCAAACAAAAATCATTCGCTCAACCCGACGGAAAATTAGGTTCGCGTAACAAAATTGATCGAATACATTCGATACCAATTGGTGTCGACAAATCAGTTTATCCGTACCCTCACACCTATAAAACGTTTGGAATTCCGTAAATTGCTAATATTGCCATATTAGCGGGACACAAACGTGCAATCAGCGTTCATTAAGTGAAGCATTATCGATGAACGCGTATCGAATGACAACCAGAGAATTATGCAACGTGTCACATCACTATTGTGGGATGTTTTCAGAGTATTATTGTATTTAAGTGATTGTCATCGTGTCTGTTCGTTTGCTTGTTTGTTTATCAGAAAGATTTTATTTTCACTTACAATTCCGCAATTAAGTAGGTAGTTCTTATTCGATTTACAATGACATTGTTATTCACTGTATTTTTCCAATAATATTATGTTGGAATTATACTTCGTACTAGCCGGAGCATCGCTCGCTGGTGCAAATAATGATGGTCATCAATAGGCTGCAATATCTGAACAAAATTCTTTGCTTACATAACATGACGCTTTTTATTCCCGAAGGGTTAGGTAGAGGTTGCACATTGCGGCACTTAATGCCAATGTACAATGTAACACCCACTTTTCACTATTTATGTTATGAGATCCATGTAATAGGGGGTGTGTCAATTGCCATATACCGAGCACAATTCCAGACTGATAATTGAAAAAAAAAACCGTAATAATAATGTCTGACCCGGGAATGGAATCCGAAACCCCTTGCCCGGCATTCGCACTTGAGACCTTCTTTTTTTATATGGTAAAATAATAATCAGACTTAATACGTAACTATTATATTATATTAATAATATTATTTTCAAACGCAGACTCAGATTGTCTAAGCTTATAACGAGTGCAAAAATATGAGTATGTAAGTGTTGGCAGTATCACCGGGAGGTGTAATGATGCTTGAAAACGTCTAAGTATTGACAGGTTACTTGGCTTCAAGCCAAACCAGGAAGCGATAGGCTATGGCATGTGGCAGTTAGTTTGAAAGTACTTCACGTGTGGTATTCAACCTCTATCCATTGCATATTGGACTAAAATGGTATGTGATTGGTTGTTAATGTGTAATAGTCTGCGTTTTCAACTCAGCGATAGGCTAAATTGTATTATACTTGTATTAAATAAGGGAACTCAAAATATTTTACGTTCTTGTATAATGTGTCATGTTTGCTTTGTAATAGGAATCAAAACAGTACAAACGCCTATTACAGAGTAGTAATCTAGTTTAGAATATGTACAAAATCTAAGGGATAGGACTAAGTAATAAAAACAGACAGTCAATGAATTTCGTCATCATCAATAGAATATCATCATAGATAAATGCCCACGGCTGAGCAAAGCCTCTTCTCACATGGAGAAACTTTAAGCATCAATCACCACGCTTGCTCGATGCGGGTTACAAACTTATAATTAGAAATTATAAGCCCAGGTTTCCTCACGATGTTTTCCTTCGCCGTTTGTCAGTAGTGTCTAGATAATCTTAGAAAGTACATACGTATAACTCGGAAAAAGTCACATTGGTACTTACCGTTGGTACGTTTCGAACCCGCACGCTCATGTGTGAGAAGCGGGCGTCTTAAACCTCCGGGCCACGACGACGGTCAAGAATTTTATTTAACTGAAACTGAAACACAAACAGAATCTTATTCAAAAGTCGCAATCAGCATAATCCATATACGACAACAACCAACATTGAAATCGTTATAACAATCGTACGACATACATTGCTTGCTTTGATTGTACGTGAAACCGATAATGTTATGCTATTACGTACATAGCCAGCTTTGGACGAGATTCAAACAGCTCTGTTAGGGCAGTAGTGAGTCGTTGAGACCACAAACTGCATGTTACATGGAATAAACTGTAGTCATATGCTGATGTCGAATCCGGTCGTTAGCGACTTCAACCGATTACTGATTTCGCTTTGAATAAATTTTATTACACCCTTTATGGAATCTTGGGGGAGGTTATATTCGAATAGAAATGGATTATGGCGATGTTCTGAACGGTTTCCCTATAAAATTAGTGAAGTTTTATGAGGTCCATTTAAATATGGAATGTTGGGGATAGTGTGAATAGATTTTGTTAACGGTGAAATGTAAAAGTTTAGATATATTTAGGTGTTTATTATTGGAAATATTTACTAATTAATTTCATACATTAAATCTTTTTTTGAAGTTTAAGGAGGAGGATTAATAAGGAAATCTAAAAACTGTACACATAATAAAAACTGTTCCAAAGACAACTATGAACACTATCTTCAAACATAATCACCTATTTGAACTAAAGACCAAAATTATCATTATTTTATCCCAAACAAGATTTAGTATATTTAATGCCCATTAATAAAAGACGATTCTGATAAACATGAGAGGAACATACATCGTCAATATTGGTACAAAGCTGTAGTATTACATAAATAAATACATCATTCTCATATTGACGTTGTCCCAAACAAATAGGGTACGTTTACTCTTCGAAGACGGAAATGCTATCGAAATCTTCAATACTGGTTCTTAATTACTTACCTGTCGAGTTAATAGTTGCAGTACATGTAGTTACATGTTGTAAGTTTAAATGTAAACCTAAGGTAGATATTGAATTTTACAAATGAGTTTTATGTGTTTTTTGACTATTAAGCTAATGAAAATATTACATTTGTAACATAACACATAACATAACATCACCCCTTTTATCCCCGAAGGGGTAGGCAGAGGTGCACATTATAGCACTTAATGCCACTGTACAATGTAACACCCACTTTTCACTATTTATGTTATGAGTCCCATGTATTACAAGGTGAGCATATATACCGGGCAGATTTCCAGACTCCGTGCTACTTCTGAGATTTTTTATTACATTTGTCTTAGATATTATAATTATTGTGCGGTGCCTTTCTAGTTACTAGGGGTACCCCATGGAATTTAAATTTTTGATTCACCATAGATTTCTCAACTGTAGCGCTATTTATGGCAACATCTAACAAAGTAATTTCTTTTAAACCTTTGAATCTTGTCTAGACTACAAAAAGTTAACTTTTTGTTTGGTCGTTAAAATTATCTACTTTATATAAAACTACAATAGAAAACTTAAGAAGTATTTACCTTTGTTTAAGCGTGCTCCAGTTAATGTAGAATATCTTAACATCGCTATTAAGCTTAGTAAAATAATTTCAAAAGAAAATAACTTAGTATGAACTTGGCTTGGATTAAGTAAGTGCGTTTGGCAAACTATAACTGTATAAAATGCTTTTGTTACGTTTTAATTGAATGTTGGATTTCAATGAGAATTAGTGTTGCGTGTGTTAGATCTTTAATATTAATCTTAAAAGGTTTTAATGGAGGACTTAATATAGCAATATCACAACTATAAAATTAAATATTGATTCAGTTTAGAATCTTGGAATAGGAATTTACCTCTAGAATATTCTTAAAAAAGTAATGGCTTACACAGCACCATCGTTCCTCAAAACTGTCACAATGTCATCAGCCGGTGAACAAAGACATCTTCGGGTCTGCCATAAACTATACGCTTGTTAGACGGCTCAAGGACCACAATTGAATTGTCAAATGTACTGGCGTCCGACACTGAACTAACAAAATAGTGTAGAGGTACAACATTATTTACAGCTGTACAGAGTGAAAGCGAAACGCTCCCGAAAAATGACGACAAGTAGGTAATGGTAAAAAACAGGTATTATTTTCATAGAAGTAATAGTTATAGGCAGATTTTGCATGCATAACTCGATAACAAAAACTATTAAAATTGTAGAAACAATTTATTGTTTGTTAGCGTCTCAGGAGCGTTCTATTTGTACCCTGCATTATTATAAGAAAACAAACGTACATTAATTCGTACATATCTACCACTATACAAACACTAATTAACGACACAGTTAAAAAAATATCAGTAAAGCAATCCCCACTACTTAGGTACATGAACCCCCATTTTTTTTTATATGACAAATCAATAGTCACAATATTAAAGTCGCGTCGGATCCAAAAGATACATTTCATGGTGGCCACCGTTCTGCTCTATGCTTTCCCGTTTCCTGCACAACTGCGGAAATTATAATTTACGTTTCACATATACTATCCATAATATTATTACGTATTGCTGTGGTTTCATTCGCAGATAAATCTGTGCAAAATAATAGCTGGTAATCACAGTTTGCTTTGTACTGAGAGCGGATTGTGACGCAATCGGAATTTGTTAGCTCATTATACCGGGCTTATAATAAAAAATTGTTTTAGGTTATAACGTGAAATGAAATGAAATGAAATGAAATGAAAAATGTTTATTCGGCATAAGACATGCACGCCAGAAAAGACATAAATATAAAAAAGCATAAAAACAGAAAAATTAAAAGATAAAAGTTACATTATAAAACTAAAACTAAAACTAAAACTAAAGCAAGCCAATAAGCCATTCAAGTGCGCGGTGTTGGCGGACATGTCCAATCCGAACGGGTCACCAACTCAGCATAAAGCTGGGCACAATGAGCACCCAACACTGATTTTCAGTTGGCACCCCTGCAGTGACGCACGGACGAGAGCAACACATACTTGTAATCCACATAATTGAACGTGAACATGATTGACGTGAATAAATAATTTTGTTGTTAGTAACACAAAAGACGAGTATTATTAAGTCTACCTGATTATTTGAGTGCTTATTATCAGCGAACCAGTATACAAAATAAGTTGATCAATTGGTTTCAAAATAATTATGGAATTGTTCTATATTGAGATTTTTTTATTAAAATGCTCTGCCCGACTCGGGAATCGAACCTGAGTCCCATTGCCCGGCACTCGCACTTGCGACCACTCGGCCAACGTATTTGCTTATTAGATACTATCTTAACAGCGCACGCCGCCTTCAGTGGCTCGAAACTAGTAGAACTTTTCTCGGTATTTTTACGTTAGTAACCCGCGATTTTTTTAGTTTAGTGTGTTTAGTATATAGTTAATTTAATATGTCTCACGATAGTTATTATGAGAAGTATCCTATAACTAACTATAGCCTTCAAAATTATTTTCCACACAAATGACCGAATTAATAAAAAAAGAACCTTTTGAAAAAAGATCTAGAAAATATTCCTTTTGACCTTGAAAATCTAGGTTCGGCTATAGAAGGGTCGAATTATTTATAGGTGTGTTGGTAACTGTGTGCTAATATTAACTGAAAATAGACACCTCTGGAAAAATTGTAACCTATTTTTTGCTTTCACTTACCTAGTCGGATTTAGGCACATGGAAAAAATGTTACTTTATGGGCGTCTATATCTGTTGTTGTTTACTATCATGTTTAATGTCACAGAGGTCACATGGTCCATCGACATATTATTAACTAGAAGATGAAAATAGCCAAAAAATTATGAATAAATGTGACGAATAACGTATCTTCTCTTTTGGACAAGGCTTGTCTAATAATATTAATCAGGTATAAAATATCTATACGATGAACTTAAAACGAGAAGTGCCATTGTTCGAGACGACCTGCAACGTCAATTTCAAAGCGTACCTATGTGGTAAAACTGCTAACATATTTTCTGCACCTTGTTTTGGAAGAAGACTTCTGGCCACAGTGAGTGGTGTTCCTTCACTTCCGTGGACAAGTGACCTAGTGCATAGTAATGTGCTACTAATATGCGCTTAAGTTTATTTACTAACATTAATTGTCTATTAAAATATTTTTTTTAGTCTGGTATGGTGTATATATGAACAAACAACTGAACTGAACAAAGCCATCCAAGAGCATGCCCATAAAAACCTAATAGTGATGGGTGATTACAACGGCCAAATTGGAGATAATCGCTTTGGAGATAATCGCTAAAAATTTTTCCTTTATGTGTGCTATAAAACGTTGCTTCATGCCAAATTTCAAGATTCTAGGTCGACTGGAAGTACCCTTTAGGTTTTGATTCCCTTGCGAGTACTTGCGAGTTTCAAAATATGCAGCTTAAATTGCTGTTTCTTTTGATTGCGTTGACATAGAAGTTTGATTTTGTTACAGCTTAAAGGTATTATAGACTTGAGTATTTGGTATGAATTTCAATTTAATACCTTTACGCGTTTATGAGGAAATGGGTAGTAAGTATAAAATTATTAAAAAAAATATATTATGTGATGTAACTAAAAATTTATGGTTTTCGTAATTTTTCCTTTATCTATGCTATAAGACGTTGCTTCGTACCAAATTTCAAGATTCTGAGTTCACGGGAAGCACCCTGTAGGTTTTGATTCCCTTGCAAGTGTCGAAAAATTGCGGTATAAACGGCTGTATCTTTTGATTGCGTTGGCTTAGAAGCTTTGGCTTTGATTTTTTCACAGCTTCAAGGGACAGTAGACCTGAGTAATCGATATAAATTTCATACCTCCACGCGTTCCTGAGAAAAAGAGTCTTGACGGACGGACGGACGGACGGACAGACGGACAATTAAGTGATCCTATAAGGGTTCCGTTTTTTCCTTTTGAGGTACGGAACCCTAAAAATTGAAGAATAGGTGGACCTGGATCACACCCGATGGAAAAACCAAAAACGAAATAGATTTCATAATGACAAACAGAAAGAGATGTTTCACTAACTTTTCAGTTATCAATAAACTAAACTTTTACACAAATCATAGATTAAATTAGAACTGAACTGAAAGTAAAACAACCAAAAAATCCCAGACCAAAACAACACCTAAGGACTACAAGGCTCAGAAAACAACAATTGGAACAAATAACAACTGCACTAAGAGACAAACTCCAAAACTTCACAGCCCATACAAAAGCACTGGAGACACAGGGAAAATACAACTGGATAGAAGAAACCATTAAAACCATAACACACTCTAGTGCAAACACTAAAGCGAGAAGCGAGAAGAAAAACTGGCTCACAGATAACACTTTAAAACTACTAGAAAAAGAAACCAATTAATCACAGCAAGAGACACACAAGCTAGAAGGAAGTCTATAACCACAATCAGTAAAGAAATTAAGGAAAGTATAAGGAAGGACAAGAAACAAGAAAGATTAGAGACAATAGAAAAACACATAGCTAAAACGGGTGGAACCAAAAAAGCATTTCGACAACTGACAAATTCGCAAGACTGGATTGTAAAAATTAAAAGTGCAAATGAAAAGTGGAACCACACCAGAACTGAAATACTGGGGACAGCTACACTATATTACAAGAAACTATATGAAAGCAATATAACACAAGAAGTAATTGATCTGACGGAAACTTCAGAAATTCCAAATATATTGCCTGCTAAAGTAAGGAGAGCAATAGATACTCAAGGACAAGATAAAGCACCCGGACCAGATGGTATAACCAATGAAATCATAAAACAAGGTAAAGAAGTTTTCATACCTGTCCTTACAGACATTTTCAATGAAATATTAAACACAGAAACGATTCCCCAGCAATGGACAGTGTCTAACATAATCCTACTCTATAAGAAAGGGGACAAATACAATATTGGTAACTATCGTCCTATTAGCCTTATGTCCAATATATACAAAATCTTTGCTAAACTTATAGTAAAACGGATCGAAAAAATATTGGACGAACATCAACCTACAGAACAGGCCGGTTTTCGTAGCGGTTATTCGGTGATTGACCACATTCACGTAGTGCGCCAAATTTTAGAAAAGTACAATGAATACCAGCTCATATACTACATTGCATTCATCGATTACAGCAAAGCGTTCGACTCTCTGATACATGACAAGATACGGAAAGCATTGATTGAACAGGGCATCCAACAAAAATACATTCGACTGATAAAGAACGTCTATAAATGCAGCACGGCGCAAATCTAACTAGAAAAAAAAAGGATTCCATTTAGAGTAGAGAGAGGCGTTAGACAAGGAGAGTACAGACTCCAGTAGGAGTCTGTGTTCAGGGAATTAGATTGGGAGCATCTTGGGATTAATGTAGACGGAGCCCCGTTAACACATTTAAGATTCGCAGATGATATAGTGCTATTTGGTAAGACATAAGAAGTGTTAAATAAAATGATAAACGATCTGGCAATGGAAAGTGAAAGGGTAGGGTTAAAGCTTAACCCAGATAAAACTCGAGTAATGACAAACGGAAACAAAGACAAAATACAGCTAGGAAATACAGACATTACTTACACCGACGAATATACTTATTTGGGACAGATCATAACTCCAAAAGAATCGATGGGCAAATAAATAGAAAGAAGAATCACAAGTGGATGGAAGAGGTACTGGAGTCTCAAGGAGGCTATGAAGAATGAAGACCTTTCAATAAAATTAAAGAGCAAACTGTTTAACGCCTGCGTATTGCCTGTCCTCATCTATGGTAGCCAATCATGGGCCCTAACTCAAGATCTGTCAAATAAACTTGCAAGCTGCCAATACGCAATGGAGAGGAGCATGATAAACGTTAAAGAAAGGGATAGAAAAAGGAAAACAGACATACGATACAAAACAAAAACAACAGATGTAACATTAAAAATAAAAAGACTGAAATGGAGATGGGCAGGGCATATGATAAGAGGACAAGAGAAGTGGAGCAAAATCGTAACCAGTTGGTACCCCAGGGAAGGAACCAGGAAAGGGGGTAGACCTCTTAAAAGATGGGATGATGACCTCAGGCAGGTGGCAGGAGTTACATGGCACAGAGTAGCTCAAGAACGAAATTAATGGAAAAGGTTGGAGGAGGCCATGGAGACCGGCAAACAGATCTCCAAAAAATAAATAATAGGTATTTTATGGATACTAGACCTAAGTAATGCAAATCCTAGGCAATATTAAATTATGTAACAGTTATTAGTTGGATCTGAATAAAGGGCTATTTTATTTTATTCATATTTTGTCATCTACTTCAAAAATAGAAACTTCGTATCTTTTACCAAACCCATATTCTTAAAAACGATAATACGATCAATGGTTTAATGGTTGGTCCGGTAAGTATCCGAACAAACAAAATAAATGATGTAAGTTTTCAATATATATATTTTCAAGTGTCAAGGCAACATACCAAATATATTGTTGGATAACAAATATATAAAGATTTAGAGTTTTACCTCTATATTGATGGGAACATATAAATCCCTTGACGTGGGTGTCACACTGAGACCAAGCAAATCGTTTGTTTTTATATCGAAATGTAATATTTTATGAATATTTATTTACCGTTGTTATTCAAATCAGAAATTGATGTAAATGTTGAGTGGGATGTATTTGTTATAGAAAATGTAATGAGGGTTAAATATGCATATAAAATTCCTGCATAATCGTGTCTGTACTTATGATGTCATGAGTCATTCAAGTCTTAATTTAAACTAGCTGTTGTCTGCGATTTTGTCCGCGTAGAATATGAATTTAGGACATAACTTTTTTGTTTCAATTTTCTAAAATGAATATACTCTACTCCTATATACTATACTCTTACTTAGTACATCAGCTACCTGCAAGTAAAAGTACCGTCAAAATCGGTCCAGCCATTTCAGAGATAAGCCAGTACAAACAGACAAACAGACAGACAAAAGTTTTTTAAAATATTATTTTTTATAGGTATCGTATATATATTCATATGCACGTAGTAAAATGCGATTATTTCGATATAAACACTCCAATGAAGAAAGATAGAAAATTAAAAAGATTTTACTTAGTATACTAACACAATCACTATATGAAGTTGGATATAATGCCACAGACATTCTGACAAGTCGACCTTTTAAGTACTAAAAAAAAAGAAAAGCTGTTTAAAATCTGCCCACCCCGTTCAATAATAACAAAGAACAATTTTAACTATGTTCTATATAAAAGCCTAGCTTAGTTAGTACTTAGTAACAATAATAGTTATAATTTGTAACTTCAGAAACTTTGGCTTAGCTCAATTTATATTAATCATCTCCTACGTCAGGCTCTCCGGTGATTTATACTAGACCACGTCATCACGTCCCTCCCTGATTGCGTCCCTCAGTCTGATTTGGCATTTATCCGTTACTATGCTGCAAGGAACTTATTGTTATAATTCGCATTTATTTTTGCTACCTTAAAATAAATAACCCAGTTTTCTTTTTGTATTGTAATTTAATTTCGTTGTTATTTTAAATACTTTTGTAAATAAGGAAAATTTTCAAAAGTTGTAATGGGTTGCTTTATAAACAAAACATGAAATGTTTTAAAAATAAACAGTGAAAGTATAAACTTTCTGAAACCTTCGCTATTTATTTTAATCCATATGACCTTGTTGTTATTTTTAAATAAATAAGTAATCATTGTAAAGTAAAATCGTTCAAAATTAAATTTTGCTTCGGATTTTGTTTCTACAGAAAGAAAAACAATAGTCCTGCAATCGCTTTTATATTGCCAACACGCAAACTAAAGCCACACAATATAATATAGACCAAAACATTCAGGGAGAGCGGAACAAAAAAAAACAATACCTTCCAAAATTGGATGCTCTAAAAAGTTTGGATACTAAAATGGGCGCTCCACTTCGCAAAAACTAGGAATTTTACATCGTGAACACCATAGTGAATGACCGCTCGTGAGTGCCATTTCATATTTACGAGCCATTTTGAACCTTTTATGAAGGCTCAAACAGCAAGATGTTTATGACTCAGTTAGCACGGCCAGCCCATACAGTAGCACTTCAAAGTTCGCATCATTGTAACTGTATTGTTATGTACGTCGTTTAGAACTTGTGGGGCGGAGTGTACCCTATACATGTATTTAGGCTGACAAGGTTTTTGTTCAACCTAATAACTTTTTTCGACTAATGCGTTCTCTTTTCTGCTTAACCATGTCAATTGCGTATGATCTGAATTTTAAGTGAAGTGGTTCAATGAACCTAGTCTTGAGATATTGTCAGATAAATATAAAAACTCATTTATATTCTACTCTAAGAACTCTAATAATGGTAGAGGAAATATTCTCTTAAAATAACAAACATGTTAAATTAATTGAGTTTGTGTATTAAGTCTTTGCATATAATTTTAATTAAAGTGATGAAAATTAATTTTAGATTTTCCTTGTTCACAGGACGTTCGGAACCTGGGATTGTACCATCAATAGTGGGTTTCACAAAAGACTCAGTGGCCCATGAATCAGATCGACTGGCTCCAGGAGACAGGATCTGCAGCGTTAACGGCATATCAACAGCAAGATTGACCAATGATGAGGTGTTACGACTCCTTGATAATGTGGAAGAAAGAGCGTCGTTGGAGGTTGAATATTACATGCCTAATTATGGTAAGTAATTATTGTAGTAATAGTATTTTTGTAAAACCAGGAAAAGAAAATCTTAGCCGCGAAGTCACTGAAGAAGCTTATATAGCACTATTAATGATACATGTATCATTAACAGTGCTATATAAGCTTCTTCTGAGCACGCTGCTCATGAATAAAAGCGCCGGTCTGACTTGAAACCAGTGGACCTTTCCTAGATTGGTTCACATGAGTAAGCCGTATAGAAATTCCAATGAAATTAGCCTGTTTAGCGATAGTTTTTGCAAAAAAAAATAATACTTCCATACAATATTGTTTGTATTACATTCATCATTAAACCGACTTAGCCCTAATGTCACATGTTACAAGTCAATGTCATTGTCTTACTAATAGTAATATGTTCAATACTTGTTCACATGTCAACCGTCCTCCATTTTCCTTTTATCAATAACCTAATCAATAACATGTCGACCTAGTCTTCAGATAATATAGTATTTTTAACATGTTATGACATAGAATGTCTTCGAACAAAAAAATAAATAGGAAACTTGATTGAATTCTACCTCAATATACTTGTGCGAGTAGTTACTATGAATTCCAAGTAATATTTTTGATCATTGAGCTATGAAACGTAGTCTTTACGTACTATGAAATTGAAATATATAAATGATATTATATCTTTCGTGGGACGTACTAATTTTTTTTAAGAAAAACATTGCTCTACTCTAGTTCTCCTGTATTGTCATGTCGTTTACAAGCAACATATCCGTTCACAAACAGATCAGGAACAATAATTTGTGGATCACATAAAGAGTTACTCCGGGCGGGAATCGAACCCGCGACATATTGCGTGGCAGCCGGTTGCTCAGTCGTCGCACCAACCGTGCCGTCGTGAGTAGGCATATAATACATAAATAATAATTTACTTGTATAAAAGATATTGCATACTTACTCAATTACTCACATATAAATATTATGTACGTTGACATGTAATAAGAAGTTTCGACATTGATTCTAAGGTCGATCACATATTTCAGTTATCAAAAGATGGGCCATAAGATTCAAATTGTTACTCCCAAAATATGGGAAACACGACATGTCTGTCGCTTTGAGGATCCATTTTTCTCCTTAAATATATGAATTTTGTATTGAACTTAGTGAAATAAATTTCTGTGATCTTTTAGCTGAAGTAGATGTTTCTGCGAATTTTGACGTCAGAATTCTTAGAAAACAGTTTAGAGTGAAGAAGAATTAGAAACACTTAAAAACATATTCTGAACATTCAAAGATTAAATATACAAACAGAATAATGATCATTATTATTTACTTTTGTATTCGAACACCTAACTTGTTTTATTTTACATAACATAACATAACATCACGCCTTTTTATCCCCGAAGGGGTAGGCAGAGGTGCACATTACGGCACTTAATGCCACTGTACAATGTAACACCCACTTTTCACTATTTATGTTACGAGTCCCATGTAATAGGGGGTGAGCCTATTGCCATATACCGGGCACATTTCCAGACTCCGTGCTACTACTGAGAATTTTTTAAAAACCCAGTAATACTTTGCCCGACCCGGGATTCGAACCCGACCCCCTTGCCCGGCAGTCGCACTTGCGACCACTCGGCCAACGAGGCAGTGTTTTATTTTAATCACTCTTAAAGTAAAAATGTAACCACAAAAAACTTAATTTCAAAAACAAACCACATTTTACGCCTAGAATATTAAACAGAATATTGTTTGTATAAAAATACTAAAAATTTTAAGGAACAAAGAAAAATTCGGTGTTTTTTGAACAAAATTTAATCCCTTAGTCTTTAAACCTTGTACCTCTATAATATATTTTTGGATTATTTTTACACTGGAACAAAGAAACCATCTTATCCGTTTACCTATTATATTTAATATAAACAAAATCTTTTTATCTCCGTCACTTTGTTTAACTTAGGAGGCAAATATATTTTTGCAGACCCCGAGGCAATGTCGGAAATAAGAAACTGAGATTGATTCCAAAAGCATGCAAACTTATCTGTATTCGTAATATAAATGAACATCCTCTTTATAGATTCCAAAATTAAATAAAATAATAATAAACTATTTTGCTTATGGTTTGTCAGTAGTCTATTTTCTATTACAAAAATATTACTTAAGTGATATTCTATTATATATTCTATATTTATGTCTACTTTTTGTGAATACATAGTTATGAATCGAGATTAATAATGAGTGAATCACGCCTTTTATCCTTGAAGAGGAATAGAAGGCATAGATTCACATAAGGCACTTAATGCCACTGTACAACGTAACGCCCACTTTTCACTATTTACGTTAGATGTCCCATGTAATAGAGGGTGAGCCTATTGCCATACACCGAGCACAATTCCAGACTCCGTAATACCACTGACAATATGGTTAAAAAACACAGTAATATTTAATAAATGATTAATAAGTAATGAGCTAGTTATTGAATAAATTACATAATGTACTGTTGAAAACTACAGCTCTTTATGCAGTAAACAGCGTAATTAGAGACGTAGCACAATTACTAGGTTTCAGAATTAGAACAATACTCGTGAGAGATATTAGTAAGTAAATAAAGAGAAATAGTAATATATTTTTACTTCAGTACCGGTTAATTTTTACCCTTTCATATTCTGTCTTAATAAGCCATTAAAATTAACATTTATGCTGGAATAAAAACTAAATTATTGCATTAGTTTCCGCACTAAACAGGTACGAGGAGCGGTTATCACCGTTATATATGGGCTACCTATATTTATTAATTGTTTAATTATTTTTATATTATTATAGCTGGTAACTAATAAAAGTGTAATACGATAGTGCTATGAGAATAAGAAACTTTGTAATGAAAATGGTAGGTAGATACTTATTCTTACAATCAATTCATAGCTTTCATTTCAGGACTTGATTTCGTAGTCCCGTTATTTTTTGACGTCGCTTTCTTGTAACATAGTTCTCACATAAATATTTATACCTCTACAATAGGTAGAAGATCAGATAGGTAATGTATCAATGAGATTGTAAAAAACAATGTTTTAAAGAGTTACAATAAAGATTTTTGCTCGTCTTTCTCCGTTCGAAACTACACTTTAGACTGCTAGCATGGATAGCTCACCGCCCGACCAGAACCAGACCCGACGTAAAGCGAATCGCGCCTCAAAGAGCCATCAGACCACCATGGATGGGGTCCAGTAGGGCTGATGCCGAAACGGAGCCGTGGAGGACTTAACGCGTCACCGGGGCACCGGCTTTGATGATTTTCCCCCCATAAACAACACTTTTGAACGAGTGCCTGCCTAGCTTTACTGGTAGACAGACAGACGGACTGACAAGTCAAAAAGGCCTAAATAAGGATTAAATTGAAATAAATGCTTTGATTTTGAAATAATTGCTAGAAATCAGGAACCAAAACCAAAACTTCTTACATATCAAGGTTGCATAGCTCTAAAATGTATGTTCCGTCGGATTACTAGAATTGAAGTTATGCTATTAAATCTCTTTAAATTCATTACACTGGCAAAGATAACACGATATTATTATTACAACTACAAACCAATCTCACAAAGATATTCACAATCTAAAATCGTAATAAATGTTGTTACAATTTATACAATTCAAAGGCAATTGTTCCTCGAATTCATCGTTGGTTTTAGAGCAGAAATATCTATAATAAAATTAACTTCGCCATACTTATTTTAAGTGCTTGCTAGATAATTTTGACAGACTATTAATGAGTTTAGGGATAGAAGTTTGTCAAAGAATTTCGAGGTATTATAAAACATTCAATATTCAATTAAGATGGCTGTCTTTATATTAATGGTGGACGGAGTTATCTTTTGTGATAATACATTATTCAGGGTAGTCAAATTTCGTCTTAGCAAATTGAATTTGTCTCTACCGATATTGTTCGTTGAATTAGTGTTTTTGTAATTGATCGAGGAGTTATCTGAAGAGACAGTGTTGTTTTAAAGTAAATGGTTATTGGATTGAAGTATATTAATTTACTTAAATATGAAAGACTTTTTGTTGTATTTTGTCTTACTTAGTTATATTGTTTTTTCAAAGAATTTTAAGCTTAAGTTAACATTTATTATTATTTTTAAGGTATGTATTTATCTGTATTACTAATTTCGTCAAGAGGTACGGTAGACTCGGTAGACTCGATCGAAACATTACCTGAATAACAAAACATAAAAAATATCGATTTCTAGCTGACAACATATATCTACAAAATTCGGATTACGGAGATTATTAATTCGTTTTATTAATTCATTTTAATGACACTGACAGACAAACCGCAATCGCCATCTTGAGTAGACAATAAACCTTCCATTTCATACTAGCTCAAAAAAGTATAAATTAACAAGAAATATGAATAATTTCACTCGAACGAAGTCGCGGCTAACAGCTAGTAATGTTAATATTACTTAGTTCTTATTATTATTTTAGTATTTATTGTGGGTATTAATTAAATTTACTCGTAATGTCATTATCATATTAAAATACATTTTCAAAGAATTCTTGTTATTGTGATATCGAGGCATATTTTACCTATGAGTAATTTCACAGCAAGCTATTTTTAATGTATTATTCAAAATTCAAAATTCGTTTTGTGAAGCATTAACCAAGTTATGTTTTACGTTCATAACATTCCTTATCATTTTATACATGTTCACTAAAGATTAAGCCCGGTGGACTAAATATATATTAAGTCTCAACCCACAAAGGATTCAAATATTCAATATCTAAATACGTTATTTATAGCCTATTGTGATTTCAGTCTAAATATTTTGCCTAGAATAGTATTAGTATTGCTTTAATATAAAGGTCTTTGCGCAGATGTCCTTTGGCCGTCATAAGGATTTCATTGAGTTCAATAATTCTTTCATAAAAATTGTATAGACGAATAAAATTATGTTATTGGAATTGGAACATTCGTTTGTACAAAATTGGATCGTTTTTGTTTTAGCGTTTTGCTATAATGTTTGATTTACTTTTTCGGTGTTTTGTTATCTGTCTCAATTTGTTTTAGATATATATTCTTTAACATCACTTATGTTCAATTGACTATGAGTGTATACAATTTTAACGAATTCTACAGTCAAAAATTTATTATATCTCGAAATTATAAGTAACTAATCTCAGTATCAAGAAGTCTAATAAATATACTCCAACACCATGGAGCTAAAATATGACTTGCAGAAAGTGGATGTTCATTTTAAACGCAATCTTCAGAGATAAAAAGATATGTAACACTAAAATATTACGATTTAAACTTAACATTTGCACATCATGTACGCGACGAGGGAACAATTAATTTTGTTACTGACACACCTCTCTCTATTCTCCCAGTCATTAGTCTTACTAAACTAAGTTCAAAGTCTGGATAATTTCAGGATTAATCTATTTAGTTCTTGCTCAGGCCAATATATTTGAAATATAGCTCAAAGTTTACTTAAAAAATGTCTGGGTCGAGACTTATAGGTTTAGTTTAAAAGCTCCAATGTTTTGTAATTTAGCGGTTTTGGAGCAATTTAGTCTGTTTGAGCAATTCCATCTTACTTTTAGAATAACTTTTAATAGGAATCTTGTCTATTTTATATCTATCTATCTTATCTATAATCTATACCCAGGAGTAGGACAGTAGGTACTAAGTAAGACCTACGTTTGATACTGACCTATAGTATTACTGGTATTATTAAGAATTAAACTCAAGACTGAGTTTCCGAAGCTGCGGTCAACCTTGCACACCGCACCGGGGCTCTGGCTCGAAGCAGAAGGAACGGGATGGTTTTTAGTCACTAATAGTCTGAAATTCTCTCGCCTCACCTAAAGCAGGAAAAGTCACGAAATATCTTTCCCTCTTAAAAAAAACCTTAAGTTTATCTATCTTATTTAATTCTGCCTTCGTGGCCATGGTGATGACTATCTTTATAGTATAATTAAAATTAATTCTAACGTCCAACAAGGGCTATATTTAGCGCCACCTGTCACATTGAGCAAGAACTTCCGATGTGACGTCGGATGAACACCGAAATAGACCAGGGAGATGATCCTTCTCTTTAATCCTGTTCGTTGACTTTCTTAGTTGTTATAGACAAATATACATAGCTAATTATTTCCAAGGATAACGCCTTCTTCAAATATTTTAAAGAAAAGGTCACCTTATATGATTTTCACGAATTAAGCCATATTTACTATACTATGAGTTGGGTTTGTGAAGATTTTTGCGTTATTTTTTCGTGCTGGGAGAGCTCTATACAATTTATTTTAAACAATGTCCTTGTAATAAAATTTTAATTCGAATTTGCGTTCTCGTAGCAGGTTTTGCTTTAAACTTTCCATTCCAGTAAATACTAATTGTATTCCCAAAACAGAAGTGTATGTAAGCGAAGCGGTAACCAGCCACTGAACGAATAATTTCGCGGCTGCGCTTACCTCCTTTTATTTTCCACTACTTTAGGGAACCGCTCATGGTCGCGGTTGGATAAGTTTCCGTTTTACTAAACTTTCCCTTGTTTTAAAATGAATTAACAGATGTAATTGTCTTTTGTTGTTTAAATATTATTAGGAATTTATATAAATGAATTTTATAAGGTCTTTTAATAAAATAATACTAATGATAATCAAACGTGTAAATGGTAGTAAATACGATCTTTTTGCTAAGCGTTTTCTAATATTTTTTACGAAATAATCACTTTAATCTTTCTTTGTTCCAGCATCCCAAAATTCCCTATACATCACAACGAAGTTAGCAGAGGTTCCTGTAGAGAAGATAAATGGCTCCCTTGGTATCACCATCCGCGGTGGTCTACCGGAGAACTCAGCTCCTAGTGCCGATCTAGTGTTGAACAGTCGGTCTTTAGATGCCCAACCGCTGGTAGTGACCCATGTGAGACCTGGAGGTGCTGCGTACAATACTTCCAGAATAAAACCAGGAGACAGGCTGTTAAAGGTTGATCATGTAAGTATAATTATTTAAAGATTCAGAAATAGAAACAGCAGTAATATTAGGTACATTTTCATTGATTTAGAAAATATTTGTTTATGGCATAAGACGGTAAACGAGCACACGGATCACCTGATAGTAATCAATCGGCGTCGCCCATGGACACCTGGAACACCAGAGTCGTTACAAGTGCGTTACCGACCGTTTGGGGATTGGTGGTTTGAGGATCGTTGGGGATTCAGGGATTGGTGAGATTGGGGAAGGGGAGGGTAATTGGGCCTCCGATAACCTCACTCACACGACGAAACACAACGCAAGCGTTGCTTCACGTCGGTTTTCTATGAGGCAGTGGTATTACTCCGGTCGAGCCGGCCCATTCGTGCCGATGCATGGCTCTCCCACAATTATGTTGAAATTACGTAAATATTTTAAAGAATTTGACATTAACATCAACCAAAAGACATAATACTAAACTAATATCTCTCGTAAGTTTTGTGTTTAAATAATAATTAAAAACAAAACATCTTCTTTCTTCTCAGGTATCTCTTACAAACAAAACGCTGTCAGAAGTCCACAATATCCTGCAAAATTGTCCACAAGTTACCAGCCTTACGATAGAATATGACGTGTCCATAATGGAATCAGTAAAGTTGGCGACTGGACCACTTCTCATAGAAATTGAAAGGCCCTGCAATGAGGACCTGGGCCTGTTCCTGACTAATCAGAGGTGTACAGACGATGTGTACAGTTCTGGTTCAGATACGTATCAGCGGGTTGGGACCTGCAATGCGATTTATATTGACAGCATATTGCCAGCCAGTATTAGTGATAGGTGAGTGGTGCAGCTGAATTCATAATTATTTTAACAATTTGAATTTTTATGACATTTTGTTCCGTAATGTATATCTGAATGTTTGATATTGTGTACGTTGTATATAATAAAATCTGAGATAATCTGGACAGTTAGAAAGTTAGAATAACAAAATAGAAGAAAATAATTGAGAGATTTAATAAACTTGACTGTAGTACCTAGACTTGTTAATAAATATGAGATAATGACACGTTATTATCTTATTAATTACTACAGTAAACTAGACAACACGATTTAATTACTTCAACCATACATACAATCAAATTAGAACCTTATGTTGTGGATTGTGGTGTAGACAGAAACAATTACCATACTATAATAATAATTGCCATCTCAAACTAAATAGCACTTTGCTACCACTATTTTAAAGACGAAATTGGTTCTGGAAATATCTTTAAAAAAAGTTGATTACAAAAAATATTCAATGTATTTTTATCGGAGTTAACTTTAAACAAAGCTGTAGGTCAATAACCCTGCGTTGCACTAGTAGCACATAATAATTAGTGACAGGACCATAACTGATGAGTTATCGATATTTAAATTGATTAGAATATCGGGCTTACCCTAGTTTCCGCTCAATGCACTTTGGCGTACAACGTGGGACAAGTTGCAAAGAAAATATTAGCTATTACAACATTGCACTTCATAAACAAAAAATTCTCTTATGTAGAAAAATTTTATACAATTACTAGCTTCTGCCAGCAGCTTCGCCTGCATTTCTGTGGGATAAAAATTAGCCTATGTGTTATTCTAGACCATAATCTACACTCGTTCCAAATTTCATCCCGATCCCTTGAGCCGTTTTGCGGTGAAAGAGTAACAAACACACACATACATTCTCACAAAATTTCGCATTTATAATATTATAGTAGGATAATTAAAATTATGGCACAAGAACTGACGAAAGAAAGTCTCTTAAACTTTCACTTGCAATTCAAAAGTATTCTTCAAAATGGAGAAAATCTCAGTAGTAGCACGGAGTCTGGAATTGTGCCCGGTATATGGCAATAGGCTCACCCCCTATTATATGGGACTCCTAACATAGATAGTGAAATGTTACATTGTACAGTGGTACCCCTTCGGGGATAAAAGGCGTGATATTATGTTATGTCTTCAATATGATTTTTTTTTCCTTCTCTTATAATATCTTCTGATTTATTTCGTTGTAGGAACCAAGCCATTACAACAAGAGTTATTCAAGTCCCTGAAACGCGCCGGACTTCAATGTTCCGGTTAGATTGTGGCGGACTTGTCTCTTAAAAATAAAATATATAATTTTGGATATTGTTTAATCAAATATACTTACTCATCAACCCTACATACAAACCGTAGATAGAGTATTGACTCCAAAAAAATACGTAGAAACAGATCAAACAAAAAAAATCCCCATATAAAACAGCACAGACAATTTAAAAATAATATCATGAATCTTCGTACGTCATTCTATGGAAACCCTTCGCGCCTAAGGGATCTTTGACCCTTGTCATGTCAACCTTCGATGTCTTATACCGGGTCAACGCCCAATTGTGTTTTTAAAAGGAATAGATTCAATATTGTCTTGTCATGCTCTTTGCCTTTTAGTATGAGTAGTTCTAACAATGTAGGTACGTGTTTTGATACCATCGATCCATTCAGAGAAATCTCTCTATTATATTATATATATTTAATTTTATATATTTCATTCTTTGACAAGACTTAAAAGCATGTCCATACCTAACGTATCCTTAGTTAGTTGAAGTATAGGATTATAGATTATAGAGGTACATAATAGCACCAATCTTCTTAAGCGATTGACAAAAGTTAATGAGACATTTTCGCATCTTCAATATTATGAAGTTGTACTTAAATATTGTACCATCCCTATCCGAGTCGGGCAAAGTACTATTTACGGTTTTTAAAAATTTTCAGTAGTAGCACGGAGTCTGGAATTGTGCCCGGTATATGACAATAGGCTCACCCCCTATTACATGGGACTCATAACATCATTAAATAGTTAAAAGTGGGTGTTACATTGTACAGTGGCATTGAGTGCCGTAATGTGCACCTCTGCCTACCCCTCCTGGGATAAATGGAGTGATGTTATGTTGTTGTTATGTTCTATCAAATTGATCTTGTGTATCCCAGAACAAAGTATAATATTGTCTGTTAAATAGACAAAGTTTTTATATTCGTACTTCTATAGCAACTATCCGATATTACCGTTTCTATTCCAGGGATTAAGCAAAAATATATCTAAGCTTCACCTCCGCGTTCTACGAATCCGATTGATCCGAATTCTGCGATAAAAATAACTAGAATAAACTGATATTGAACTATTTTGTTATTTCTTTTACAAAAGTTTTGATAGCTACAAAGGTATAAAATGAGAAATAATTCGATTTTAATAATAAAATCTAAAAGTCAAATGAAAACTCCAATTCCCATTCCTCGGGGGCGATTATTTTAATCAATTAGAGAGGGAAAAAATTAATTACACTCTATACATCGTTTAGAAAAACGTTTGTTTACTTTAATACCTACGAGTATTTTTCTTTACTAAGTATCCCCCAGAGAAATGAAGAAGTGTTTTTATGACTGGGGAAATTATTATCCGCATTTGTTTTAATTGTGTTGTGTGTATGTTACTGGCTGTTCTTAAGTCGTCAAGTACCGTCATTATAGACACAATTATATAACAATAGGTTGCGGTCACCGGTGACCGCTTGGTGTTTGACAGTTTAACTCGTCAAGTACCGTCATTATAGACACAATTATATAACAATAGGTTGCGGTCACCGGTGAACGCTTGGTGTTTGACAGTTTAAAGGCTTTCGGCCTTTACACATAACCGCGTTGCGTCGCCGCAACGCTAAAATCGGCAGTTTGCGTTGCGAAAAAGAGCATTTTGTTGTCGTTCGGCCTACCGATTGATTACCCTAGTAATCAGTTCATCGTGATTTTTTATTGTGGATAGACTTGTCTCTGTCATGGACCATCGTGAAAACTTATTACTTATTTGTTATTAAGAAGACATAACTCTGCTATCCTGGAGCGAGAGCCGCAACGCAAACTGCCGATTTTAGCGTTGCGGTGACGCAACGTGGTTATGTGTTTCGGCCCTAAATCGTTGAAATGATTGATGACTATTTTATGTTCAAATGGTCTCGTCGCGAGGTGTAACAATTACGCAACAGTGCACATTTAAAAAAATCATAAATAGCTGGTCGTATTTGTTCATTGCAATGCAAAACACCGCGTATTTTCCTCGAAAATTCTCGTTATGTAGGTAATTACGAAGTTTCCCAACTAGATGGCGCTGAACTCCAAACTTCATACCTCACTAATATTCCGGTACACTTTAAAGTTCGGCGAATGTTTTAAGAAACTCATTTTGCTTGAATTAAAATAGTTTAAAACTTCAATTGTACAAGTTGGTAATTTGTTTACGAATCTGAGTCGCTTATGAAACTTTCTTGATAACTGTTATGACTCTTTGAGCTGTTAACTTTATTTACAACAAAGTAAGAATGTAACCGAATTGTTTAGGTACATGCTTTTCAATTTCAACTATCATAATTTCGGAAATTGAACTGTATTCTGTTAATACCATTGAACTTAAATTTGCACAACAGCTGAAACCAGCATAATCAATGATACCTATATACAAGTGTTATTACAATTTAATTTGAGTGTATGCAATGCGTCTATCAAAACATATCGGTAATTACCGCTTACGCAAACATTCCCTTTGAATTATCAATCAAAGCCTACGGGTTTTAACGTGTGGTGTAATTAATAAGAATAATGTAAATCATATTTTAATTATACTCATAAATAAGGTTCCATAGATTACAATATTGCGTTTTATATCCAATATATTTGATGCCGACAAATAATACTGAAATGCCGTTATCATTACAACAAATTAGTTAATATTAATCTTTTATCTATAACTTTAAAATACAACTGCTTGAAAATTAAGCAAAGGCAAAAGACTTAAAAATAAAGGATAAGCCAGCCTCTTTTTTAAAATCTTAATTCTTAATTCTTTTTATCCCACTAAATTTCATTAATAAATACTCAATTTGATTTCGTAAATATATACTCTAAAATAAATGGCAATACGTTCCACATTCGCAACCACTATTTTGATTCTAGATGCGGTGCTCTCCACCCAGGAGATCAGATCCTTGCATTCGATGACCACGTGATTGACGGCAACAACTACACGGCTGAGGAAGTGATGTGCTACCTTGAGAACTGTGAGGGAGGATTCACAAGGCTTCACGTTGCTCCACGACACGTGGTCGGCCATTGTGGAAGGTTCACTAGAGGTGAGGAAATGTGTGATATCTTATTTGTGACATGTTTTTATAATAAATATTGTGAGACATACTAAATTGACTAAAAATCTCAGGTTACTCACTTGAATATACTGAGCAAAGCTCTACTAGTTTGCGCGTCGGTGACGGCTATGAGTAAGTTATCGCCGCGACTGCGCACGCTGCTCATGAGGAAGAGCCCCTCTGTTGTAGCTGGAAACTAGTAGTAGAACTTTTCTACGTATTTTCACACCAGTAACCCGTAATTTTTAGTTAACATTTGTGACATGATTATGTTTGACACCATTCGATGCTACTTATTAAGGAAAAAAAACATTAAAAAATTTGTGAATTTCAAATCGTAGGTACACCCAAATATATTTAAGTACCTTATGACCAACCTGGGCTCCTGTACGATCTATATATTTTACGTCTATAACCATTCGTCCAACAAAGCAGTCAAACTATTTAAATACGCGCAGATCTGCATAGTCCTACCAAAAAAACGGCATATTATTTTCTCATGCAGTATTTTGTATAATTCCAAAGCGCGTTACTCCAAGAATATTCATGGCACCAACACGGACTGATGTCGAAAATTATTCACAAAACACTGGAGGCAAAATACGTTAGCAAACTTTAATACCTTTCCCAGCTCTTAGAATTTCTGCAATAGCACCTTTCGTAAGCTATTCTGAAGGTATAATAATTACTGAGTTAATTCTTCGCAAGCCGGGGGCGAACTTGCCGAATGACCGAACTTGGGAACTAGCGCTCTCCAAGTCAGGAGCTTGTTAACCTCGGATATATTCATGATGATGAATGCATCGTGAAAATTAGTCGATAAAATTGGTAACTAAGAGGTTAAAATTGGTAACTTAGAGGAGTAAGTTTTGGAGTCCCAAAGAATATGAAACATTATAAATTATAAAATTTATTACAGAATCACATAACACTGAAGCCTAACCAGTCTTTGATCATACAAATTAATTTAATAAACGATATTTCAAAATAACTTTAGAAAATCATATTCAAACAGTTATCGAAACTAACTCCAAACTAAGCAGGAAAGGTTCTTCAGAACCTCACCACAAATATTCCCACAGTTCAAAATCACTTGAAACTAGAAATCGTCGATTCAAACCATCTTTTATGTGGAAAACTTTCTTGGACTTTTGCATACGTCTTTATGTGTTTGCCTCTTGTCGCTTGAACCGCGACTAACAAGCAACGAATAGGTACATGAACATCAAACTTGGATCGTATAACTCAAAAGCCTTAAGTTCTGATGTCTGAAATATCCTTCCACTAATGTACAGAGCAGGTACATTAATTCAAGTTTAAACTTCGGTCTACTCTGCTACTGGCAGGACTTTTCGAGTCACATGACTTATTACGTATTTTTGGAAGTTGAAACATCGATGTGTTTGGTTAATGTAAGTGCTGTCGTAAAACATTATGATGTTTCATTCGATTATTACTAAGGTTGTTTTACTAAAACCACTCTGGTGCTTTTGCAGTCATGTCTATATAAAAAGGTACAGAAAAATCAGGCATAAATAATTGATATGTTTAATTGCAATAAGGACCAGCAACTCAATACTATAAGTCAACATTTTACATACTCTTCCATAATAAAAATAATGCTAAACTCTTAATAACATTTAAGTTATGCAACTTTCAATAAAACAACGTCACTAGAGCGCTGAAATGAAAACAAAAAATATCTAAAAGAATGTCAAGACTCAAGACTACGTATAAAATGTTCGTTCACTGAACAAAATGCCATCGTTATAAGTTTACACTTTGTTTCAGAAAATTCAATATCTGGTACATCAACGTTGAACGCGAAGAAGCATCGTCAGAGGAACTACAGACAGAGTTCGATGCCCAAACTAGGTTTACAAGATGATTATGGTAAGATATTGGATGGGATATCGATTGTATTATCATTTTGAGCAAAATCTATTAGGAGTTTCGAAGTTCCTATAACCTGTGATGAAATTATGTTACTTGAATAGGATTCTGCAGAAAATGCTAGGGTAGGTTTAGAGAGACGAACTTGCAACCATTCTTACACATACGGCGACTTTAGGCGGCATTTCACCGAAAAGACTGTAAATTAATAACATAAAAAAAACATTCTGTATATTGAATTTTCAAATATTAAAATAGGAATTAGCTCAAACTAATTGAAATGTTTTAGCCAGACTTTACTGAATCATAGTTAACAAGCTTAATAAATTAAAGGCAATAAATCATCCATCCATACTTCAAGTGGAGTGTATCGGAACTAGGTCGGATCTCTTCGACGTCCGCTCGCTTATTATATTTTTATTATTACTTCGAGAGATTCTTCACGTATCAAACAACTGGTGATGTATTGAACTGTAAGTGTGCCGATGCTGTACAGATTTATTTCGTTTTCATAGATTTTTCTGTACTTTATATTTAATAAATAAGCGAAGTTAATAATCAAGTCGAGGTTAATACATACACAAGAAAAAATGTTGAAGTTAATTGAATAGAATTTAATTGTGATTTAGGTTGATAAACACTGTACAGTCACATGTTGATTACTTACTCAGTTAGAAAACATTGTTATATTTAATATTTGAACTATAAATGTCAAACTCTACTAATCCTCCCACAAATCAAACTAGACCACTAATCACAGCAAACAAATTGACACAACAGTCCCAGAACTAAAACACCACTAATTACAGACCGAACCCAAAAATCTGTCCGCAAAGTTAATGAAACCACAATTTCCTTCTACTATAAGCACCGGTGCCCAAACAGAGTAATCGTAAACAAAATCAGGCGAACTTCACCAAACAAAGCGAAAAGGATAGGCGTACTGGCGCAGTAATTAATTTGTTCCAGAAAAACAGACTTCGGTACT
The DNA here is from genome assembly GCA_038387885.1 of Spodoptera picta. Classification (NCBI taxonomy): domain Eukaryota; kingdom Metazoa; phylum Arthropoda; class Insecta; order Lepidoptera; family Noctuidae; genus Spodoptera; species Spodoptera picta. The sequence goes on along the minus strand of JAZHFQ010000745.1, from coordinate 502,601 downwards.
GGTACAATCTTCCCCTGATATTTGTTTAGGACCTGCAACTTCCTAGTTTGTCTGTCCCTCGCGTGTTGGTCTAAAACATTATGTTAATTGGACGGAGGTTGTAATAGCCTAGTTAGGGGGTGACGTAGTGACGCTAAATGTGACTCTAATGTTAGTAGGTTAATTGTAAATGATTTGCATTGCTTAGGATAGGTAGAACCATTTTGGATCATATTAGATGGTATGGGCTCTATTATATCCGAAAATAATGTGATTAGTAACGAATACCTACTTCAAAAAGTTATTTGATTCCTGCATGAATATTTAAAGATTTTGTCTTTTTTTCCAACAGATAGTCAACAAAATTACATGAGTATGGGAGTATGCAGAACAGAATCTCTGAACATACAACTGGAAGTTCCACCTGGTCAGAGCTCCGGTTTAGCGGTTCATGAAGAGAATGCTATGCTTATCATATCACATGTTGCTTCTCAATCACCGGCTTACAGGTATTTATGTGTAAAATGTTAGAGAGATAGAATGGTTGATAATTTATTTTTATAGGTTAAAGCGGCAAACGAGCAGATGGATCACCTGATAGTAAGCATTTGGCGCCGCCACTTGAGATGCAAAACACCAAAAGCGTTAAAAGTGTAATGCCGGCCTTTTGGGGGTTAGGAATTTGAGGATTAGGAGTTCGCTGATTACGGAGGGACTAATTAGGCTTCCCATAACGACACTCACAGGTCGAAAATACCGTCCATTAATAAAAACGAACTCTAAAACATTCTAAAACGAACCCCAATTCCATCTTATTTTCTCCTTTCCAGATCTGGTTGTCTCCAACTTCGAGACAGAGTGATGTCTATTAACGGTCACGAGAATTTAACAATGGATGTTGCCAATGAGATCCTGCAGCGAAGAAATGATTCCCATAACCCTAAATATTTGACCTTGAACGTGGAATTCAGTATGCCTAATACTATCGAAGCATCCAGTGGAGTGTTCAACGTGAAGCTGGCTAAAACCACTGCAGGGTTAGGAGTAACTATAACAGGTCTGTTCTTTGATGTCCTATCTAATTATTTCTGCTTCACACTTCATTCATAATCTTAAAACATTTCTCTCATACTAATTGGAGAGCTAATTCTGTCGAGTGTCTACTATTTTAGATTCTCTATTTTGTTTTATGATATCAAACATGAAAGCAATGGTGCATACATACCTATTCATTAATAAAATTAAAATAAACTTTTGTTATTTTTATTAAACTAATAGAACCATGAAACATTATTACCATAGATCCACAAAGACCAAGTTAAACATTAGGTCGAATTTTCCAAACTTAAGACGTAAGGATAACTAAAACAAACTGATGTTCAGAAGTAAATTGACTTTACAGTTCTAAAGCATAACTGTCCTTTTTGGAGCTATCTCTTAGTTAAACTTTAGCCGTAGTTGAGTTGGTGAACAAGATAATTAGCACGTCTAACTGTTCTCTAATTCATGCATGAATTCGCTAACAGTTTTGGAAAGTTGACGGAATAAGGGTTATGAAGTCATCTAAGTCTTTTTGGCAGATACAACGCAAAGCAACATGGCTGGCCAGCCAGGCTGCGTTAGCCAAACAGACGTGCATAAGGCATGTCATGGTACGTTGGACTACATCAGTTAGCTTACTACTCCTAACGTACTAAGCCAATGTATATCATACAGATATTAATCGTCCCCACTAACCACCCATGACTATCTTACTTGAAATCTCGATTTGGAATGGCTTTTAGATATTTTTATGAGGTTTTATTTGAACAGGGTGCAAGCAAAAGTTGCTAAGCAATGAAGAACCTATGGTGATATCCGACATCAAACCAGGATCTGTGGCCCATCGAAGTGGAGCACTTGCGCCAGGGGACCAACTTCTTGCAATTAATGGACAACCGCTTCATAATCTGTCATTGGTATGCATTAATTTGTATACACTTTAATTCTCATAATGAATGTCAATTACAATATTTATCATTTTTTAAGCTTCGGTAAATGTTTACAAGCAATTTATAGGTTTTAATTAGAATTAAATAATTATGTAGGACATTTTTGATACTACAAAGAAATATGCTAAATAATTTACTTATTTTCTTGAAAGTAATTTCAAGTGACTTTAATTTTGGTAAACGTATACTGTTTTTAAAGTTAATTTATTTTCAATTATTTAAAACAGAGCGCTAATATTTTATGACTGAAAAATTATGTTAAAACCTTAGAGAGATCAAATTTGATAAAATACAAGGACAAAACCGAAATGAATACGAAAAAAAACTTATATATCATTAAAAATGAGTAGCTAATCCAGTAAATATTTATTTATGCAAGCAAACATGAAATATTTACATCCCAATGAACTGTATGTGGGCCGTCATTTACAAACGAACATCATTAATTCAAATCAATGCTATTGTTCTATTGTTAGGCATACCCTTCAATACAAACGCACTTGGTTCACTTGACGAGGTTAACTACTCAGTCGATCTTTGATCAAATTGCAATGTCAGTGTAATCAATCAGAACACATGTTGTGTATTAATGTATTCATTCAACTGCTTTCTGTGACATATTACGTACAATATTCATGTAATTAAGAACTTAATTCGCTTGGATGAGGAATGTGAAAACCAGATTAACTTCTGAGAGTGTTCGAGTCAAAACTTTCGATATATGAGTTCTATTTCTAGTATTAAATAACGAAGCGATTTGTTAAGACCAAATTTTTAATCTTTCTCTCCTTACAGGACACGGCCTTCAACATCCTCCAAAACTCACCTGAAGACATAATAACCCTAAAAATACGTAAGCGAGACCTAACAGAAGACTGGTCTAACATCCACAAACACAATGCCAAATTGACTCTTCAAAGCTTTAGCAATATAGAAATAAAGGCTGTTGTACATAGTGGTGAAGATTCTGGCCATCATACAGACAGTCCTAATAATAGTGCTAAAGAGAGTGAAAGAAGTCATGGAAGTAATGATAATGGGAATACAGCAGTGTTCACTGTGGAACTTATCAAACAAGAGAATGGTCCATTAGGTTTGACTATAGCAGGAAGCGAAGATGTGACGCAACCTATTCTGTTGAGTGGACTTGTTGAAGGTATTGTAATTACTCTTAAGAGAGTAATCAAAGCTGACAGTAAACATGGACATAACACTAAATATGATGATATTATTGCAGGTGGTGTAGCTGAAAAATGTGGTAAACTAGCAATAGGTGATGAACTGCTCACAATAAACGGTGAAAGTGTTTTGAACAAACCATTATCAGAAGCCATTAAACTATTGCAACAGAGTGGTCAGAGAGTGCAACTGCAACTGTGTAGAAAAGTAACTGGTGAGTGTTAATCTTGTCTTTTTCCAAACGATATTAAATATGGTGCAAAAAGTACAAATCAGAGACCTATTTGGTCTCTTGCTACAAGTTATCTTGTTACGCAAAATCTCAATGTCTAATTCAACTATATGATGTAATGCAAACAAAAAAATAAAATGCAAAAATAATCCTTAAATCCTTGTGTAGGATCGCTTGAAAGTGCAGAATCCAGTGCGAGGGACTCGAGTCATTCTACGTCGAGCCCCGGATTATCAAATGACAGCGCTGTTGAGTCTTGGGATCAAAATACGCCAGTCAGGACCAGCGCTAACTGCGGTAAGATGCTCACGTAAAGGAGCATTATATGTAATCTTTGATGATGTCTGCTATGTTTTGATTCATAATTTACCTTTTGTTTCTTAAAAATTGAAATTTTTAGCTATGCTAGATCCTACTATCACACTCATATAAGATACAGTTTACGTTATAGGTAATTCAGAAGTAATAGAATATGCAGTGCCGGATAAGACAAGGATGATGGATAAGCAACCATACTCGCCAACCGATGAAGACAAACTCATGGCTTCCAACTTCAATTCTGCAGCACCGTACAGCATCAACGACTTACCACTGCCGAACTATTCACTAAACAATTCCTTGAAGACGTTCCATTATGAAAACACATGTATCATTCCTGAAAATTCTCTGAAGAATAAACAGAACATCACCAGAGAGGACGATGTCCAACAAATTGAAATTCTCACATCAAACATGAAAGATTGTCAATTGCACAATATGGAAAGGTCTTCGTGTAAATGCGATTACGTTCAAATGGGCCCGTATGGGATCGTGTCACCGAAAACACGAAGACCGAATTGGGACAGTGATTATTTAAATAACGGAATATATACGGTGACAACGCCACAGAAATCACCCTTAAAGCCTGGGGTGCCTGGAACAAGTTTCCAATTTTCGACGAGTCCAATATATGAAAATGAAGTTCCAGGTAATTAATTTTGTACGTCATATTCATCAGTTTATAAATTTCGCTTTATAAATATTCGGAATTATTTGCATAGTAATGTGTTTACAGCTAAATTATTCTGCTTAAAGTGTTTTAAATAGAATGAACAATAATAATATTAAGTATTTTTAGATAATAAACATTGCTGTATTACATTTTAAGGATTAAGTACCATATTTATAACTTCTATTCTTTTAAAATGCTATTGCATAAATTGTTGTGAAGGTTTGAGTTACATGTTGTTTCTTTCATTGATATATTCACAGGCTTGTACAGCACAGAAGCAGTATCTCCAGCCCGAGGGTCTATCCATCACGTCATATTGTACAAGGACGCCATCTACGATGACTACGGGTTCTCAGTGTCAGACGGCTTATATGAACGAGGAGTGTATATCAACCGAATTCGAAAGGGTGGACCCGCTGATATTGTTGGCTTGTTGAGGCCGTATGATAGAATTTTGCAGGTTAGTCATCCCTTACATACTTCTTTATATATACTTTTATTATAATTACGTTGATTAAAGACTGCCTCGTTGGCCCAGTGGTCGTAAGTGCGACTGCCGGGCAAGGGGTCTCGGGTTTGGTTCCCGGGTCGGGCAAAAGTATTACTGGGTTTTTAAAAATCTCAGAAGTAGTACGGAGTCTGGAAATGTGCCCGGTATATGGCAACAGGCTCACCCCCTATTACATGGGACTCATAACATAAATAGTGAAAAGTGGGTGTTACATTATACAGTGGCATTAAGTGCCTAAATGTGCACCTCTGCCTACCCCTTCAGGGATAAAAAGGCGTGATGTTATGTTATAATAACGTCTTTAATAAGTTTAATTTTACCAAAAAGAGTTCTTTATACGTCAAAAGAAACGATAATAATATTTATTATATCTTCTCGTTTTTCTGTGTAAATTGATATATTGAGTAAATTTACATTTTATAGTAAAAACAAAATACCTCTATAAATGTATTTACGAATTCTGAGAATAAACTCAATCACAATCTTTAAACCTTTAGGTATACATATTTTCTTTATACTGTAATATTTTATCTCATTAAAAATAACTACAAACAAAATAGTTGTTTACGTTTTTTAAATTAATTTAACAAATTAGATGTTGAAAAACGATGCCTAAAAGGCGACTAAGTAATTTTAAATACAAAATTTTTTTTTATAAACTAAAGTTATTTTGCTAAATTACGTCGTACAGGTGTAGCTAATGTTTTGCCCTGTTTTCGACCTCTCGTTATTTACAGGCCCAGTTTAGGTCTTTATTTTTAAAGCCCCTCATATACCTTCTGATAATCTTTATTAACTTTGTTACAATATCCATACTTGCGTACATTTTGTTACATTTCATTTTATTCGTGGTACAGAGATTTGTATTGAATTTAGATGTTTCATTTTAAAATTTTAGGCTCATTTTCACTAACCTATAAGTAACACCTAAGTACAGTATAAGTAAGGGAGTGCTTTAGATTATACGGCACGCTAAGTAACTTTAAGTTAGGAGGTTAAACTGTCAAACACCGCGCGGCCACCGGTGACCGCAAACTATTGTTCTATAATTGTGTCTATAATGACGGTACTCGACGAGTTAACATTAAACAACATCACGCCTTTTTATCCCCGAAGGGGTAGATTGGCACATTACGGCACTTAATGCCACTCTACAATGTAACACCCAATTTTGACTATTGATATTATGAGTCCCATGTAATAGGGGATGAGCCTATTGTCATTATACCAGGCACGTTTCCAGACTCCGTGCTACTACTGAGATTTTTTTAAACCCAGTAGTACGTTGCTGGACTCGGGAATCGAACCTGAGACCCCTTGCCCGGCAGTCGCACTTGCGACCACTCGGCCAACGAGGTTGTTAGGAGGTGGTTGGTGATAATGGCCTGTACCTGTAACTAGTTAGACCTGTACTAGTAATTGTTTAATGTAAAGTTTACGAGAATTGCTTTTCAATTACTTGCACTTAAAAAGTTAAAAGCAGAGATTAAAGCCGTTCTTAGTTGGCTTCAAACTCATCACTGGTATAATATTTAAAGTGTACTATGAAATCTAACGAGAACTATAAAATCTAACGTTCGATTTTCAACGGAGCTCATTAAAATTTAGGTGAAATGCAGTACTTTGTAGTTATTTCTGTGAACACCAGATAAATATATTTTTTATCTTTTCCAATACACATACAGAATATTAACGTATCGAAATGCAACTGTAAATTTTATTCCAATATTTGATTTGTTGTTATTCATATTTGTATTTGAAAGAGCCATAAAATTTCTAAGCGCCTATGTTTTTTTGTAGCGATGGAAATTCATCAGTATCAGACTCTTACCGACTACAGAACATCCCGTTACAACTCCTGTTCCTTGCTGGTGCTGCGGTATATAACGACTTTACCCACAACTCCAGCAAAACAGACCTACCTCTAAAGTAATCATTATGTCTAAACAAAACACTATACTTATTATTTTTTTACTATTCTTTCAATATCCATCAGGTAAATGGAACAAGGACAGTAGATTATGACTGCTGCCTGACTGTGCCACTGATCGCGTCTGCAGGAGACAGGCTGGAGATCGTAGTGCAGAGACTTGTCACGTCCAGGGTAAGACTATTGTTTATGCCTATTATATGTTAATTGTAATGTATTATGGGGAGTGTGTGTATTAGATTATGAAGTGTCATATTTGGTTATGTAGGTATGATCTTTATTAATGTCCTTTCCTTATAGAATTATAATTATTTAATATGCAATACGAGTATATAAATGTCCTGTTTGTTTTAGAGACCAGATTTAAGAACTGTTATTATTATTTGGTTGTTTTTTTTTCATGTAAAACTACGGCGAATTATGTTGACGAAGTATGTCCCTATAAATAAATGATTATTCGTTTTTTGATTACTTTCATTCAGATCAGTAACTGATCTAATTAACTTCTACTAAAGACCTTAAAAGTTTTTAAACTTTAATCCTGTCTCTAATGAACATGAGACTATCTTTTACAACAACACGACACAAAATGCAAAGTTAGAATTAAATAGCTGCATTTATACTTGAGCACGATTCTTGGTTCCGGGACAAAAACTAACCAACCCTGCGTTAGTGCCGCATAAAATTCTCTTCAACCCTCATTTTCCAACTTTATTTCAAACACCAAAAATGTCCAACGCTCTCCCAGTATAATATTTCACAGTCGTCTAAAAAGCACAAAGGAATTCCCAAAAGCAACTGTATATTTTACGTCTGGCAACATATTCAAATATGATGCATGTAAAATTCTGTATGAACCCAATAATGTAACGTTTTCATACGTGAATGACAAAGAATTGTCGCCTCCGTGAGCTAATCACAATTCTTTGCTTTTTCCCTTCCAATAAATTGATTCCTTTGACAATCAAAATTATGTTACGCTTTTCTTCTTTGTGCTTACAATTTACGAAATGAAATGATTTAATATTCGAATTTGGGGTGAAAATATTTATGGTTGATATATTACCGTCTAAATGAACATCGTCCTTTTGAACATTTTTCAACAGAAATAAAACACATCCTATTTTTAATGTGTTACAGACACTGAAGTGAATGTTTACCAAAATGGAATAGGTTCCATGGCATTAGGATGCCATATCTTCTAAATTTAATAATCTTTAAGGTACAAAATCGCATAACAGTTACCAAAAACAATTCTAAAATACGGAACAGTAGAACCAAACACAGGATGAATAAGGGGTGAATATTAATTGGATTAATGAATTATTAGAGGTAAAGGTGAACTTAAATTAGACTATCACGATCGAATACCAACAAAGGTAGTTTTAGGCGATAGATCTTATTACATAGCTGGAATATTGTACGAAAAGTGAATGGAATCGATAATTACGAAATGAGGAATAGTTTGTTTCATCTCTCTAGTCATTCATTTGAGTAAAGTTTTATATTTTTAGTCTTCTACCCAAGGAAGAAAGGCTAGCGTAAAGCATAATTATGTTGCAAAATTTTCTTCCGCACCCGCCATTGTTGCAGTTTTTTGTAGAATACTAATATGTATGTAAAAAATCAAACCACATTTCATTTCAAAATTGCACCGTGAGTCTCTGGCCTAAGTCTTTGAAAGATATATTTTTAACGAGGCTAATATTAAAAACATACCACTTATTTTAATATGTAATAAACGCCTGTAATTGTGCTTAATGTTTGGCAATAGGTTTACCACCCTAATATCTACATGGAGCTCATATACCTAACATAATGTGTGAATATAATTGGTGACAACTGATTGTCGCTTTGGAAAACAATGTGTGCGGATATAAAGGATTTCGAGGATAATATTATGTTCATTATGGAAAATAGGTCTAAGTAAGTTTTATAAACCTTTACTTTCTTGTTACAGGAACTAAGGAACCAGCAGCGAGCTGACGACAGCTCAAGCCCAAGTGACAGTAGTATTGTGACTAAGACAATATAGTGCATAACCCGACTTTAGTGAATTCACGCCAAAGACTATGAAAAAAATAGCTTTAAGTACCTTCTTCATACGGCCGTGTTATAATTTAGTACTTAAAATATTGTAAGGTGTAAATAATTATTATTTAGATACTAGATTTATTATAAGAAATAAATTTGTAAAGGTAAGCTTGGCCTTTGAATTCAAGTAGAAATAATGTTTGAGAAGGCCTAATGTTTTCTTTTAGTGAATAAAATAATAGTGGTGTGTATTTTCACGTCGTGTTATATTATTTTTAATTGAATTATTAATTAGGTAATTAATATGGTGCGTAATAGTTGTTTTAGATCGGTGATTTTGTAATAAAGAAATCGGTTAAGTTATACATATATAAATACGAAAAAACGAAACAATATGTGAAATTAAAAATTAAGTTGATACGAAAAGCAGTATGTAAAATAGTTTTTTAATACGATTGTTGATTTAGTATTTTTTACATTCTACATAAAACTTTTCAATACGAAAAGATGGAATATTTCTGAAAAACGTTTCATAATTCATTTTAAACATCTTGATATGTTTTTAACCACTTCCAATATTATAGAGGTAAACATTAAGAAGACATAAATGTGCTTAACAATTCGTTTTAATAATTTCAAATAAACACTATTCAAATATTAGGTGTGCGCTTGGATTTTTGTCATAAAATAGAAATTGTACAGATTCGATTAATATAATAAATATTCATTAATCGTAGTAATAATTATGATAGAGATAATCGCCAAAGACGATTAGCAGCGTAATAGTTTTTAATGTAATATAATAATTAGGAATTACCTAATTAGTGAATTGTTAGCATTAATAATTGTTTTATAATCCCGTAATGTGCCTATGTATCGTAATAATGCATGTATAATGAATACGAGATTGATTACCAAATTAATCGTGTTTTTTACCAGCCGAGCTAAAAACGTTCCTGTGTAAAATTATTACGACACATTTTTGGATACCCCAAAAATACTCATTCCTGTATTCATTTTATATCGTTCTGTTCGAACGATTATTTCGTATTTTTACCAAAGATGTCTTTTAAAGCAGCGCTGTTTCTTGCCAAAGTTAATTATATTATATTTTTCAGCAATTTTAAAATGTTTGAAATTATTTAATTACATAGCTTGCCTAAATACGAAATTTTTTGAAATAATAGTTTGCGGTATTTTAGTATTTAATGAATTGTCATTCAGTCAGAATTCATTGGAATTCTTACATTATTTGAAATAATTCTCGTGTCATTTTTGTTTGACAAAATATAAAATTAATTTAAAGTCACAATGCATTTTTAATCTTCGGTGACATTTAAATGAACAATTTAAACCTTTTTGTACGAACCGTGTAAGATAATTAGAGGTACAATTACATTAAATTCAAATAAAAATGTAAAATATTATAATAACTGTGTAGTATTACTGTTGTTGACATCAGACTGATAGCGATTTTATATAGTAATTTAGACAATGTATAAATAAACTTAATAGTATGTTAACAGTAACTGGTCAGTTTCTAGTGAACTATCTCTACTTACATAATTCAGCGTGTTCTTTTTTAATTTAATTGGCATTATTTTACAGTTAAGTTATTTTTTTTTCATAATGTATTTTTTATAATTATTGCAATTCAAGATTGTATATAAAATTATACATAGTTTATTTTCGAACTTTCGTTAGAAATTTATAATGCCAATAAAATTAAATTTGTGTATAATTCGTATTTCGTAAGGTTTGTTAAAATAATAAAAAACTTAGAAAACAGAAAGACTTTGTAATAGGAGTTATTGAACTAGGCATGAAGTTTGTTGTAGATAGTAAAAATATACGTCATTATTTTTGTCTCAAAAGTATTAATTTTTTTTATTGTAAAATCCTTCTAAAACAAACAGTGACTTGATTTTTTCCAACATGTTTAACAAATTATCAATATTTTTTGTAAATGCAATTCGAATAACAAAAATTGTAACTTACCATTTGATTTAATTTTATGAAATATCATAATTTAAGTAGAAGGAAAAATATAATTTGTACTCAAAATATAATAATAATTTTCAAATTACTGTTTATATTACTTTGCTAAGGCTTCATTGAAGAACATTCTCCTGTATCGTAATTACGTGTGTAGATAGTTTGTATTTTTTACATTTTATTTTTGTACCCTTAATTGTAAGGATAATTTATATATTATTATTGTCAATTAATGTGTAATTAATTGAAAAGATAGAAGAGAGCCTAGCTACAACACTTAATAAAATGATATGCGTGATTGAAAAATAACTTCTTTTATTTCTGACTTCTCTTAAAACCACCCTAGACTGACGTCAACCATCATTCATAAGTGAATAGCAGAAATGGATAAGATTTATATACTTAAAATATATTCGATGAATTAGCACCTCCTCCTATTTAAGCTAGCTTAACAAACTTTAACTGATGGGTGATGATGAAATGAAAAATAAAAACATAAAATACATTTGTTATTGCGTATAAAGATCGTGCTTCACTAGCGTAGCCGTCGTAGTCAATACGCTACGCAACAGCTACGGCGTAGTATCTATTAATAAATCTAAAGTTACGAAAATTACCTCTAGTATAATTTAAAAAACTCACTATCAGAATGTTACGAAAAGTATTAACAACGATTAATGATTATTATTTACGGTTCGTTACACAATCATTATAATTTTTAAACATTACTGTACCTCTATAATATATACAAATCAAATTAATCTAAAAAAACATTATTTAACTCTGATTTTGGATTAATGCGTTCTGTGAACCCTTTTATAACGAGTAACAAAAACAGTCTAGCAAAAGTTAACTTTCCAATACCCCGTATAATGAAATCACCACTGAAACTTATTAATCCGGTCGTTCACCCCGATTAACCCGTGATTCAACTAGGCAACGATTGCGTGACACAATATAGTAAACTGCTGTGTGAATCACTGCAGGGAAAGGTATGTTTACATCCTCATTATATTTCTCTAATGTTAAAATTTAAAGACGATATTATGACGTAGTAAGTTTAAAGGCATGAAGAATTGAAATCTTAATGGAAAATCCGCAATTATTTTTATACCTCTGGTAGTGTAGCCAGCACAACACGTATTTTCTAAACTTAATATTTTCAGTAATTTACAAGGACTAGATTATGAAGTTGTTCGAGAACCCTATTTAATAAATGTACAAAGAATTTGCGTATAGCGTAATGCAGTAATTGTAAATGATCGAATTAAACTGTCAAACACCAAGCGGTCACCGGTGACCGCAACCTATTGTTCTATAATTGTGTCTACAAAACCGGTACTCGACGAGTTAAATGATTTACTGGAAATTTTTCACCATTTAATACTTATATTTATTTTGACTGCCTCGTTGACCGAGTGGTTGCCAGTGCGACTACCGGGCAAGGGGTCTCGGGTTCGATTCCTGTGTGGGGCAAAGTATTACTGGGTTTTTAAAAAAAATCTCAGAAGTAGCACGGAGTGTAGAATTGTGCCCGGTATATGGCAATAAGCTCACCCCCTATTACATGGGACTCATAATATAAATAATGAAAAGTGGGTGTTACATTGTACAGTGGCATAATGTGCACCTCTGCCTACCCCTTTGAGGAGAAAAGGCGTGATGTTGTGTTATGATGTTATTTTGATATTAAGGAGACAACTACAAAATACACCAAGAAAGTCCAACAGTACAGCACCAAGCCAGGATGGGTCGTTAGTTACGTATAATTATAGTGAGCCCGCCGCACGCCGGCAGTGAGTCCACGCCACAAATGTCGCGACTGGTCGTTAGCCGCACGTCACTCAAGGGCAGTGAGACGTGAATTTTGATTGTGGACACGGATAAAATGATAATAAGCCTCTGAATTAGAACAGTGTTTTATAATGCCATGACTTAGTGATGAGGTAATCCTGTCCTGTACATAAGCTTAGTTAAAATATTTCACTAATTTCCAAGGCAACCCTAATTCATCACTACTTTGCAACCTCTTTTGCAAGCCGGGTTTAAATTAAAAAGTAAATTGTTGTTGTATATTAAAGAGTTGAATTCAGAGATCATTCTTGTTATTAAATGCATGCCGAATTTTCGCTTGCACTTTAAAGAGCTTGATCTGTGAGGTTTGTGAAAGATTGATTGAAGACGTTTATGGAACTTATCCACAATATTGTACCGTGATTTCAGTATTTCAGTTACTGACACTTCTTGGTGACACTTCACTTCACTCCAAAGGCCAGGAGAGCGTGTCAGTCATCTATCTGTTGGGTAAAGTCCAGTGCAATTTTTCTAACTCGTCAATGCCTTATCTTGGACACAAGAATGATTTGGCAGCTGACCGGTGTCAGTTCAGTTATCACATATCTAGAGTCAAGACATGTCGTGAGAGTGACAAGTATCCAGCATAGATGTCATCGAAAGTCATATATGTCAACGTAGATCGTAGTTTGACCGTTTTGATACAACGTTATTTGATGTATTATTCAAACTCAAACTCAAAAGCATTTATTTCAATTAAACCATAATTTGGTACTTTTGAAACGTCAACAAATATGAAATATATAATAGTCTGTCAGTCTGTCCGTCAGTGAAGCTAGGCGCTCGTTCCAAAATGTCGATTCGAGTGGAGAAGAACGAGCAAGAAACTCCATTCGTTACTCTTTTAAAAAAGTCTGTTTTACATTGCTCTGATACATATTCCAATATTGTACACACATGTGAGAATAATGTAAAGACATACCTGACGCAACATACAAATAACAGAACATACTAAAATAGAGAAAAAAAAACAAAACCAAGAGAAAATAAATATCTTAAGTCTGACATGGTCCTCACATAATGTATACTGACAATCCATATAAAATAGTGCTTCTATACAAGAAAAAAATAAAAAATAAACTCTTGTTTAAATAAAGAAAGAAATGCTCGATGCCACAAGAAAAATAGATTGCCTTCATCAGAATCAAAGTATTAAATTACCTATTATCGTAATCTGAACTAGGTACTGACTACATTTGTGTATTGTCCAGTGGAGTCGAACCAACACGCTGCCAAGCATTCCTATCCTCAAGATAATCAATACCAATACCCATTCATTTACCAAAGACTCCGAGTTTCAACATTATCATATATTTACTTTAATCAACTTGTGTACGTCACGCTCATATCATATTTACAAATAAAATCTACGATCCTTATTAAAAACGTGGCGCACATTCTCATCACGTCTCACGCAACCACGCTCTCGGTTATCCTATTTTCCATCCTGAAATACAGCACACGTCAAACGAAACTTAAAGTTTAAAATGTTAGGGTTGAAAATTGAATGGTTCGATATATCCTCAAGGGTGGCGGAAAGGAAAACGTAAGTTTGTCAAACCGTGGAAGCCGGAGGCTGCACAAAATTTCCATTTTCCACACGATTTACCACAAATTAATGCTTCAAATCCGTCCGCGCCTCGCCAATTTATAGTGAGGATTTGCATCTAACCAACTTAAGTTAAGTTTTTCTCGGTCGAACAGTGATTGCGATTTATTAATAGAGTAGAGTCGTCGGTGCGCGCCTAACTTCATTTTCCCAGGGAACTAAGTTGGAAATTATGAAAATTCTTTTACTGAAGTAGTTAATAAAGTATTTTTCTTATACACTAATAGTTATACACCTTACTATATTATAAAAACAATTATACAGCGTGTAATCTATTTCGTTTTCGTCCCGAAGTAAAAAGTTTCTGTCTTGGTAATACAATAGTTTTACAAAGAAATAAAGATGTTTAAAACAAAAATAACTGGTAAACCATTGCAAAAACGAAACTTCGAAAGCGTATACGAACTCATGGTACATTATCAAAACATCACGCCATATAATTCTCGAAAAGATATTTACTGTCGGGTGGCACGTGCGATGTGAATAGTGCTTACAAATTTACGTCTAGTGTTTCAAGTGCGCATATCCATGATTTGTTTTAAACGAAAAAAAAACACATCTTATTTTCTTCTTTTTACTTTATACATCGAGAGTAGTTACTCCTTATAGCAATTTGTAGTGCCGCGAGACGAAAACGAAACAGATTTCTCGGTATAGACTGAATAAGCAAACTATTACTAAGTCCAAATTAGCTTACGCTAAATATCGATTCTTACGTAAAATAGTGTCAGTACACTCTAATCTTAGTATAATAACGTTTATATCCAGAACTGGAAAGCGGATAAGTCAGATGAGATTTGCTTTAAGCTTTAAGTATTAACGCAGTTAGATTGTTTACCGGCAGAGCACAAAAGACTTGAACTAAACACTGGAAATGCCTTCAGAACATGATTTTTGTACACATTATAGTTTTATTGGATGTCATTTTTTTAAAAGGGGAACATCATCGAATGTCTTCTCCTGCCTGGGTGAGGCCAGTCCATCGAATGGAATCGAATGGCCGGAGCCCCGGTGACCCGTTAAGTTCTCCGCGACTTATTGGATGCCATAGGTATTATAAAAACGTAACTAGTAACATTTCATCACTTAGCTGTTGATAATTACTTTACTATTGTATTGTTTGTGCTTTTAACTATCTTCAATTAGTTTATTCACGTACTGAGTACAACTACGTACCCCATGTCTATACAGATTTTGTATCCTTTTATGAACGGAATAGGTGGCAAACGAGCAAACGGATCACCTGATGGTAAGCGATCATCGCCGCCCATGGACACCCGCAACACCAGATGAGTCACAGGAGCGTTGCCGGCCTTTTAACTCGTCGAGTACCGGTTTTGTAGACACAATTATAGAACAATAGGTTGCTGTCACCGGTGACCGCTTGGTGTTTGACAGTTTAAAAAGGAATACACTCCTTTCTTTAAGGTGTGAAGGTCAAATGATTTAAAAAATTATTACCGTACACTTGAAAAAGGTTTTAATTATTTTAAGTTGTGATCTTTATAACCCAAAACCAGTCTAAAATAAAATTACAAATATTTGCTGTACATATCCAGCGGCTGTATATCATTGATTCCGTAAGGGGCTTAGTTTCCGAGGTGTGAGTTAGCACAAATAATTAGAAGGAAAAGGTGAACGCGTTCGATAGTCTCACCGAGTATAGGGCGCTTACCTACGAGTATATACCTGTACGCTATTTCGGTATTTACTGTTATTGATATAAGGGTTTAACTCTATAAACAAAGGACTATGAAAGTAGTTTTAATTTTTAAGGTGCTCCTACACACGATAACAATTATAATAGCGTGTACCAAACGTTTTGTTTTTATACATAATTTGTATACATACACACATATATACCGGTCGGAATCATTTTGGCTTCGCCGTAGTCGGGTAAAAAAATGTTAAATCAGTAGCTAACGTTAAACAACTGCTGTGTGGGAGTACCTTTAACGTTACCAACAATAAATATTTCAAAATATTGAGGAGATTTGCCAGTACAAACAGACAGACAGATAGACAATAAATATATAAATGTGTAGAGGTATGTGTATCGTATGTATTCTTAATAAGCATGTAATAAAAGCGGTCATTTTAATATAACAAACGTCTCTTATTCTAAAATATTCAATTATTATTGTTCCAATTTTATTTATCTGTATAGATGTATAGATAAACAAAACACTAAGCCTAAACAAGCCAAAGCCATTACACAACAGAAAACTTAGACAGAGTGTTTAATCCTTATTGTATAAATGTTTTTGCATGCATGCATTACAAAAATCAATTCCAACTAAAGTTCTCTGTCCACCACAACTTTCTATTACTAGGTCATAATTTAGTAAAACGCTCTATAAACAATTGGCCCAAAGCCAATTCCTCTGTAGAAGAACAAAAATCATTCCTAAATGGAAAAAGTTTGAAATAGTTCGTGGAAACCTGGTCTGGCAGTCGGGGGGCACTCGGGCACTGTCTAACATGTTGAAAGTCCATTGCTATTAGTTTTCCTCGATCACTAACGAAAACATGAGACATTTTAGGCGATTATGTTGTAATTGTAACTGTGTTGTTGTGTAGGTTGAATGTTACAAGGGCGTGTAGGACTGAGGTCGAATTCTCTCCTCGACATAATACTCATTTGAACGCTAATCAAACGAGTGAATAAAAAAGTTATTATTAGGCTTGATATAAATTCTTACTTGACATTATTTTACATAATTATGAGTCATGCTTCGGCACTAACGGGCCGGCTCGACCGGAGTGATACCACGGCCTCACTGAAAACCGACGTGAAGCAACGCTTACGTTGTGTTTCATCATGTGAGTGAGGTTACCGGAGGCCCATTTTTTTTTTGACCACTATCTCGCCTGGTGGTAAGCGATGATGCGGTCTACGATGTAGCACGTCGTCTCATAAGCAACCTATTCACTCGGGCCTTGAAGACTCCCAAGTTGTACCCTTCAGGAAATACAGACTCTGGCAAAGAATTCCACTCTTTAGCAGTTCGCACAAGGAAGCTTGCCATTTAGCCCCCCCCCTTCCCTAATCTTCCCAATCCCCGAATCCCCAACAATCCTCAAACTCCTAATCCCCAAAAGGCCGGTAACGCACTTGGCCAGAGTTAAATGTATCTCCAATGCAACGGTTGCTTCAATAGTAATCGGCTGTAAGGCTTCCCTCCCAAAGAGAGCCGAGCGGAAAGAACTAATTACAGATTCAGGAAAAGTGCAGCGTTTGAACTTTTCGAGTGGGCTTGAAGATTTTTCCTTTTGATAGTAGCTACTGAAAGTATTCAAGTTTCTTTTCTATAAATTTTCTTAAATAATTTGTTAAGATTCTACCTCTATAATAACTACCGTGAGACATACTGAATTAACAAAAAAATTCGAGTTTGCGGTTGGCTGCCCATGAGAAAGAGTCTTTGGGACTCGAAAGTATGAGCTTTTTTCAGTAGATTTATGTGTGTAACTCATTATTCAGTAAATACCTTGGTATTTTGAGTAAATATTTACATATGTGTCACTTTTTCTAGGTCGTGATTTTAAATATTATTATGACTGTAATTAAGATGGTATTTCATACTTTGTTATTAGATATAAATAGCCTTGACTGGTTAGGTAATGGACGGTACATATATATATTTCTTCTTTAAACTTTCGAAAAATATGAAATAAATATTATCATTTTACTATAGTACCTACGGCTGCTTGTCATAGTTTATGAAACTTAGTTACAGGCTTAGTCGATCTATGTACGTGCAAAAAACTTTTCATTAAATTTATCAACGTTTCATTAAATCCACTGTAAACACACTGACTAATAGTGAGTTTAAATTCACAAAGTAGGGAAATAATTATTCGTTTGTAACATAATTTAAAACCAAAATCCCTCACTAGTCCGGGACTCTTTTGAAGAAAATTAAACCTCTCACGGGAACCGGCAGGTAATTTAATTAAAATTCAATTCGATTAAATTGGACCACCTAAACCGGTTCATCTATATTGCCAGAGCTGGATCTTGGCAAAAAATAAGTAAGACTTGCTTTCCTTTGGATCACACCTGCACTCCAAGCAGATATTGCAATGCAATTTATTATTTTCTGCTTTTTTTCAGTTTATCTTGTCTAGGAAATTGAAGAAAAACATTAAGTAACAGATGCTTCCCATGCTAAGAAGGTTTCGAACCAGTTTTCTGTTCGAAATGCTCCAAACAAAGAGTTAAATGGTATTGGTAGTATTCCAGTTCAGTTTGCAAAATAAACGAATACAAAAAAGCTATTAGATGTTTTCTGTGCAGCGTTGAAATAAAGAACGAAATCAGCTATAAAGTTTTTGTACAGGATACGCTAAACCTGAACAACTGCTAGAGGAAATACAAGGAAATGAATTTTATAGTTGCATTAGAAAATAAAACACTACTACAGCTATTAATATCGTCACATAAATAATACAACTTTAACCGTTTTTTTGTAAGCGAAGCGTTTGATACGTATTTATATGACTTGACACCAACACAAATCAACCGGCAAAACCAATTCGTGAACAATCACAAGAACAACTTAATTCCCGGGTGCTAGCAGTAGCGTCCCTAATCCGACCCTGCAACTAGTGATGTGAAACCGCGGGAGCTCACAGAAATTAATCGCGGATTCGGGACCAGGGAATTAATTCTTAATCCGGTCTAAATGAGCGCCTCCCCGATTGTCGGCCACTTACAGACGAGCGTGTAGCTAATCAAAACTCGAACAAATGGTCGACTGGAGAATTAACTGTTATGTGTGATTTAGGGTTTGTTGGTGAAATGGTCGAAGGGGAGCGATAAATGTTTCTTTAATGGACTTTAGTTTTGGGATACACATTGTTTATGTTGTTGCTGTTTCAAGATTTTCTGTAGATATCTATTTTAATTTAGATTTTGTATTACCATTGGCCTCTAGATTAAATGCTACTACAGGGATTTTTCGATTCAGATTGCATTTATTAATACAGTACGATGCTCTAATGGAATATACCAAAACAATTTGCCTGGACCTTTAAATCAAAATAAGTGCGAACTTTAAACTTGGTACAAATGACTCAATCTAGACAAAGAAGATCTCAAATATAGAGATAACCGCATTTTGACCATCAGCTCAAAAAATATCACCAAGGCTAAGCTATAACAATTTGTAATAACCATAACTATTCCCACTGTAACTTAATCTGACGCAGATATGAAATTTTATCTTCAAGCTTTCAAACCTTGAGATAATCTTACGACTTGCATTCATTTTAATGGTCGAAAAGCAATTTCATGAACCAGACTGTCATGTTAAGTAAGACTTACTCGTGATTCGTCTGAGAACCATTAAACATTATGTCTTTTCGACCTTCGAGGTCACTGACATGATAACAGGCACGCGACGTATCATTAGCAACTTCGAAGGAATGACAGGTCTAGTTGACGGGTCATTAAATACATTTTTTCGTAGAAAAACCTGAGCTATATGTTTTTAGACATTTTTTTATGATTGAACTAAAAAAGAGATCAAGTATTTAAACCGTGCTGAAAGGCAAAGTTCAAATATAAAGGATAGTACAAAATCTCTACTGGGTTGTGATAAGTTTGTACTTTTGCGGTGCTCTACTTTTGTGGCATAGATTTAAATATCAAATTCAATCTTCTCATATCTTGCAGATCCATAAAAATAATTGTTGGTAGTCAGACGTCTGCATAACTTATACATATTCTTACTGAGAATATGTATAAGATACTAACTGACTCGGTAAACTTCGTACAGCCTAAACTCGCTATTTTAACCTCATCTAAACTTCCACAAACATTTCAAGACCATAATTAGCCAAATCGGTTCAACCATTCTCGAGTTTCAGCGAGACTAACGAACGGAAATTCATTTTTATTTATATAAATGATAAAATATATACATATAGAGAAGATAAGATATATACAGAGGATATGTTACGTTAACGACTTTAACCACGTGGGTAATAAGTTAATGACATTGTTTTTTTAGGTAATAAATTAAACTGTCAAACACCAAGCGGTCACCGGTGACCGCAACCTATTGTTCTTTAATTGTGTCTACCTCTATAATGACGGTATTCGACGAGTTAAGATTAAAACCAAAATTATTTAAGAAAGGATCAGATATATAGAAAAGTAACTCGTAGAAATACCAAGTTAAATAAACAGGTCCACGCACAAGGTTCTATGACATTCAAGCGATTTTCAATTTTATATGCAAAGAGTATTATAGAATAGGCGTTACTTAATTACAAAGGAACTTACCTCCTTTACTTATGAGGTAAATATAACCATCTGGTAAAGCTATTATATTCACAAACGATACTCGTTAACTTTTATAAAGCAAATTACAGGACAGCGCACCATTAAAGCAAGAAGATTGAAAATCTCAACGAAATTAAAACAGAACCATTTTGTTCGATAACTTTGAAGACCATAATAAAAAGAAGTGTACAATTACAGAAAACCCACTTTACACGAGACGTCATCTAAAACAATTCAAATTGTATGATAATGTGAAGTCAACTGACTTCTGTAGTATGTCATGTCATAGTATATCAAACACTCACAGATGCTCTTTATCTTAGAGTGAGAGGGATCAATCAAATCCTTACTTGCTTTATACGCTATTTCCTCATGTATATGATAAGGCAATAACATTTACCTGCATACTTTATGTCACAAAGCTATCGTTAAATGTATTAAAAAACGATAGGATTGTAGAAGTACTTAATAATACATAGAACATGATCGTATCATAAGAAAAATAAGTACATTTAAAATTGTATTCCAATCATTTTGAGCCAAATAGGTGCGAAAGAAAGCAATCTTGATTCTAAGTTTAAAATCGGTTATCAAGGAAGATTAATACTCATACCTTCTCCTAGTCTGAAGAGGCATTTTCTCAGCAGTGGAACTGGAGAAAGAATCTATCGAAATATAATACAATATATGACGACCTGATCAAGGTCGCAGGGAGCCGCTGGATGCAGGTCGCTTCCAACTGGTCTATCTGAAAGTCATTGGGGGAGGCCCATGTTCAGCAGTGGATGTCCTGTGGCTGATATGATGATAATGATGATGATGATGATGATAGAATACAAAAAAATCAAGTTTTCTATAAAATGGTATTTCTGGGCATCTTTTTCTATCGATATCGGGGAAAGCAAAGGTCTATTTAATCTGAACGCATTTACCTGCAAATTGTGGCTAGAGCACCAATTAGCTGGCCTTCGGATATTGAGTGATTTTTTTACAAAGTTAAGCCGAGTATTGAAATTATGTTACTGATTGGAAGGCAGTCGCTGTGGCAACTTTTGTGGTTGAATATTTTCAACAAGTATTTATTTGATTTAGGAATTTTTACATTTACATACTTATTATTGCAAGTCTGGTTTGATTTTATGAAGAGTTAACAGATTAACAGATACTCACCCCCTATTACATGGGTCTCATTACATAAATAGTGAAAAGTGGGTGTTACATTGTACAGTAGCATAATGTGCCCCTCTGCCTAACCCTTCGGGGATAAAAGGCGTGATTTTATATTATTATGTTAACAGATTGTGAGTTTATTCAGCAGTAATTCACCGAGGGAAGTGAAAACTATAGTTTTTTCTTCTCCTCTTATAATATCTTCTGATTCACTTCGTTGCGGAAACCAAGACAGTTACTCATGTCCCTAGGACGCACTGGACTTCAGTGTTCCGTTGTTTTCATGGTTGTATCTCTACAGTAGATCCTGGCTTACAGGAGTTGCAGCGATTTCAGAAGGTTGTGGCGGGCTTGTCCCAAAAAAAAAGATTGGGAGTTTGTGACGTTGAGACAGAAATCTTCGATATTACTGAATCGACTTAAATAATTGTAAAAATTATCTTAACTATACATATGTTTATTATTAGGTACGATTTTTAATATTCCGCGCAGATGAAATAGCTAGCAAGACGAACAATTAGGTAACCAATTATTGGCTGATATGGATTTCTTTAACATAATTGAACAAAAAGGTTAAAGATGAAATTGACGTCAGCTCAATTAAATACAATCTAAACCTACGTAAAATCGTTCAATCAATTGTCATCTCTCTAAGCCTAAGACCTAACAAAGTTAATAAATCAATTGCAAAAAGTATCTAGCACCGGAATAATGGCAGACTTAGCCGCACAAAAAGTAGATAATCATCCTCCTTCATCACTCACCGTATGAGGAAAAAAGTGATATTAATTTACTCAACCCTCCACCGGCAGAGAAAGTAATATAGCCCAGAATACCAGCATCTTGTTACTCTACTAATCCCGTATGTGATAACGAGGTAAACATGCGACCACACTGTCTTTATGTATGTAGCAAGTATGGTGTAGCGAAGCGTAGGGATAACGTTATGTTGAGGGAATAAATACCTTGTATATTTTATCTGCAGGTAAATATTATTACAGACACTCATTCTTGTGTCTCTTGATGTTAGGTTAAGGAACTATATTTTAAATCAATTTAAAAAAAAGAATAAGGTTCTCAGTTTGACTTGAAATAAAATGAAATGATATTTATTTCTGCTAATAGATTACAAAGTAACATTTTACACGTCATCATAACATAACATCACGCCTTTTATCCCCGAAGGAGTAGACAGAGGTGCACATTTAGGCACTTAATGCCACTGTATAATGTAAAACCCACTTTTCACTATTTATGTTAAACTTATTAAACTTATTAAAGACGTTATTGTAACATAACATCACGCCTTTTTATTCCTGAAGGGGTAGGCAGATGTGCACATTTATACACTTAATGCCACTGTATAATATAACACCCACTTTTCACTATTTATGTTATGAGTCTCATGTAATAGAGTGTGAGCGTATTGCCATATACCGGGCACAATTCCAGACTCCGTGCTACTACTGAGAATATTTAAAAACCCAGTAATACTTTGCCCGACCCGGGAATCAAACCAAACAAATCTCGGCATTCGGCTAACGAGGCAGTCTTACACGTCAATTTTTAAATTACTTGATGAGGGTCGGCATTTCCTAACTGACTATTCTGTAAAGAAACACCGAAACAAACTCAGAGGTCATAGTCTCTTTTAAAGTCCAAAATGTCTCTTTTTAAACTCCTGTATGTAAGTATGTATATATGTTTGTGCGCGATTATCTCGCAATTAGCTGTACCGATTTCAATGCGTTTTTCAGAAAAGTGTTTGTCACTTAATGAAAGATTTAATTTTATTAATTAACTGACTTAAAAAAGAGGGTAGAGATTGGTACTTTATAAAAAAAATACAATAACTGATTAAATATATAGCTCTAAGCATTTCATGAATAAAATAAATTAATAAGATGAACAAATACACCATCAACCTAACCTCAAAAAGTCGTGATCTCTGGGATTGAACTCGACAAGAAATCGATTCGAAAAACAATACACTACACTGCGTTGCAAAAAGCCCTGGGGAATCAATCCGGTAAAGTAAACAGACGTATCTCCGGGGTCTCCTGTTTTTGTAACATCTCGTTGAAATAATCAGTGGGGAACTTAGTTATGTGGATTGACAAGACAATCATTTTTGTTTCGAGTAAAACAAAATCCTTTTATAGGAAAATAGTTCTTGGTGTGCCTTGTTTTGTGGTCAGCAATGTCAATTCAAAATGTAAATGTAAACTTGGATTATTGGACACTACTTTAAAAGCATAATAATGATACTATTTAATCAGAATTTCGCAGTGTTTTAAAATGGATAAAGTAATATTTCGCGTCATTAAAATTAATTTGGTTCATTAAGTTATATTCTATTTTCAGAATGTTTATTTAACTTATCGAAACACGTTTTACACCTGTTATAAACTATTAGAATTAATTCAAAATTTTATTTTATAAATTCAAAGTTATTTTCTTCACATAACATATCTAAAAACATTATAATAAGTTTTGTTATGTCTAAATAAATAAAGCCGTTGGAATAGTAAATCAAATAATAACAGAGAATCTGAGAACATCTGAAAAATAAGTAAACTCCATTGCATTTTGAAATAATTTCTTTCATTTTGAGATTTTCAATATTATTATAATAAGTCGAAATCAAATATAATAAATAGAAAATCATATCAAACTAAAATCTGTAATGTCAGATAATTATAATAAAGAATTTATACTTTGATGTAGTTGTCTTATATCGGATTATTTGAGATAATAGCAGTGGAGTCTGTGTACTGACCGCAAATGTAATTGTTAAGACGTATGTTGTAGACAGTTGTGCACAGAGTAACATTTTGATTTTACATCAAATATTATATATTAAATAATATTGTGAAAAAATATTTCCAAAATTATTTGTAAATAAGTTATTGATATATTTTTATATGTATTTACAATACCTCTAGATACTCTGGTCTAAGAGTCAGAAGATTGGAAATTTTTTATAAATCAATGCACAGGCACACAATAATTTTATTATTTTGCACAAAATCAAGTTCGCCATTGGTTTGCGATCCTACGCCGGTATTACAAACTGCCTAAAAAAAAGCGATAGAGAGCGTAACTGGATTTAACCGGGTATAGCCAGTAGGTATTTCCCAGTAGAGTACGATTGACGGAACAATCTTTATCTGTATGATATTTTGTAAATCTTATTTCTAGGTATCCAAAAAACGTAATACACTTACTAGTTGTTATTTTCTGATACCACTATGAGCTCTGAACTATGAGCCTCCTTAGAAGGTTTCCCCAAGTCACCACGCCTGGTATATAAATTGGAGATCATTGTCTAATTTAGTTGGTTTTTCCAACACCCAAAAAAGAAGGTTGAACACACAGGTGTTGTGGGATACATTCAACTCTACTTTATTCTAATAGTAATATTTTAAAACTATATTTATCGCAAGTGCGACTGCTGGGCAAGGGCTCTCGAGTTCGATTGCCGGGTCGGATAAGTGTAACTGGGATTTTTAAAAATCCAGTTACACTTAGGTAGTATCAGTATCAGTAGTAGCACGGAGTCTGGACTTGTGCTCGGTATATGGCAAATAGGCCCCTATTACATGAGACTCTTAATAAAAATAGTGAAAATTCGGTGTTACATTGTACAGTGGCATTAAGTGCCGTAATGTGTACCTCTGCCTACCCCTCCGGGGATAAAACGCGTGATGTTATGTTATTTATATTAGTAGGTACTTAAAAAGTCAAAGTCTCGCATTGTAAGTAGAATTAACGAAAGACAAACTAAAGTAAAACTAAAGTACTATTATAATTCAGCAAATTCTATGCTGAATTAATCAAGAGTAATGTTTTAACACAAACAGAATGGAACAAAATTTAGTAGTCATCTAGAACTCAAAATAAACAAAATATTATCTGTTGTTATTTTAGTAGTTTTGTTGAGGTGTCCCGGAGGTTTGAGACACCCGCTTCTCATGCATGTTCGGGTTTGAAGCCTACCAACGGCAAATATATACCTTTTTTTTTTTTTTTTTGATGTCGAGGGGAAACCTTCAAAAGGCGCCTAGCTTTTTGGGGAGAAAGACTAGGGAGTGTGGGATTCTTACCTCACTAAAACCACCCCGGTGGCCACCCTCAGCACCTGTAAGGGGCACCGGGTCCTCTGAAGAGACCTGCTCCGGAGCCCCCACGGTGCAACGCCTGATACAGCACATCCCTAGGGAGACGAGCGTGTCCCTTGATCATCGCTTTGCACGGCAGCACGTGACCACTGTGCTACCGTCTTCCCTGAGGCCACTAGATAGGCACCTAGAGTCCCCACTCTGTGCGCCCGTGGCCCCTAAGGTCCGCCTGCATTTCATACAAGCGGGATTGCGGCGTGTTAGGCGTCATGGCGGTTGCGTCTTCGACGCCTTCTACGAGCAGGATCGGCTCTCTCGCGATTCCGCTCAGCAGCCTCCTTTTGGGACATTACAGTCTCACAAAAGGAGGCCACTGCCCTCCAGTTTTCTGTCTCTGCCAACATAGCCTTAGTTACTGCTGGCAGAGACAAGCCTTGCCCGATCTTGGCAACCAGGACCTGCCGCTCAGAAGCCCACGCTGGGCACTCCTCGAGCGTGTGCTGTGCGGAATCCAGGTCACCTCGGCAGTGGTGGCAATTTGCCGTGGCCTCACGCCCAATCCTGTTCAGGTACTCACCGAAGCAACCATGCCCGGTTAGCACCTGAGTGAGCCTGTAGGAGACGCGCTCCTCTCTTTTCAGCCAGGCTTCGAAGTGCGGCAGAATGGCTTCGACAACGCGCTTACGTGAGACCTCCGGCTGTTGTAGCCGCTCACGCCACCGCTCGAGCGCGTGTCGCCTTTCCTGCCGCCTCAGCCTAACGAACGCCACTCCTGGCACTCTACCGCCATTTTGGCGGACAGTCCGGATTTGATCGTAGATCTTTGCGTCCATATCCGCTAGTATGTCCAATGGCGGAAAGCGAGCCAAGAGAGTCGCCGCCTCAAAAGACACCGTTCGGTACCCTCGTGCGATACGGATGGCCATTTTCCGCTGCAATCGATAAATTTTCGCTCTACAGCGTCGGACGCCTGACAGTCGAGCTGACCAAACAGGCGCTCCATAAAGGACCATCGATCGCACGACACCCGCGTAGAGACGGCGAACTTCTTCACGAGGTCCCCCGATGTTAGGCAGCAGTCTATGCAAAGCACCCACTGCCTTTTCGACTCGGGGGACCAGGCGTTCGAAATGCTCTTCGAAGCCCCACCGACCATCCAATGTTAGGCCTAGATACTTTATGTATCGGCCTACCTGAACTTGCGCATTTCCAACTAATACCGACGAACTGGGTGGCTCTCTGGTTCTCGGCAGCTTATGGAACCATAGTGCTTCAGTTTTGTGAGGCGCTATTTCCAGACCCAGTCCTCGAATTGAGGCCACGACTTTTGCCACCCCGAGCTCAGAGAGCCGGATGGCCTCCTCGAAGTTACTCCCGCTGGCCATTACCAGAGTGTCATCTGCATAGCAAACCACATGAACACCAGCGGGAAGTTCAGCATGCAGGACCGTATCGTAGGCGAGGTTCCACAATAAAGGACCCAGTACGGATCCCTGTGGAACTCCACACGTAATCTGCCTCCGCTGAACGTTACCGTCCCGGCCCACATAACGAATATGCCGGTCGCGCAGGTAAGCTCCAACAATATTCTGCAAATAGGGAGGAATCCTGTGATATACAAGTGCCTCCCTGATTGCCTTCCAGGGTAGGGAATTGAATGCGTTGACGATATCCAGGCTTATCGCCAACGCAACCCCACCCCTGGAAACTGCCTGATCCGACAGCGAGCGGACACGTAGTATTGCGTCTATGGTGGAACGTTGCTGCCGGAAACCATATTGACATTCGGACAGGTCGGGACCAACTCGCGACAGGTGCCCGATGAGCCTTTCTGCAATCACTCTTTCAAAGAGCTTGGAAACCTCATCGAGCAGGCAGATGGGACGATATGCAGAGGGAGACTCCGCGGGCCTACCTTGCTTCTTCAAGAGGACCAATCCGGCCTCCTTCCATAGAATAGGAAACACGTTTGTTTGGAGACAGCTGTTGAACAGTCGCCTCAAACGACCCCCTAGGGCATCGAGAGCCAAAACCCACACTTGGCCAGGAACACCATCTGGGCCAGGTGCGGTATTACGAGCACTCATTCGACGCGCGGCTCGGTCCAACTCCCCTTCAGTAACCCCCAAGTCAGAGGACCACTCTGACGGTAGGGGCAGTGAGGGACTGTCGTTCACTACTGGGAAGAGTGTGCTTATCACCCTCTCCAGCAAGTCTGGATCCATAGTCTCCGTAAGGGGAGGAACCCACGGACGGAGTTTACCCATGACCAAACGATATGGTTTTCCCCAAGGATCCCTGTTCAGCCCCTCGAGGAGTTCACTCCAGGACCGAGACTTAGCATCTAAAATGGCGCGCTGGAGTGCCATTGTTGCCTCCCTGTACTCTCTATAGACCTCGGTTATCTGTTCTTCAGTGGCCCTCGGCTGTCTTCTGCGTCGAGTGCGCTGGAACTGGCGTCGATACCTGAGACAGACAGAACGCAAATGTGCAATGTCTGCCGACCACCAGTAAGCCGCTCCAGGACGCTGACCGCACTTGATTCGGGGCATAGAAGCGTCACAAATTGATGCCATTTTATCCCGGAACCAGGCTGCCTCCCCATCCGGATCGGGCAAGAACTGGGAACTATCCTCTAGCCAAGCAACGACGTTGGCAGCTGCGATGAGCATTTCTCTATCGAGCTTTTTGAGGGCCCATCTTCGAGCCGATGGGTTAGATTGTGGATGGCTTCGACCATTGGAGAAATTAGGTGCCACGTCAAAAAGGATGTGACGATGGTCAGAAAGTGTGACCACCTCCTCAGCAACTCTCCAGCGCATTATTCTGGGAGCCAAAGATGGCGACGCCCATGTCAGATCCACGATGGACTCCCCTGCCACCGAACGCAAGTGGCAATAGATCCCCGATTCAACAGTCGGAGATCGAGAGAAGCCGCCCAGTCCTGTACTATGTGTCCCCTGGGCCTATCCCGGGAGTTGCCCCACGCTCGAGAATGAGCATTAAAATCACCCAGGACTAAAACCGGATGGGGTAAGCATTTAGACCGAATGCAATTTGTTA
Source organism: Spodoptera picta (assembly GCA_038387885.1). Lineage (NCBI taxonomy): Eukaryota > Metazoa > Arthropoda > Insecta > Lepidoptera > Noctuidae > Spodoptera > Spodoptera picta. Next base: position 473,650 of record JAZHFQ010000745.1, on the reverse strand, counting down.
CTCCATCCAGATATCTCTCAAAGTCACGGAGAGAAATGTTTGGAGACACGTAGCAGCCCACTACGGCAACTGACCCCCACTCTACTGCAACAAATCCTTGGCCCTTGTCCACCAAGGAGCAGTGAGGTCCGCCACTTCCACCAGCCCAGTAAATGGCGACAGAGTCTATGGTATCACGAAACCAGCGGGGATGGTCCTGGAGACCATAGGGCTCCGCTACAACCGCCAGTGCAATCGACAACTCCGCCAGTTTGCAAGAATAAATTTTGCGCACTACGACAGTGGTTCAGATTGCACTGAAGGACTTTCAGGGCTGGGAATGTGACGTGTCCATAGCCTCTGTGGGGCTTGCACCCATTGGTACAGCCGACGTCCTTTGTGATTTACCCGACCGATTTGCAACCCGTTTCTTTTGTGGATTACATTTTTTACTTCCCAGGCGATGGTTGGCCGGACGACCTTGGTCCGAGCAAACTGGACACCTTACGTTCGGTGATGTGCATTCTCTAGCCTTGTGAGCTCCACCACAAGCGTAGCACTGATTGCTCCGGTCTGTCGCACTAGTGCACTTACTCCGAACGTGTCCTGGCTCGAAGCAGCGGTAACACATCATCCGACGTGGCTCCAGTACCTCGACTCTAACCGACGACCAACCTAATGGTATGCGTTTGTTAGACATCAGTTTCTTCATAGCCGCCAGTGGGCCGCGAACCCATACATGCCCCAAGGAAAATGGCGGGCGTCGAATTTCGCCGAGTTTGATGTCCTCCGAAGAACATCCACCCGCCCTAGCTATAGCGACAGCTACTTCATCTGGGGTCACGGCATCGTCTAGGTCCATGACCCTGGCCTCTGCCATTTTGGTTGGACGTCCGATTTGCACCTCATAATCAGCAAGGACCTCCCGCATACGGCTGGCGAGTATATCGGCCTTTGAGGAAGAATTCTCGCCAAAGATCATTAAAACCATTCCGCCATCAACAGCACGTTTCTGACGAAGTTGGTCTGTCGTGATACCAATTTCGAGAAGACTGATCTGCCTTTTAGCCACAGATAGTGCTTCTCCAAGACCTACAGTCGCTCCCTCCCTCATGCGAATCGTGATCGCTGCCGAAACGGGAACTTTCGGCAGTTTAACTGAGGTCTTCTTCGGCAATCGGGTCTGTGCAGCCGAAGCAGATGAAACGACTGGTGAGTTTCTTGCCTTTTTAGCTTTCCGTCCCACCACCAAAGACCAAGACGTGTCTGTCTCCTGTGAATTCACTTTCTTTGATGGTCCATCTTGAGTAACCGTCGTAATTTCAGGTGCAGGTGACAATACCACCACACTTGGTGCGTTCTTTTTTTTGGCCTTACCCTTTTTCTTCTTCTTTTTAGCATTTATCACTGAATGAGCTGGTGGAGTAACCACTAGGTTCCTGGCATCTGAGGCAAGAGCCGGACGGAGCGGCTTCTCAGGCAGTAATCTACCCTCTAATCCAGCCAACTTCGCATCCATCATAACGCCAATCTCTATAGCGATGGAGCGTCGAAGTTGAGCCTCCACAACTGGTGTAAGACAAACTAACCCTGAAAGGGTTGAAACCTGCCCCTTTTCTTTTCCTCCCTGTTGAGATAGTTGGTTTAACTGGTTTTTCAGTTCTGCAACAGCCTCTTTGAGGCTGGCGACCTGAGATCGCAGATCCACGTTCTCTTTGGTCAGCCTTTCTACGACGTCTTGGTCAGTTCCAGACAAGTTCTCTGCTGCAACCTTCGCAGTGTTAGCCGTCGTCCGAGTTCGTTTACATGCCCGCGATTTCACTGATGCCGTTGACATCTGAGAGACAGTAGATATTTGCGAGCAATCAGATTCGCCACTGTCACTTGCTACTCCTCCCAGTGGTGTAGCCGGTCGCTTAAAACGTGACCGCGTTGTCATCCTTTTCGTGCCTAGACACGAACTGTCCTTGTCCAAATGCAAATTTTTCACCTCCATATCATCTTTTAAAGTATTTTTTTTAGTGTAATCCATATAAGTCCCACGAGAATGGGGGATATAATCGGTCCGCCTAGGGAGTGCCCCCTGTCCCTAGGTAAGTGTACATTTAGTACCCAACTAGAGGGTCCACCGGTACCCTAGCTGGGGGTGCGCTCGCGACTGACACCTCTCCTCAGCCATGCATACCCTCGCCGCGCACCAGAACTTGGTATTGGAGGAATTTTTTATAGAGGTTATCTTCCTCGCGGTCCGGGCGACCAAGCCAGGACCCTCGTCCCGTTCGGAGTCATAAAACTATGAACTCTTTCCGGATTACGACTCTGACGGCTGCGATCAAGGACAACCCATGTCCTGATGCTACCCATTGGCAGGGTAAGTGCACAACAGGTACCGCCTTTGTTCATCCAACCCGTTCTCTGTTCAGCTCAGAGAAACGAGTGGAAAAACTACCCGTCGGACGCACAGGCTTCGTGCTAGCACAAAGCCCGACGCCTCCTGAAACCGTCTCAGGTTCTCCCGCCCCATCCAGAAGTTAGCTACAGGCAATAGCCACTCCAACCCTATCACTCCCGTTAGGGAGACTATCACCTGTACCCAGGGTGCACCACGGGGAGGTCTTCTGGCACCGCACCCCGGCAAATATATACCTATATGACTCTTTTCGAGTTATACATACTTTCTAAGATTATTTCGACAATACCGACAAACGGTCAAGGAAAATATCGTGCAGAAACCTGGGCTTATATTTTCTTATTATGAGTTTGAAATCGCTAACCCGCATTGAGCAAGTGTAGTGATGCTTAAACCTTCTTCGTGTGAAAAAAGTCCTTAGGTCAGCAATGGCCACTTATAGACTGTTTATGTTGATTTTAATATTAAGATCAGTTAATAGATAAATTTCGTTTAATTATTGTAGTTGCTTGACTAACTAAGCTATTGAAAAGAACAAAACCTCATGAATAAACCCATGAATTGCTAATTTCTAAGAATTATCCCAAATCAATGTCGCGGAGAACCTAACGGGTTATCAAGGCTCCGGCTCGAAGCCCCGAAGAAGGAACGGGGTGGTTTTTAGTCAGTAAGAATCTGACACTCCCTCCCACCTCACCCAGGCGGGAGCAGTCATTCGATGATTTTCCCCCTTCAAAAAACTCCCAAATCAATGAATCCGTATTCGACTCAACATCATAAGACTGTTGCTTAATATACACAGTATAAACTAATTTAATAGGAAAGTATATTTATTTATTTATTTATTATTTATTTATTAATTATTTATGCACACACATTCAACACAGAGGACAACACATATATAAAAACAGAGTACATAGGCCCCACATATTCCAACTGGAATCTCTTCCTGTGGGCCTGTGGCAGGAAAAGATATAATAACACTGAGACACATAGTGTGTTACACAAACAATAAAAAAAAAAAATAATAATAATAAAAATGGATAATAATAACGAAGAAACCGATAGAAATAACAATAATAAACAATAAAACCAACTAATACAAGGCTATTATATAAAAAGAAGTAAAAATAACCCTTATACCTACATATATACATATATATATATATATATAAATATAAACAAAAAGATCTATATTTCAGGAGGAAAGATAATGTTCTCTCACTTGTCTCTTAAAGATAGAGATTGACTTGGCATCCCGAATGTTCGGCGGGAGTGAGTTCCATAGTCTCACTGCATGAACGGAGAAGGAGTAGGAGTAGAAGTTAGTATTATGGGGCACAATTTTAAGATAGGATTTAAGATGAGAGCGAGTAAGGACTTCAGGAGGACGCACCAAGGAGAAACGGTCTCGGAGATAAGTAGGATAGGCTGGGTTGAACAGGATGTTATAGAGGAGACATAATATGCGAGTGTTCCTGCGAAGACGGATTGGGAGCCACTTGAGCCTGTTACGAAATTCAGAAATATGATCGAACTTCCTAAGACCAAAGACGAAACGGATACATACATTTTGTAAACGCTCAAGTTTATTTAATAGCTCAAGTATATTTTCGACGCCATATAATTGAAGATATAAATGGCCGTAACAAATCTAATATTCACTTCGATTAATTAATTTTCAATAAGAACCGAAAGTAGGTAATAAGTAGGTAATACCTTTGTATTGGGCCGCTCCTATTGGCGCTGGCGTGCAAATAAATTTCTATGTGATCACCCTTAACGAGGGCTTGGCAATTTATTAGTAATTCAGTTGAAGCTAATGAATTAAGCACCCAAACATTAGTAGGTACGGTAAAAACAAATGTTTTTCTTCTTCTGTCTAAATTATTGGGTGGATACGGGTGGTGAAACTGTGTGTTTTTTTAATGGAACACAATTATGTTTTTTTATTGATTTTATAAAACTACTAGTAATTTGAATCGGTTTGGTCTTGATGCAGTTTTTCAATAGTCTCAGTACCTATATGTTTTTCTTTTTTCATTGTAATTATGAACAACTAGCTGTTGGTCGCGACTTCGTCCGCGTAGAATTTAATACCTGTTTTATTCCAAGGCGGCATTTAAACTGTCAAACACCAAGCGGTCACCGGTGACCGCAACCTATTGTTCTATAATTGTGTCTATAATGACGGTACTTGACAAGTTAATTGGGATAAAAGTATTCTATCAACTAAGTCAGCCCGTACCCTGCATGTACCTATACCAAAATCCGTTTAGTACTTTCAGCGTGATTGACGGACAAACACGCAAACAAAGAAACTCGCATTTATAATATGAGTGTGATACTTTATTAATTGTATATAGACAAAAAGTATTTATTTAAATACATATCAACCTAGATTATTAATATGTTACTGTTTAAAAACGTGGTAAAGATTGCATGTACGCTTGCGTCACGTTGACAACCCAAACGTCTAATCAATTTATATCTAGCATATACTTATTTTTCAGAACTTACTAAGTTACCAGCGGTGCTAGCCAAATGCCTTTTATAAGCGTGTCTTCTTGTAGAGTAGATAACTCAATGTATGGGGATGACATAAGCAAAATAGACAGAGTTTAACACTCTGAGATTGGTAGCCAAATGCATCTTTAGTCTATTCTACAAAACGGGTCACTAAGCAAGTCGATTATTTTCCTTAGAAAGGCTAGCCAAATACCACTTTTGACTGTCGAAAGCGTTTCTTAGCGCTATATATACTTATATATCTCTATTAGTAGAAATTAGTGACTAGATATAACAAGTAATAAATATTTACAAAAAATTTAAACTAACATTAAATCCTTGCTCCTGGATGCCAGCCAAACCAACTACAGCAGACACTCCAATAACTGCCATCACCCTTTCTTCTATGGCAGTTAATTGAATGTGTGTGTTTGGACCACCACCTGTGCCACTGCTTTGCTGCCTTATATGCAAATATTTCTTTTTTGTTTTTGTTTTCCAGTCTGTCCAGACCTAAATAAAAGCAAACATTTAGATGTATTACATACTAATATATTACTTATTAATTAGCAATAATTACTCATTAATTGTAATACCTACATAATTACTTGTTTGTTTATTATAATATCGGAATGCCTGAAATACAGCGAGAGGAACTTATGAATTACCTAAACCAGTTTTAACTAAGTTTGTTCTTTTCTTTTCCTTTGTGTGTAATGTATATAATATGTTTTATTTTAGTTTAATATTTTATAGGTTATTATTTTGTGTTTTCAGTAACTGTAATTAGTTTCTAACCGTTGTGACGGTGTATTCAAATAAATAATATAATGATACAAATACCTAGTGATAACTAATGTAAAACATATGTAAATAGGTGAATGGTGTATGACTGCACGGTTGGTGCGGTGGCTGGGCAACCGGCTGCCGTGCAACGTGTCGCGGGTTCGATTCCCGCACGGAACAACACTTTGTGTGATCCACAAATTGTTGTTTCGGGTCTGGGTGTCATTGTGTATGTGAACTTGTATGTTTGTAAACGCACCCACGATACAGGAGAAAATCCTAGTGTGGGGCAACGTTTTTTTAAAAAAAAAATAAAAAAAAAAAAAATAAATAAATAAAATAAATTACTTTCTTCCATTTATCTGCTGTTTTCTGGACACCACCACCCATGGAATTTAAAATATTGGTAAGCTCCAGCCAGAGTTGCTCACTATTTATTCGGCCTTGAGGCCCTGGACGCGGCTTTGACAGGTCCCCATGGCTAAATTATAAACCTTTATTATTATGACTATAATATTTGCATGTACCCAGTCATTGTTTGTGACAACATGAGTGGATTTAAGTCACTGTAATACCAATTATACAAGTAATATTACCTTTCCATAAACTGAATCAGCACAGAAAGCTGTTCAAAGCTTGACCTCTGCCTTGCCTGCATTACTAAAATAGAAATTGAAAGAATGTTATGAACTCATCTCCTTAATATTAATTAAGAATTCACTCGTTCAAGCTCTGAATTCTATGGATAATTCAATCGTAAATATTTGTAATATAACTATTGGCTTCAGCCTCGAACGCCTTCCAAAGGCCCAGCATCCCGTGGTCCCGAGAATAAAGGCAATCAATCATTATATTTATAAAATTTTATGAAAATAATATGTAGGTAAATACTTACCAATGTTTCTTAAATTTACCGCGAATCACAAATGGTATGTCAAAATGACGCGACGAAAATCGCAACCATAGAGTAAAAACTTGATTTTTAACGCGAAGCGAATAGAGTTAGCGACCCGTCAGCGCTTGTGCATTTGGCTACCAAATTGTTAGCGATGTCGCTAAGGCGCTTGCGTTTGTAGAAAGAGAGTAGACACGGAGCGGGTGGCATTTGGCTAGCACTGCAGAGAAGATAATGAACTATGTACTCCCGAACGTAACGTGTGTTCAGATGACGTCACTTTCGCCACTATTCGACAATGTTGCCCACCGAAATTCAATTTTCACGTTAAATTTGAATTTAGCGCTAGAGCAGGCAAGGCAAGTAAATGAATCCATTAACCAAAAATAATTTTGTATTACTATTACTACTACTTTTGACTTTAACTGACACTATTTATAAGCATGTGTGGGAAAGCCATGCTTCGGCACGAATGGGCCGGCTCGACCGGAGTGATACCACGGCCTCAGAGAAAACCGACGTGAAACAACGCTTGCGTTGTGTTTCGTCGTGTGAGTGAGGTTGCCGGAGGCCCAATTAACCTCCCCTTCCCCAATCTCTCCAATCCCTGAATCTCCAACGATCCTCTAACTCCTAGTCCCCAAAAAGCCGGTAACGCACTTGTAACGCTTCTGGTGTTCCAGGTGTCCATGGGCGACGACGATTGCTTACCATCAGGTGATCCGTCTGCTCCTTTACCGGCTTATGCGATAAAAAAAAGCAACAACGTAGTGTTATTATGAATATTATGTACTTATAGTTTCAAGTAGGTACTAAATTACCTTTGTTATTACCTGAATTAACAAACTAAGAATTTTTCAAGCTTGTTTTGTGCATTGGTGTAGGAATCACATTAATATCATTAAAGAATTCTTGTTTGGATGTTTGTCCGTCAATTACATTGAAACTACTGAACGGATTTAGATGACATTTGGTTTTGGTATACATGCATGCTATTGACTGACTTAGGTGATAGAATACTTTTTATCCCGATTAAATCCTTCCATGGGATAAAACAAGAATACACGGGCAAAGCTGTGGGTAAAAGTTATTGAAGATATGTTTATTCCGGTCATGGAATTATAGCAAGTGTCACAAAAACATCTACTTAGAAAAACTAATATTACATTATGTTAATAACATATAACTAAATTACATTATCACTTAATATCCAGTAACAAAAGCAACCTCTTTTACTTAAAACTGTTTGTACAATTAGTAAATAGCGACCCACAACTAAGAGAGTATTAGTAACTACAGAGTTAGAAGCATGCCCGCTCCAAATGTAGCTCCATGTTTCCGCTATTTTCACAATAAGACCATTCCATTCAACCGAAGGGTATAGAGGACCCCTTGAGCGTTAAAAAGCCGTTTCGTGTTTAATTCCATTTAGAAGGAATTAAAATGTTCCGAATACACTCTCTTGTGTAAATAATTTAATGAAAAAATAGTACTGGCTTATAAAGTTGGAATCTGGATTGGTTTATTTATTTAATTGTTTCTTTGAGCGTAAGCCGGCAAGTTTTGATTATTCGATCTACTTAATATAGGAATCCTATCTGCTAAAGTTTTGGAGTTTTGCTTAGAAACTGCGTAATTGGACTGGTTGGGAATAAGTTCTTGATTCTACTTCAGTAAGATTTGAAACAGCTAATTAAGAATTAATATAGGCATCTTGTGAAATTCAGGAAATGTGAAATTAAGTCGTTTTATAAATAGAAATGATTATGAAAAAAACTTATGCATTCTTGTTAAAAGTATTTGTTAGTACCATAATGATAGTGGGTAGTCCGTTGACTGAACCTCTCAGAATATTATAATCCTAAAGTTTGACATTAAGAACAAAATATTTTTATTTTGTCATAGTTTCGAATACCGAAACAATGGAAAAATGAAATGTGTTCAGCAGCACACCCAATACAACTTTAAACAAAACAATATCAGAAAAAACCCTTTCACAGAATAATGTTATGATTTTCCAGCATCAAGCACGGATCTAAATTCCATTGCACTTACCGGTTGCAGTTATGATATCGGAAATGGTATCGTAGGTAGGTATCGTAGGTACGCCAAACTCATGCCAAATGCAACAGACCACTTTCTTGACCGCATTCTACTGCATTCACAATTTATTATTTTCTTTTAAAACTTTCGACACAGCAGTCATAAACATGTGGCTGCGAGCTATTTTATTTCAACGCTAAAACTTTGATAATGGTCTCAAAAATATGAGTTTAAGTCTTTATGCTTCATGCGACTGGTTTTGTGTTACAACCGTAAAGTTGGGGTTAAGAGAGAAATTAAGTATTTGTTACATCATCATTTTACTAGCAGATATGATTATAAGTCATAATCATCATATCAGCCACAGGACGTACACTGATGAACATAGGCCTCCCCCAATGACTTCCAGTTAGGCCGGTTAGAAGCGGCCTGTATATCTGGAAGTACAAATGACCTTAATCAGGTCGTCTGTCCACCTTACGGATGGACGTCCTACGCTGCGCTTACCGGTACGTGGCCTCCATTCGAGAATCTTTCTGCTCCAACGGCTGTCGGTTCTCTGCGCTATGTGTTCTGTCCACTGCCACTTCAACTTGCTAATCCTCTGATTATAAGTATCTACTGAGTAAAAAAATGACGACTAAATTCGGGCAATAACTACAAACATTTGGATATTACATAAAGTTGGCTCTTGTAGTTCAGAAGTCTCAAAGAAATTGCTACGCACTTTTCGAATTTTTATATTCACTAAACTAAATTGCATTTAATTATGTACACTTCATTTTTGTCGACCGTATGTTACCAGCGAGTGCTTGGATATTTCGGTCACATTGCCCACCGCCAGTCAGATAACCTCGACAAATTGGTTGTTTTTGGTAAGGTGGAAGGAAAAAGGCCACGTGGGCGATCACCTAGCCGATTGTGTAACCAAGTTACCAACTAAACTGGACTCTCTGTTACGAAAGCCCTGAGAGAAGCCGAAAACAGGACAAGATGGAAGGAAATAACACAGAGAGCAATGAAAGCCTTTCGGGGGCACGACCTTAAGAAATGAAGCAAGCGATCGACAAGAAAGATGTACACTTTATAAAACTAACTGATAAAAAATTTGTGCATAACACAGCAAACACTTAAACTGTCCTCTTCAAAAAAACCGCCACGATGTCACGTCAAAACCGTCATGTCTAAAACAGAAAACAACTTGTTAAGTTTCATGTTCCCGCAATATTTACAACAGTACGCCACGTACCGTGCTGAGGGGAGCGGCGTATTATGGAAAACTTTTATCAAGCTCAACGCTCCACCAGACTGCGTATTATCACATCGGTGCGTATTATATTTTTGTTTACATAATCCTCACCTAAGTAAATGTTGGGTTTTGAATTTTGGAAATAAACACGTCTTACCCTTTTACGATGCTACCAAGACTTACCGTTTACTGTTTACCTTTCTTGAAATTGATGTTGGAAATACGTCGCTCTTTTCAGTGGTGTTTGGGCAGTTATTTTGGGTAAGGAGTTTTTTAATTAGTTATGAGCAATACTTAACAAATATTCACTATCATTTTGAAATAACCACTTACAAATACGACAGTTCACCACTTATTTATTACACATCCATACATACCTATAAAATCTTAGGAAAGTCATAACTGCACATCGGTTTTTTTTAAAAGAATACTTGGGACGTGATTAACAATATCGAAGCCGAAAATATACTTTTTAGAATTTTTGTCTTTTAGTCTGTATATATGTCCGGGCTTAACTCAAAAAGTACTGCATGGATTTATTTCAAACTCTGCATGCATATTACTAACTGGTTGAATCAACATATAGTCTACATATTATCACGCTATCACCAAGGGAAGAGAAGCTGTAATCGCGGGAAAACTATTCAAAGTCACTATTTTACGCGATCGAAGGCACGGGCACAGCTAGTTATTAATACAACTATCCAAAAATGATTTATTTAAGGCAGTGTGCAGTGAAGTTTAAAATTAAACTCAAATCTAATCCTTCTCCAACAGACTTTCATTCAATATGCCTTAATTTGTCCAACCCAAAAGTAAGTAACGATATTATCCTTTAAAATAAATAACTATAGAGGTAGTTTAATCAGTCCCAACGTCTGAATTTCCATTTCCCGTGAACCTTTAAACCCGCGAAAAGCTCCATGAATCCACAACCCAATCACATCAGTACTGAGCCGTGCAGATAATTGAATAGTGGAAATCAGAAGTGAAATAAAATAAAATTGCCGGCTGCAATTATTTGCTGACCTCCTTGTTGAGCTAAGGTGGCTTACTGTCACACCCAAGTGTGTAGAAAATTTGTTTGATACACGAAATTATTTGATTGGATATATGCATGATTACCTTATAGGTCAAATGTAGGAGAGCCATGCTTCGACACGAATGGGCCGGCTCGACCAGAGTGATGCCTCACAGAAAACCGACGTGAAACAACGCTTGCGTTGTGTTTCGTCGTATGAATGAGGCTCAGTTACCCCCCTCTCCAATCAGTACTCCAGTCAGTAACGCAGTTATATCACCTCTGGTGTTTCGAGTGTCCATGGGCGGCGTCGGTTGCTTACCATCAGGTGATCCGTCAGCTCTTTTACAGGCTTATTCTATAAAAAAACATCCTGATGCGGAAAGATTAAATAATAAATTAAATTATCTCCCAACCTAACCTTGTATCTATCCCCTTTAAAAACCATAACGACACACCTCATAACTCATAAAAAAATGAACACCGAACACATCAAAAACACCAATAATCAAAAGTGACAACATCGAAAATCGTTACAGGACAGTGTTCAGTGACCCCCGTTTCACGTTAAATGAGTTCTCTGTTTATGTAATGGAGACCCCGTCGGCCGTAATTGATTCCGAATTAATCCGGGCCAGTGATAAAATTCCCGTTTTGACCGACAGTCGGTCCGGCGACTGCCCGTCATTATCGAGCTAAATCTTCATCAATGCTTTCACGAACAGCTTCGTACTGTGAAAGCAGTTTAAATCTGTTCATAATTTTTTGAAGATATACTAGTTTTTTCTGTTCAATTTGTATGCTGCTTATAAAAGTTCTGAATTGTCGCTGATTGTGCTAATAATATCAATACATATATGAAACTGCTATTTAAATGTACTCCAATTATTTTGTTAAAAAAATACTTGTTAAATTCCAAAGACATCATCAGCCTTAACAAAAACAAACAACCCTCCGATCTCATTACTAACGCGACACATTGCATCACGTATCCATTTTGTGCTCCAAAAAAACTTTGTCGAAGTCACGACGAAGCGGCGCGGCGCGGCGAAGGCCAAAAGAAAACCCCTCGGCCAACCGCATTATCTCGAGAAAGTCACGTCAAAAACCTTTATAGCTAACAAAAATAAAGTTTCCCCATAAAATAACGTTAGTGGAATATCGCTGACGTTAAAAACTGTTTAATAGTATCGCAGCGTTGAGCGGAGGCGCGAACAAATCGGGCGAGAGTTGGAACTCGGCCGCGTTCAGACCATTACCGCTAGTTCCGACAACTCGTTACAGACTCAAGCGCACACAGAAAAAGTTTTAGAGCTACTGCTGTAACCGACCGCGAGCCACAGCGGAAGGACTCCAGTAAATCAAATTGTCGTCGCTCCTAAATGTTAGAGGGTGTAGTTACATCCTAGTTAGGTAGGGCTAAACCTTGTGTGAGTTTTGTTATTTTGGTTACGCTGAGTGTCAGTTACTCGTTTCATGAAAAATATTTTATTTTTCCCCTTCATTTTGTTAATCCGATTTTTTTACATTACCAGATAAACTAGTAAAATTATATAAGTACTCGATTGTTACTGTATAGTTATTTAATTCAATTAATTCTCTAGAATCAAGTTGATTGTAAAAATTTTTTTTTTAGCTTACATCAACTAACGGAAATATGGGTTCACTTGCCCATGATAAACATTTTACTTTATGCTGTTCCCATTATATGCAATCACGGTTTTCTTGCACAACATAACATAACATCACGCCTTTTATATTTGTAGGCAGAGGTGCACATTATGCCACTGTACAATGTAATACCCACTTTTTACTATTCATGTTTTGAGTCCCATCTAATAGGGAGTGAACCTATTGCCATATACCGGGCACAATGCTACTACTGAGAATATTTAAAAAAAACCCAGTAATACTTTGCCCGACTCGGAATTCGAACCCGAGACCCCTTGCCCGGCAGTCGCACTTGCGACCACTAGGCAACAACGAGGCAGTCATTTTCACAGTTTTTTTTTTCAGTATAGTTTCTTGCAAAATTTTTCACAAAATCAGAACTTGATTCGCTGCCCCAACTGCACGGCGCCCGCAATAACCGACCTTGCACTTTTTATCAGTGATTCACGCCCTGAAGTACAATTTGCAAAACAGAGCAGTAACTTGTTCACTACAATATGTACGTGAGCTACATTCTACATTTTTCATACCGAATCCCTTGACAATGCAAAGCACAAATATAAATCAGACGATTCGAACTTTGGCTAAGGAAAAAATATTATGTTTCTGTAAAGGATCGTTTTTTCCGCGGTTGTTTTTTGCAAGCGGAAAAATCTTTGGGGATAGAGAAAGGCTTATTCATCCAGGAATGGATGAAATGACAGTAGTTGTGCATTCAATACGATAATATGTTGTGGATGGAGGTAAAATTGCGAGTTCTTTACAGTTTCGCAATGATACGCTGAGTTTTGCAGCTTGTGATATGAGGAGAAATCATGCTTCATTGGTATTTAATACCTTATATTGTGGTACTATGTTACGATATATAATTACATCCCCAGGTATAATCATCCCCATAGCTATATTACGGTTATATTTATGTTACTGCGGCACCTTTGACTGTAAAGGTAATGTTAAGTGTTCGAAGAAATTTCTTCAATAGGATTATAACTTACGAAATATCAATCTAATTTAATTTTGAAACCATTACAGTATTATTATTATGGAAAGAATTTGAAATTTATGTAAATATTAGCAAATAAAATTCAAAATAACCCCTGTTTAGCTACAGAAACCGTAACTAAAACAGTCGTCATTATTTATTGAGAGTGTAAGCTTGAACCAGACCACTGAACTAATACATGTAGTTCATTACGTGCACAACTAATGTTCTAACTTTCCTTGATGTACTGGCGAACTCAGACCTAGCCTGAGTCCAGTGAATAGTGCAGAACTTCGGAATTTGTGTTCATAAATATATGTTGCAGGCAATGAGTAGTAGTACCTTGTAGATTTTTTGAAAATATTGACATTATTTAATCTTTTGCAATTAAATAGCATCTTCTGGACTCAATTGCAGTGGCCTAGTCTCATCATCATCATCGTATCAACCATAAGACATACACAGGTATACGAATTCTTCACTAATTTCGAAGGTAGAGCTCCCAACTTATATCGGATAGGACGCCTCGTCTCGGTTTGTGTCTATAGTAAGTATAGAAACAGACCGTCAATTAGTGAAAACTTGATGTCGTTGAAACGGCGAAGCGTTAGAATAACAAAATTAGCTGCTTAATATAATAATAATGAAATAAAAATGACGGATAGATTACACACGTCGGGTTAAGTATAAATTTATCGTTCGAAATCCATGCCAAACACGTATACCTCTATAATCCTATGAACAACAAATCCTATCACAATAGTTTGCCACGCTCCCCTCAAAAAATTAGATTATACCATATTGAAATTATACTAAAATCAAATAATCATTCAGTTGTAAAAGGACTGCCTCGTTGGTCGAGTAGTCGCAAGTGCGACTGCCGGGCAAGGGGTCTCGGGTTCGATTCCCGGGTCGGGCAAAGTATTACTGGGTTTTTTTATAAATTCTCAGTAAGTAGCCCGGAGTCTGGAATTGTGCCCGGTATATAACAATAGGCTCACCCCCTATTACATGGGACTCATAACATAAATAGTTGAAAGTGGGTGTTACACTGTACAGTGGCATAATGTGCACCTCTGCCTACCCCTTTGGAGATTGGGCTCGCTGCCATTGCAGCGGTAAGTCCCCTCTTTGAGGAGTGGCTTGAGAGACGCTACGGCGTCCTCACCTACCGCCTGACGCAGGTCCTCACCGGACATGGAAGTTTCGGGAGGTACCTGTGTCTGATGGGGCGGGAGGAAACGCCCGGGTGTCATCACTGCGAGGACCGCCCTGAGGACACGGTGGAACACACTGTGGCGGAATGGCCTGCGTGGGCTGAGCACCGCTGTGCCCTCAGGGAAGTGATCGGCGATGGCGACCTCTCGCGTCCGGGCCTAGTGCAGGCCATGATGCGGAGCGAGGGGGATTGGGATGCCGTCTCCTCCTTTTGCGAAGCAGTCATGCTAGCTAAGGAGGAGGCGGGACGCGTGAGGCAGCGAAGCGCTGCCTCCTCGCAACCCAGCCATCGCGAAGGACACACCGGGCGTCGGGGATCGCGAGACGATCTCCGGCCACCGTAAGCGCGGGCCTGCGGACGGCGAGCATGGGTGGCTCCCCGTCCGACCAGAAACAGAACGCGTCGCGTTCCGCGCGCGCCTCAAAGAGCCATCAGACCACCACAGATGGGGCCCAATAGGGCCGATGCCGATTCGGAGTCGCGGAGAACCTAACGGGTAACCGGGGCTCCGGCTCGACGTGCAGGAGAAGGAATGGGGTGGTTTTTAGTCAGTAAGAGTCTGACACTCCCTTCCGCCTCACCCAGGCGGGAGCAGTCATTCGATGTTTTTCCCCCCTTAAAAAAAACCCCCTTTGGGGATAAAAGACATGATGTTATACGTTATATTAATAATAATGATAATAATAAGCCCGCAGGGCACCTTGAGGCGAGGTGACGGGCATTGGCGATCCCGCGGGCTACCATCATCCCGAGTGCTCCAGGGAGAAGTCACCGTTCCTTCTTCTCCGGCTTGCCTTAATTGGCTGGCTGGAGTGAACAATGACAAGGAACAGGTCTCCCACCTCTGGCTTGCCTTCATTGGCCGTCCAGAGTGGAGTCGCGAGAGCAGTGATCCTGCTCGAAGGGTAAGAAACTATTCGTAAGTCGCGAGTAGGCCAGGGATGCAGGAGGCTTCGGCTGGAGCAGATGATCTGAGTAGAAAGCGGTGGTAGTTTCTTAACCCTTCAGCCACTCACATTCTCGTTGCCCCTATGTTGCTATATCTAGCAACCATTCCCGGGGCCCGGTCGGTGAGTTGGCGAGTCTCCGCCTGCCATTTTTACGTGTAAAAATTACATTGTTTCGGCAGGTGCCATAGTCATCCATAGTTCCCAATTTAGCAGTCCACAGCAACCCATCCATAGCCCTACCATTTTTTTTCCATTATTCACAATAGTCCTACACTAACCGGGGACTGTCCTTGGGTGCATTTCCATAGTGCATACAGGGATAGTCGCCGGTTTGTATCTCCATTACATTTAGATTAAAGTTGTCTAAAGGGCCTCTGCGCAGTTGGCTTCGGCCACTCGTACGTCTCCCAAATGACCGGGACCCTGTGGTCCCGTGAATGGTAAAGACATACATAATAATAATAAAGCCCGCAGGGCACCTTGAGGCGAGGTGACGGGCATTAGCGATCCCGCGGGCTACCATCATCCCGAGTGCTCCAGGGAGAAGTCACCGTTCCTTCTTCTCCGGCTTGCCTTAATTGGCTGGCTGGAGTGAACGATGACAAGGAACAGGTCTCCCACCTCTGGCTTGCCTTTATTGGCCGTCCAGAGTGGAGTCGCGAGAGCAGTGATCCTGCTCGGAGGGTAAGAAACTATTCGTAAGTCGCGAGTGGGCCAGGGATGCAGGAAGCTTCGGTTGGAGCAGATGATCTGAGTAGAAAGCGGTGGTAGTTTCTTAACCCGTCAGCCACTAACATTCTCGTTGCCCCTCTGTTGCTATATCTAGCAACCATTCCCGGGGCCCGGTCGGTGAGTTAGCGAGTCTCCGCCTGCCATTTTTACGTGTAATAATTACATTGTTTCGGCACGTGCCATAGTCATCCATAGTTCCCAATTTTCCAGTCCACAGCAACCCATACATAGCCCTACCCTTTTTTTTCCATTACCTACAATAGTTCTACACTAACCGGGGACTGTGCTTGGGTGCATTTCCATAGTGCATACAGGGATAGTCGCCGGTTTGTGTGTCCATTACATTTATATTAAAGTTGTCTAAAGGGCCTCTGCGCAGTTGGCTTCGGCCCCTCGTACGCCTCCCAAATGACCGGGACCCTGTGGTCCCGTGAATGGTAAAGACATCATAATAATAATTTTATTCAATATTCAATAATATTGAATAAAATTATTGAAAGACATCATAATAATAATATTCAATATTCAAAATGCAAAATACAAAACATATCGTAAATACGTACAATTGTCCTCACAATGTTAAATGCCTGCACTAGGACAATCCTGTATCGCAGACGAGAGGAGTTCTAAATAAATAGAATTCTTATAGTAACACATTTTATTTTTACAGAGCCATATACTTAACATTATACAACAGAAAACAATATCATTATTTTAATATACATACATACATACATATAAAACTAATCCTCATATAAAATATACTATAATATACCTAATAAATATATTAAAATAACAACTAAAGTAAGATTTGTTTAAAACAGCAACATTATGTCTATCGACGAGGAATTATCTACATCAGCAGAAATAAACTAAGTAGGCTAACACTAAATTCCATACGGTCATTCATTTGGTTGTGTTTAAGTAAGCACAAAATAATGCTGGATAGCAACAAAGTGATGTTTAATCTAACATAATATGTAGTGTCACTGTTGTGCAATAAGGAGGCCAATCAACTCAGAAGTATGACGCATTACGCGCCCTCGTAATCAATCGAGTTGATATACCTGTGCTGAGCTATGTTCTTTGCCGGACACTCAGCGTCAGCCGTCTTATGATTATTGGGCTTATTAAACCGAGAGCATGTTGCACATTTAGGGGATTCTCCTTTTTTCGTGCACGCCGCTGTTAAATGGCCTATTTCTCCGCAGTGTCCACATGATGAGGGGCCTCTACATGATTTAGCTGCATGTCCGTACTGTTGACAGTTATAACACCTGGTGACTAATGTAAAGTCCCTTACAGGGCAAGAATTCCAATTTATATATATTCTTTCCTGAGCTATAAGGACCTTGCGAATGTTGGCTGGAACTTCTAAGATAAGGTTACAGGTCGGCGCATCCTTCTTTCCGGATTTGTGGCTCAGCTTAATTGCTGTTAAAAAGGACTCCATGGTCATCTCTGGAAACTTTTCAGCAATGTTTTGCTCGTATATGAACTTCAATACGTCAGTGTCAACTAAAGAAGTCGGGACGCCTACCACAGTGATTCGTGGCTAGCGTTTTTTGGGCTCATCGATGACAAGACCAGATGACGACTGATGAACTGCCTGCTTAACCTTCTCAGCATCATGTTTGTTGTCTGTGCTAATTACTATGCCTCCGTTTTGGATTTTTCGGACTCCACGTACGTGTAGCTTCATTTGGTCAGGCCGTATGATTTGTTGTACCAGAGATTTGGTTTCGTCACTGCACTTTACTAATTTACTCACTGGGTAAATTGCAACAGAATTTTGCTTTTGGCCCTTTCTTCACCATATCGGCAAAAGAGACGTTCTTAGTTGCAGCAGAGTCGTTGATAGATATTATAAAAGGAAAAGCTATATTCCTTTTTAAAAAGCTAATAACACACTTGTGGTTATTCAAGTGTCTATGGGTGGCACTGATTCTTTAGGTAGCATCATGTGATCTGCTTGCTTCATATTCCATTGAAAATATAATATATAAAAACTGGTGTCAAAAATACGTTAAGATTTAAACTCGAAACATCCTTATCCTTACTAATATTATAAATCGAAAAGTGAGTTTGTTTGTTTGTTCCGCTTTCACGCCGAAACTACTTAACCGATTGTTTTGAATTTTTGCAGAAGTAAAGTTAGATTAAATAAATAGGGTACTTTGTATCCCGGAAAAATTGATATTCCCGAGGGAAAACAAAAATATTAGTATAGATGGCGCTGTGTGTATTGGTATATGTCACATAGGCTAGTTTTCATCCTTTAAAGTAAAAGCTAGTAGATCTAATATTCCCTTTTATCTAGATAAACTAGGTAACTTTTACGTCTGTACCTAACGACTAGTGTAAGCGCAGATCCGTCCGATTTTAAGCTTTTATGCAAGTTGGATGTAAGAGACGAAGTTTGTACAGAGTTTTAGTTAAAATCTGGTACGCTGCTGTCAGTTCTAGTTTCTGTTGCGTTGCTTTAATCCTCTTCAGTTCTACGTTTACGAATATAGGTATTGGTCAAGTTTCTTATTAGTTTAAATCAATGAGATGAAATCAAGTGACGAAATTTATTTAGATTTTTTCTGTGATAAAAATTGTTAACTAATATGATCTTTATATTTTCTCAAAGACATTATTGTAAGAAAACGAAATAAAAAAAATAGATTTTTTTAAAGACGTTGTCTCATTCTAGGATTTGCTTGCGTATCGTGCCTACTTTGACATCAACTAATTTTAAATATACATCACCATGACAAGCCTTAACCGAAGCCATAGAACACTACGTAGCAACAACTACACATTGTGTAGCATCCGCGTAGCTCAACGTCAACATCAAAATAATTAAGGAATTAATATAAATAAATTAAATACTCTTAAAAAGTCTTTTTAAAGCTTAAAAGTCAAAATCATTTTGCTTTTATTAGACCACGAATTCACTTACAAAAGTCAACAAATAAATTTAAAAGTGAAAGTATTTGCTCAATCCAAATGTTAGATTCCCATGGAGAAGAACGAGCATGAAACTCCATTGGTTACTCTTTTTCAATCAGGTTTACTATTCGATTCTCTAGTTATGTAACTTAAATTTCGCGTGTACGAATGTAGTTTGGACTACGTAGTTTTAAGGTTCGATTGTGCAAAATTTTTGAGGAAACAAATGGTAAAATAGTCTTATTTAATTGACCAATCCTAATTCTTCTCTACCTTCCAAAGAATGTTTACAAAACGTGAATTAATTCAGGTCACAGCAGCAAACCAAGCAACACTTTGAACAACTTCGTGCCGAGATTAATACGAATATGACCTATTAAGTCCTGAAAACTACGTGTGAAGAATCTCGCACGTGACCTGGTGTAAGACAGGGATAGAAGATATGGTATCTCTTTTCCCTAGAGGTACTTAAACAGCTTAATAAGTTTCGGATGTTTGTTAGATTGCAACGCAAAATGAATTAAGAAATAGGCTGTCGATAGGTGGTTGTTTGATTATGTATTCTGACTGCGTTTAGATAAAGTTTATTTACTTTTGTTTTTGTGTGATTATGGTGAGGATATTAATGTTTAGTGTGACTAAATATAGGTAAGTAGTTGTTAATTTAGGTTTTTATCAGAATACGTATTTTTTATACTGACTGCCTCGTTGGCCGAGTAGTCGCAAGTGCGACTGCCGGGCAAAGGGTCTCGGGTTCGATTCCCGGGTCGGGCAAAGTATTACTGGGTTTTTTAAAATTCTCAGTAGTAGCACGGAGTCTGGAAATGTGCCCGGTATATGGCAATAGGCTCAGCCCCTATTACATGGGACTCATAACAACTAGTGAAAATTGGGTGTTACATTGTACTGTGGTAGAATGTGCACCTCTGCCTACCCCTTCGGGGATAAAAGGCGTGATGTTATGTATGTATGTATTTTTTATATGTGTAATCGTTGCAAAGAAATTGATGCACGTTCTATATGTACCACTACTTCTGCTAGCGTCTCCAAATGTGTGCCACCTATATGTTATTTAAGACCATAATCTACCCCTTTTGCAAATTTCATCCCAATCGTTTCAGTCGTTTTGGCGTGAAGGAGCAAACAATCATACAAACTATCACCTTTGTTATATTAGTTGGATAGGAGGATACAAAATTCCAAACTCCATGGTAGGTAGTTAAGTAAATTCTATGAAGTGGATAATATCTAGGAATGAATCCTAAATCTTATAGTCGAACAACGAGGTTTCACAATGTAGTACTAGCTACTGCCCGCAACTTCATTCGCGTAGGATATAAACTATAGAACATAATTATGTTGTACCTATTTAACTTGTGTAACTCCTTATAATATCAGCTACCAATAAAAGTCTTGCTAAATTGGTCCAGCTATTCCAGAGATTAGCCAATATAAACAAACGGACAGACAGGCAGACAAAAATTGTAAAATATTTTATTTTGGTATGTGTAAAAAGCCGTTATTTTAATATGTAATATAGCGGCACTCCAATTTTATTTATATGTGTAGACTATGAAACTAAAACATAAGCAATAATCACACACAATATACAGACTTTGTAAGGTAATATAGCAGAACAAAGCCACTAAACTAATAATGCCACTGTTATTACACTTGCGATGTAATCAAACTTTATTACTACTCGCCTTGTGATTAAGGTTCAAAATAGATTGCTGTTTATTAAATTGTGTCACAGCAAATATTGAACTGTTTCTGTTTGTGTGTTAAATTTAATTTGTTAAAACATAACAAGATTTGATTGTAATATTTGTTTGTTTTATCAATTACCAAATATAGGAGAGAATATATTTAACTAGAAGGTTCATCGTTAGTTTATCGTTAGTTAGCTAGTAAATTAGTAAGCTTAAATTTATTTATTTATTTATTTATTTATTTATTTATTTATTTATTTATTTATTTATTTATTTATTTATTTATTTAAAGCTTCATGCACAAAATGCACACAAGGTGGACTTAATGCCGCAGGCATTCTCTCCCAGTCTGACCTTTGGGTGATGCAGAGAAGAGTTAATGGTGTGAGCAAGAAGCAAGCAATTATTTAATAGAGCAAATAAAATAGATAGATAAAATAGATTAAATTGAAATATAAGTTGAAATGTGGAAGAGCTATGCTTTTGCACGAAAGAACCGACTCGACCGAAATGATACCAAGACCTCGCAGAAAAGTGACGTGAAACAACGCTCGCGTTTTGTTCCGACGTGTGACTTAGGTTACTGGAGGCCCAATTACCCCTCCCGCTCCTCACCCTTCCCCAATCTCCCCAATCCCTGAATACCCAACTTTCCTAATTCCTAATCCCTAAAAGACCATTAACGCCTCTGGTGTTTCAAGTCTCAATGAATGACGCCGATTGCTTACCATCCGTGTCTTCGTTAACTGGCTTATCCCCTAAAAAAATAAGAGTACATTGAAAAGGTTAGGTAAAGTATTTTTAACCTTTCGTGTGTCTTTTTTTTTTTTTAAGGGGGGATAATCATCGAATGACTGCTCCCGCCTGGGTGAGGCGGAAGGGAGTGTCAGACTCTTACTGACTAAAAACCACCCCGTTCCTTCTCCTGCACGTCGAGCCGGAGCCCCGGTTACCCATTAGGTTCTCCGCGACTCCGGATCGGCATCGGCCCTATTAGGCCCCATCTGTGGTGGTCTGATGGCTCTTTGAGGCGCGCGCGGAACACGACGCGCCGTACGCTCGGGTCTGTTTCTGGTCGGACGGCGAGCCATGTGGATCCACGCGAGACACAATATATTTTCTATTGTATCTCCTATCGCATTCAAAAGGTTAAGCATACTTCTTCTAGGCTAAATCATTTAATGTTTTCTGCACAAACGAACATCAAAAAAACAATAACACTTTTACCGGTAATTCTTCAAAATCTACTATGTACTCTCTATACAATTTTAAAATTATTTTAAAGAATGCCAAAGTCACTCCATTATAATAATGAACACATGTTCATAGTGATGTGACAACGAACGCGAGGTGACAATGAGTTATGATGGTAAAAGTCTAGCGGTATAAATCACCCTTCGAATTCCATTACTTTATTGATTTCAAACCATCTGGCTATAAAGTGCATTAGAAGTGAATATTTCAGGAATGAGATCTTACATTTTTGTGAATACGAAAATCATCCTTATGACATAACATTCTCCCATTAAAATATCTGCTAATAAATCAGTTGTATCGAGTTCGAAACTGTATAAAACGGAACGTACCTAAAACGAGACTATTTATATTAATTTATTTTTATTACCTACTTTGCCCCACACTAGGATTTTCTCCTTTGTCGTGGGTGCGTTTACAAACATACAAGTTCGCATACTTATGATACCCAGACCCTCAGTGCGGGAATCGAACCTGCGACACGATGTGCGGCAGCCAGTTGCCTAGCCACTGCGACAACCGTGCAGTCAGTGTATAAAATTATTCAATAAATTATTATGTTTTCGGCTTACTCACGTAATCGTTTGACGAAGAACTCGACTAGTTTCGCCTAGTGCTGCTCATGAATATGAGCCTCTAGCATGGCTTGAAACTAGTCGAGTTCCTCGTCAAATAATTACGTGAGTAAGCCGAAAACATAATAGTTTATTTAGTATGTCTCACAAAAGTTATAATACAAATATGGACCTTCCAACCTTAAAGGATATGGAATGTAATTTCAATCCTGGAAGGATATGGAATGTAATCTAAACTCTATCCAAGTATAAGGTTCATTAGGAAGTTAATTGGTAAAAATCTAATGCACAACCGTGAGAAATAAACCTGTTTTTAACTAAAAATACAATCATAAAAATTCAACCGAAAAGCAATATTAACACAAACAGATGAAACAATATAAAACAAAGAATCTGTTACCAAAACACCGACAACAAGACCCATCTCATATTTTAGCTGAAAGAACAGGAATAACTTTACACCATATCAAATCCACACCTCGTTTAGCTTTAACTCCGTATGGCGAGTAGAAAAGTATTTAAATTCGAGTAATTATGCTTGAAGTTTAAGCGAGTTTGCCTGACTTTTAAATATAGACCTTTACAATGCTAATTAGACTGTTTCATAGATGTGAGCTTCGGGACCAAATTTAAGTTTAATGAGCTAACTCCCGCTTAATTTTAAAATACATACAGCTAATCGTATTGAAGTGAAAATGTGTTTAAAGATATTAAAGGTATTAAAAAGCTTCCCTACAAAAAGGCGTGATTTTTGTTCCGCATGCGTGAATTAGGTTTTTTTCGTTCTAAAATTTTTTTTCGAATTTTTTAAAACTAGGATTTTCTCCTATGTCGTGGGTGCGTTTACAAACATACAAGTTCACATACCCATGACACTCAGATCCGGAACAACAATCTGTAGGTCACACAAAGGGTTGTTCCGTGCGGAAATCGAACTCGCGACAGGTTGCGCTGCAGTCAGTTGCGCAACCACTGTGCCAATCGTGCAGTCCACATACATAACGTATAGTTACTAAATAGTACATAGGTACTACATAGAATTGATAACACACCATAGTCGCACTTTAGTATATTGCTTATACATATTTAGGACAAGATGGCCCACTATGTTTTCCTGCGAGTGCGAAATATTTATTACGTATACCCTGGCAGAAAGGGGTGCAAGTAAGCAGTTCCTGTCCGTGGCGATGGTCGCTAAGCGCACTCTAACTCCGAAGCGAAGTAGAGCATAAAGATAATAACGAACTCATAATTTTATCACAACTCGGAAACTTTGAACTTCCAAACTACGCTTATAGTCGACAAATTGTCGCGAAACTTGAAAATGGATCGTTACAATGAATAATTTAATTAATGTCTTTAAAATTAAGATAAGTTACTGCTACGAAGAGATTTTAATACCTTACAAGTGTTGACGCGTAAAATTTTATCTTTAAGAAAAGTTATTCGCATTTTTAAGGGAAAAGGTATGAGACTAAGATATCTCGCTGTCTCTTTCTCACTAGTTATTTATGTTCAGAAACGGGCGATACTGAAAGCTGACTCAAAGTAACATTTCGTGTTTTATAAAATTTTCTTTAAAAAGTAATAAAGCCTGTTCGTGGAATATTTAAGTACTTGTATTAATGTACCTCTAATTTACTGTGTACACGAGTCTTTAAAATTGTTCGTCGCTTTATATATGACAGCTTTAGATCCAAAATTTTCTCATTTATTTGAAAATTGTATACCTACTAAAATGTAAACGAAACAAATATTATAGTGCGTTAAAGATTAAGTAATTGCTGAGCAAAAAGAAATGTGTTCTTGGTCTTCTAGTTAATATCCATGACAATACAGAAACATACCTATAACCATAACCTCTTGTATTGAACCTTTAAGGAGAAATATTGAAATAGCCATTAAGTGTACCGTGGTACTCGTATGAGTGTCCATGTACAGATTAACGATTAATCCCTTATCACCAGTGATCGGAAAAAGGTGAGCTAATTTACCTAAACTTCAAGGAACAAAAATAAAAAGTGGAGACTTCCTTACTACAACATTTTTTTCGGGAAAGTTCCGGTTCCAGTTTCGGGTTGTTATTAATTCAGAAAACAATTGATTTCGTTTTGTGATTTTATTTCTTAAATTTAACACAAAACCAAACAAAATTAAAACTTTTATTGTTCTCAACAATATATATTTTAAGATGTAAGAAAAAGCAAAAAATAAAATTATTCAACACCATTTTGTTTGGTTTTGTGTTAAATTAGCTCACCTTTTTCTGATCACTGCTTATCACACATACCTACCAAGTATGTAAGTGGATACAAAAAACAAACTACCTATAGATAGATACTAAGGATATACAATATAAATATAGGTTTACTGGTCATCAAATGAATACGTAAAATTTTGAAATACTGTAGGAATAATACTGAACTTTTCCACTCTGCCAAGTTGGTTTTAACTTTTCAATTCTGCATTTTACTAGAAAATCCTGGTGTTTTAACAACGGTCACAATAAAGTTCGAAGAAACAAGAAACTCAAAAGAATGTTCATAACAAGGCAGGTTGCAGCAATACTTCTCGATTGGTCTTACAAAGCAGGGCCGAGGGAAACTTTGTCGTAATCTCCTTCACTTTTGTCATCAAATGTCGGAACCGGGAACTTTAGCTTTGTATACAACTTTGTATACCTAGTATCGACTTGATACGCGGTAATGAGAATACGGATTTGTTTAATTTGTGATTTAGTATTCTGTTTGCTTTGTTTTATAAATGAAACTTGCAGGTTTAGACAGCGTGAAATCTATTACGTTTGCGTCCCAAGACAAAACAACTTGCCATCAGAAGTACATTCGATGTATAGAATATAAACAGCAGAGATGTCATTTATTTAGTTTTTAAAAAGATCATGGATATACTCACATGACACACTAGACGTAAATTATAGGCACTATTCACATCGCAATTGCAAACACCAGGCGATTTAATGGTCAAACGTGGGCGTACCAAATATAAAAACAATCTACGATTAAGCGGCAAGAGATTCGAATTTACACTGTAGTTTATGAAACACCTAGAATTAAAACATCATGTTAAATATACCAATATAATATTATGCAATGTACATCTTTGAATAATTTTTCTGACAATAATAGCAAAAATTTTTGTATTCCTTTTTCATTTAGTAATCATGTAAAGTAAAGATGTGACCACTAAAAACTTTACTACTGTCACTACAATGTATCTAACAACTTCTAAGACTACCAGTGCAGTACAGTGCAGCGTCAGTTATTGATGTTGCATATGTATGGGGTGTTACCATGTAGCTAGGCAAAGTTTTAATGGACTTGTTATTAACATTAAACACACCTTCCTTCACAGTGTTTCACGCTTTGACAACAGGGAACCCTTCAGTTATTTTATTGTCCAAGTGAATGTTGTAATTTTGCAGTTCACCAAATACCTACTAGATTTAATTTACTTTTTTCATAAATAAATTCATGAGTGTGGAAAACCCATGCTTCGGCACGAATGGGCCGGTTCGACCGGAGTGATACCACGGCCTCACAGAAAACCAACGTAAAGTAACGCTTGCGTTGTGTGTGTCGTCGTGTGAGTGAGGTTACCGGAAGCCCAATTATCCCCCATTCCCTTCCTCCAATCTCCCCAATCCCAGGATCCCCAACAACCCTCAAATTCCTAATGCCCAAAAGCCCGGTAACGTACTTGTAATGCGTCTGGTGTTCCAGGTGTCCATGGGCGACGCCGATTGCTTACCATCAGGTGATCCATCTGCTTTGTTACCGGCTTATCCCATAAAAAAAAAACAATAAGAAGAATAAACTCTTTTACTATGGTGAATTGTTTAATGTTTTACTCGTTTAATGAACTCATGCCATGTAATTCTTAATTATGTTTTTTAAATTACCTATACACCTACGAAGATATGTTTTATAGTTGTTCAATTTTAATCTCCATTATGAAACGAAGAATTCAACAAACTAAATCGAAACCAAAATAGAAAGCTTACACCATTTGACAGAGCGATGTTCCTGTCAACTTTGAAATCTTTGATCCAGAAGTAATAGTCTAATTCCCGACACCAACGAAAATTTAGTTCGAAAAATCAACGCAAAGAAATTGAAGTTTGACACAAAAAGTTATTCTTGACGTACAATATTTAACAAAGGAAAATTGAAGCCCTGAAGCGGTGATCCTGTAACGGACTTAAACAATTTAAATACGAACAAAGTCTAAAATTATCTTCAATCATTCGTAATTAGTTGAGAACTGAATGAGATGCATGTCAAAAACCTTCAAGATATTACTTGATATTGTAAAGTGGCCAGAACTTGTACCCTTGGAAGTCCTGGCTTGTGTCAGATACACTTTACAAACTTCTAAACATTTCAATAGGAGGGAGTTTGATGAACCAGTTTCGTGATAAGTTGACGTCTTAAAAGGTCACTTGGGATTTTGTTATTCGATTTAAGAGAAAATGTAGTCGATTTAATCGACACTAAGTTTCGTTTGAACTAAACTTTGATTGCGCGATTAGAGTTAACTTGGAGTAAACATTAATTTACATATTGCTTTTATTTTAATCTATGATAATTTTTAATCAGAAACGAGAATCACTCAAATTAATGGATAACAAAATTTATTATCCATTAACACGTTAAACGCCATGGGGGTCACCGGTGACCGGCGTTAGCGGAGGATTTACCTTCAACAGTTTTTTATTGGCAGTCAAAGTCTTAATTTAACTAAGCTAATCACCAAAACACAAATAGCAACGCTGTATTCGTAGCGGTAGTATTTGTGTTTTGTACAAAAAAAGAATCGAACTAGGTGTAATAATTTAAAACATTAAATGATTCTCATTAAAATTAGTAGCCAATAAAATGAATCCATTCATTATGGCATCCTGTCATTTGTTTTAATCACTCGGACGTACGCCACAAGTTGGTTGAAGCATTTTATTTAAATGCAATCGGTTGAAATCGACGTGAAATATTAATTAATATGTTTGATTGGAACCAACCGAGTGAATTATTGTGTTGGTTTGTAAAGCTATTGGGTTAGGAGGCTGGTCAGTTTAATAGGTGTTTGATGTTCGCATTAGAAATCTTTTGATGGGAGATTAGGGATCAGTTAATAGCAGGGTCCTCATTACGTATCGTTGATGTATCATGAGGGCTAATGGGAATGAACTAGTCAACCGTTGCTTAGGAGATCAAAGAACAACTTTGTACAAAATGTTAAGATAATGTAACTAGTTCCTTAATTGAACGGTCACAGTGCGATAACTCAGCTTAAGTTTAATCTCCTCTATTACGAGTTGCTTAAAAAGGTTTTTCAGTTAAAAGATGTTCATCATAGAATATATTTTATTTAGATTAGCAATATTATTAAGCAAGGGCCTAATTAAAAGTACCTTTAACCGACGAGCATGTATGAAAATACGGATAACTGGGTATGATATATGGGTACTGAGGTATGTAAGAATCGTAGCAATTGGCATTCCATAGTCTCTGCCTACCACCGTGGGAGATAGGCTCACGTTATATATGTATGTAATATTATCTGTTAGGTAACATCTAATCAGTAAGAGAGTAAATTTATTTTTGTTTTATTGTCTATTTACACACGAAAGTTCAAGTAAACAAAAATTGATTAAATTTTTATACAGCTTTTTTAACAGTAAGAACATAATTCTTTTGTAATTTTACGAATAGAATTAAAACCTATGACTCAGCCGACTGAGTCAGAAGGGGTTAAAAGTGAATCGCGTGTGGATTATGACGCGAAACTGATTAACTAGTGCTAAATGTAAGGGTTACGGGGCACGCAATACATTTGCAGTATTAAATTAGTTTGGGGTTAACTGACAGGCTCGTTCTAACTGTAACAGAGCGTGACTGACTAATTCAACACAATTGTACAGTCATTATATTGAGTGCTTATATGTCATTACGCATAGGTACCTAAATATTAACACATCACAATGTTGCATTGAATCTTTAGAAATAATTTAATTTTAAAGCCAAAGAATGCCATTAAGTCGGCCATGTTGTATGACTAGTTGTTGCCCGCGACTTCATCCGCGTAGCATATGAATTTTAGGACATAGTTTGTTTTTGTTTCAATTTTCCAAAATAAAATTAGCTTATTTTACTCCTTACTACATCAGCTAACTGCTAATATAATTCTCGGCAAAATCGGTACAGCCATTTCTAAATACAATTAGCCAATATAAATAGACAGATAGACAAAAAAATAAAAAAAGTTATTTTGGTATAGGTATCGTATGTATATTAATATGCATGTAGTAAAAACCTGTTATTTCAATATTACAAACAGATACTCCAATTTTATTTAGGTATCTCACACACATCACATCCACAGCCTATAAATCCCACTGCTGAGCAAAGCCTCTTCTCACACGGAGAAGGTTTGAGCATTAATCACCACGCTTGCTCAATGCGGGTTGCTGTTTACAAACTTATAATTAGAAATTATAAGCCCAGGTTTCCTCACGATGTTTTCCTTCACAGCTTGTCAGTGGTGTCTGAATAATCTTAGAAAGTACATTATAACTCGGAAAAAGTCACATTGGTACTTGCCGTTGGTAGGTTTCGAACCCGCACCCTCATGCATAAGAATGCGTCTTAAACCTCCGAGCCACCACGACATTCATTTATCATTTATTCATTTATCTGTATAGATTATACTATAATCATTTTCACACTTCCAAGAAAACAGAATTAAACCAACCACTGATCTCCACTGAGTCAGTTCAGTTAGCGGAACTCTTTGAATATGAACATTTTCTAAAGTTTTCCAAGTAAAGCGAGATATGACACCTTTTTTTTTATGGGGGGAAATCCTCATGGACTGCCTCCGCCTGGGGAAAGGCGGAGGGGTGTGCCGGATTCTTACCGGTTAAAACCACCCCAATGTCTCCTCGCACGTGCGTCCGCAGCCCCGCATTACAGTGCCGGCCCGTAAGTCAGGGCCCCGTCACCTGCACGGAGCAGTGCACCACGTGCATCGCCTCAAAGGCGCACGCCGACACCCGCGCGCGCCTTCGACTCGGGTGAGATATGACACCTGAGTTAACCCGCGCCCGCTTCATTTCTGCGTCGAACCTATCCATCCACTTAATTAACTTTTCAACACGTCTTTTGTTTAAACCCGTTACGTGCATGCTTCAGTACTAATTAACCGTTAATTCCGCTTTCACGGGGACGAAATTAATTGATATCAATTTTAATCTAATGCGTGACAAACTGATGTAATTACAAAATGTATGGTAACACTTCTCTTATTTAAAAAATATTGTTCAGGTTGTATGTATTTAAATTTGGAGAAATTTCACTTTTAACTTATATTTTCCAAACTACAAAAATTCCTTCATAAACTGCATTTAAAAAAAAAATGTTTTTTTGAAGTCGGTTAATTAACGTACCTACTAAAACATTCTAAAGACCACATCACAATCGGTTCAGCTGACCGTGACATAATCGCGTCCAAACATGCAAACATACAGGTCAAACTAAGACCTTCCTTTTTAAGTTTGTTAAAAAGGAGATCATTCTTACCCTGAAGTAATGTGCTTAAACTAGAACAAGAAGTTTAAGCGTGGGAGAGCCATGCTTCGGCACAAATGGGCCGGCTCGACCGGAGATACCACGGCCTCACAGAAAACTGACGTGAAGCAACGCTTGCGTTGTGTTTCGTCGTGTGAGTGATGTTACCGGAGGCCCAATTATCCCCATAATCTCTCCAATCCCTGAATCCTCAAACTCCCAATACCCAAAAGGCCGACCAAACAAACTTGTAATGCGTTCCAGGTATCTATGGGCGACGCCGATTGCTTACCATCAGTTGATCCGCCGACTAGTTTACCGGCTTATCCCATAAAAAAAAGTAAGGACCAATGAAAACATAGTTTGGGAAAACTATTACCATAATCGTCACGTTTGTGATCTACAAATAATCACGTGTAAACATCAATAACAAACATCAAGTCAATACAATTAAAAACTATTTATCTAAGTAAATAAAAGAGACCACACACACACACACTCACACACACTCTCTCTCTCTCACACACACACACACACACACACACACACACACACACACACACACACACACACACACACACACACACACACACACACACACACACAGAACAGTTTACAAACAAAAACATTCCCAACAAAATTTTAATTTCATAAATAATCACCGAGTATCGAGTCCATTGATATCCCAAACGCGACCGTCATAAAAACAATTACAATAATGAGCTTATCAAATAGACTGCAACGTTTCCAACATGGCCCTCGTAATATCGGGTTAATGTGCTGATTCCATTCCAAAATATGTTTTATTGAGATACGACTATGATAGGTATTTACGTACAATAGAATTGATGCTTTTGTGAAAACAGAATTTGTTTCGATTTATGAACAGCTTTTTGTAAGGTCCAGTGGTATTCCCGCCCGGGTGAGGCTTGAGGGAGTGTCAGACTCTTATTGACTAAAAACGACCCCATTCCTACTCCTGTATTTCGAGCCGGAGCCCCGGTAACCCGTTCAGCCCTCCGCGGCTCCGTATAGGCATCAGCCCTATTGTGGTGGTCTGATGGCTCTTTCGCCGTACGCTCGGGTCTGGTTCTGGTCGGGCGCCGAGACACACAGTCGCCGTCCGCAGGCCCGTGTTTACGGTGGCCGCCTCCTCCTTAGCTAGCAAGACTGCTTCGCAGAAGGAGGAGACGGCATCCCAGTCCCCCTCACTCCGTACTATAGTCTGAACTAGAGCCGGACGCGAGAGGTAGCCGTCGCCGATCAAAGGTCCGGTCTGGATTATCATATCGAGTTATAATTTTTGTGCAGTGTTGGGTAATAATTTGAACGATAATGTTTGCGTTTTATCATATTTGGATTTTATATGTACTCTAACTAACTTGAATATAAACATGTTATCCTCTTCTTACCATTGTGTAGGTTGGTAACTTCAATTCTAAAGCACCTTGAATGCGTTAATCTGATTGTCTTTTTAAATTATCTTGTGAATATTTAAATTTGTCTACCTATTTCGCTTTTAATAAAGAGCAGATCTAAGTACTGACAAAAAATCGCCTAAATAAAAAGAAATATTCAAAGCAAATTTTTAATAAATTCTGGCAATGAACAGAGCGGGCTGAATAGCGAAATAATAAAATTTATCAGATTGGTATCGAACTCCCCTATGGCGAGTAAATTACTTTCGCACGCGCGCCCTATGTATTTAATTTTAAATAATCAGGTCAGTCTGGATATCCGAATGAATATGAGTAGAATATATTTAGTATATACTCACAAATTGTTGCGGAAATAATGTGTATGATGAGAATGATAAATGAGCTGGAATATAAAGTATGGAGGGCGTCCTAATAACAATATAATACGTTTACAGCGCTGGATTTTTTTTTGTTTTTAAGGGGGGAAAATCATCGAATGACTGCTCCCGCCTGGGTGAGGCGGGAGGGAGTGTCAGACTCTTACTGACTAAAAACTACTCCGTTCCTTCTCCTGCACGTCGAGGCGGAGCCCCGGTTACCCGTTAGGTTCTCCGCGACTCCGAATCGGCATCGGCCCTATTGGGCCCCATCTGTGGTGGTCTGATGGGTCTTTGAGGCGCGCGCGGAACGCGACGCGCCGTACGCTCGGGTCTGTTTCTGGTCGGACGGGGAGCCACCCATGCTCGCCGTCCGCAGGCCCGCGCTTACGGTGGCCGGAGATCGTCCCGCGATCCCCGACGCCCGTTTACAGCGCTGGATAAAGAGTTTATCCATATTCTATACTTTACCTCTATATTATTACATATTTATTCACATTAGAATTTTGACATACATATTTGTCTACAAAAACCATCTAAAACGTTATAAGTTATCAAAAATGCTCTTCATGCTTATTTAAATAAACGGATAATGTAACAAACATATTTATACTATGCTCATCGCTCATTTTTTTATGGAATAGAAGGCAAACGAGCAGACGGATCATCTGATGGTAAGCGATCAGCTCCGCCCATGAACACCCGCAACACCAGAGGAGTCACAGGTGCGTTGCCGGCCTTTTAAAACAGAATACGCTCTTTTTTTGAAGGTTGAAGGTCGTATCTGTACAATCTATAATATGCATTCTAGAGGTATGATGTACCTATTATTATTTCACGCGTGTTTCTGCAAATAAATATTATTTATCTTTATACATAAAATTGTTCCCTCACTAAATTATTACAAAACATTTCTACTCAAACAATTTATCGAAATGAACGAAACAAAATGTCTTATTCATTTCGAATAACAAATACCTAAATAAAAACCTAATCGTTTAAGTAAAAGCACTTTTATACATCTAAAATATTAACTTACAGACGTTACTTTATCTATCACTGGAACACTAATCGGGGATTTGAGCCAAAGATTCGAGAAACTTCAATTTATATTAAGAAGTTGGATAATTTCGTTATCACGATCCTGACTCGGGTTTGATGCTATCTTAGGCTAGGGACACACAGCGCGATTTTCTCTAAAGCTTGACGCGGGCCCAAAAAATCATAGCAATTTTCACGGTGCGTTTTACGCCAGCGGCAGTTGCGAATTTGCGGCTCCCGGGGCCCGGCGCGCCCGGGACCTCGCAGCCTCCGCAGTTCCGTAGCCGCGGCGGCTAGCAACCGCGCGCTCTGCGATGCGTTGGCGGGCGATCGCAATGGGACGGCCGGACTGGAACTCAACTGGTCGCTTAACCGCCCGCCCGTCTCTAGCGAAAATCAACCGCTAAGTTTACGGGCGGTAATCGCAACCGCAGCGGCTACAGTATCGCAGAAAAAACCGGTCTAATGAGTTTTGAAAATCCGCCACCGTGGAGCGCACGGGATAATATCGCGCCGTGTGTCCTTAGCCTTAGTAGTAAAAAGGCTGTTACCGAAATAGTTTGCTACCGATAATTAGGGGACAAATGGCCCGAGTTTTGTTACTATTGAATGCGTATTTTCTATTGTCGAAGAAAATTGGAATCGTTAAACCTTTACACCGATTGCATCAGGTATTAGGAGCTCAGGGTCATTTATTCTTTTTTTAGACGCCATCTTGGGTTTAGAGTACCTTTATTTTACTTCTCACGTTTAGTAATGATCTTGCGTACATTTTATTGTGAAATAAAAATAAATTGATAATGTTGTTCTTGAAAAACCGTTATACATCGTACATTTATGTAACGTTTAAGCTTTTGTTCTATCTCGCTTATATTGATAAAAGATCTGTCAAAAAATGTGTATATTTAACATTTCTTTGTATTAAATTTGTAAATACATAATTCATTTTAACCGACTTCAAAAAACAAGGTTCTCAGTTTGATTTTTGTATTTTTGCTTATCTCACGATTAGTTTAATTGATTTGGATGCGGTTTCCAAAAACGTTTGTGTTACCTTAGAAGATGGTTTTAATATTCTAATTAACCGCCTTCTAAAAAAGAGGGGTTTAAAGTCAGCTTTTTAAGTATAGTTAATAAATAAAAATTAAACATTTACTTAATTCACATCTCAAACTATTCTACATTAACAAACCACGAACTTACAAAGTACTTACTCAGATTCTCACATAGTAAAACTTAACGAGGATATTATCGTACGATCCAGAAACGATAAAGTCAATTTAAAGGTCCTATCGTGGTTTTAAAACTAACACTTACCCTCCAACTGGGTACGAATCGTGCCAAAGAAAAGCGTGCATAAGACTTTTATTATTTTCTCTAGAGAAACCTGAAGTTAACTACAATTTAAGAGCATTTTGATATAGGTACCGTCTTCCAAATTCTTTTTCCTTTTCATAGTATTGACCATGTTATTATATTAAAAATGTTGGTACTATTTCGTTCCGTAGTCATTAATCAGAACACAGAAAATTACCCATAAGTAATGTTTTACTGCAAAAATAAAACATTACTAAATTTTCTTAGCAAAATATTTTCTTTGTTTAATATAATAAGTTCTTGTGTAATATCCGAAGCTCCTACAAGTTCTACAATATAAGATTTAAATAGTGAACTCATCATATTAATAAAGTTTCCAGTCTAGACAATACACAAACACTAGTTTCGGTATAAACGTAATACAAGAACGTAGTACTGCGCACAAACAATGTGTTTTTACAAACGTGGCGGTCATCAATCCGAGTATTAGCAAACAAATGAAACACACAATCCTGGCGGAGACTATAAAAAAAAACCTTGGAAAAATACGAAAAAAACCGTGTCTCTTATCTTCAGAGACCCTGCAGTAATAGTAAAAAACTCCATTACTCATCTTCGCTGGGGTCGGTATAAAACAGCTACCTGATTGTGGCAGGCCCTTGTTAATCATTTTATTCTTCAACAGCTACCTACGGAACACCTCAACTGTTTGTCATTTCATTTTAGAAAATTCCCTGCGGTATGAAATGTAACGTTGTCTGAATAAATTTCAAATAATTTTTCGTTGGCTCCCTAGTTCCGTTTAGATGTCGTAAAGGAACTATGCATTATGAATTATGAAAACTGAATTAATTCTTGGTTTTTGCGACAGGTCTTTCTTAGGTATATTTTATGAAGACTTTGTACCTGGCATGTTCATGAAGATACATTATTTCCAGGTCTATAAAAGTCAGGCCAGCTATTTTCACGCAGTGCCTTACAACCGGTGGAAAATATCAACAAATAAGAAAATGGAAAGACTAATACACACAGTATTAGTCTTTATCAAAATCTCTAGTCTAATACATCATCAATTTCCTCCACACATAACTCCAATGAAACCGCAACTCATTATCAACCGCTCCAATTTACACGGATTGATAAATAAAATGGCGGCCATCAATCCGATTGGGGAATAAGGTGTCCCAAACTCTCAATTCAAGTCTTTTAGAAGTCATTGAACCCAGAACTCATTACCTCCGTATCTGCTAATATTTAGGGACATCAATCTTGTATCAAGAATACAGGGAGCCCATCAAATAACCATTACCAATGGAAATTTAAAAACGTTTCTTCGCTTGACGGCGCTTGATGTAGCTTGACATGTTGCGTTTTTATTACTCTTTTTGATAGGCTGACGATTCAGGTGTGCTTAGTTGAGATTGATAGGACGACTTTTTATGTGACGTGTTATGGCTAGCGTTATGTAGTAGTGTAAGAAGACGATTTTTTTGTCATTTACCTACATGAATATGGCGTTGAATTTAGAGCTGTCAAAAAGCTATTTCCTTAGGTTATACTTTCGACATAAGCTATTTAAAATGTGAATTAAATAATGGTAAAGGTTGAACTCGACAATAATAAATGATATTCATGTTTTTCTACGAATAGATGAATGCAATCCGATTAAATATTAAAATAAAATATTTGTGTAATAATAAAGCTAATAATTAATTATCAAAATGTATATAGTACATAACAGTAAACATTCAATCAAGACATACATTAATAAGACACAAATATACTTCTATAAATGTTTATTTTCTCAAAGACAACAGAGAACTGCAAATAGTAAGCGAGGATTCTTTTATTCCTAATCGGATACTAGGGATCGGCCGACAAAACTCTAGTGGTACAATATACCTGAAGGATGTAAGAAAATGTATCTATTGTACGTCAGAGCTCTCGACGACCTCGCCGCGAGAGTTACCGCTCTCCCAGGATTATATTTTAGTGAATTAAGTTCCATTTAAGCCCCAGGGACAGGTGTAAGTGAGAGCGAAAAGTGACTCTAAGTTTAGAGTCAAAATGTTGGAATTACATTGACATTGTTTAGTTGTAATACTTAAAATGTTGTGTCTACTTTTCTAGTAAGACAGGGAAGTACATTTTGAAATAAAATATAGTTTTTTAAGGGGTGGAGCTATCTTCGAATAACTCTTCTTACCCTGAGACAAGCAGACGTCAGACAGTTAGACAGCAATGGCTAGAGACCATTCCAACTCGTACTCCAAACTCAGGATTTGATACCTTTTGGCGGTTTAACCCGCAACCTTATCGGGGAAAATGGATCTTGTTCTTCAGCTGTTAAATATAATGTAAAACCTACATTTAATTAAACTCTTATGCACCATAACAATATTGCTCAGGGGAAAAGAACAGCTATGTATACATACATTCAACACCGCTTATCCAATCAGGGTGTGATTTAAACATTTATCC
This sequence comes from Spodoptera picta, assembly GCA_038387885.1. Classification (NCBI taxonomy): domain Eukaryota; kingdom Metazoa; phylum Arthropoda; class Insecta; order Lepidoptera; family Noctuidae; genus Spodoptera; species Spodoptera picta. Next base: position 436,510 of record JAZHFQ010000745.1, on the reverse strand, counting down.
ATCATATTTTCCTTATCTCTTTAATTCCGCCCGCAGTGAGCCCCCAGCTTATACAGTCCGGATCGTTCGGGGATTTACCAAGGAATTTGTTCGTGGTTCAAAAAGGAAAATTAAGGTATTTTTTTATATAATAAACACAAACAGTTTTTATACAATATTCTTTTGAAAATATGAAATTCTTTTGATGATGTAATATTTTATTTATGACGTTTTTATTACGCATAGATAGATAGTATTTTTAACAACAATTTATTATATTTTGTAATGATATATTCGTCGTACATTATTTTAAGTTCATGTTGAGTAAGTAGCCTAGTCAGTTCTACGCTTAAATGTAATAATCTTTTTAATATAATATGTTAATAGTTTTTCTGTATTTTGTGGGTCATACCAATACGATCCCAAAAGAGTGTTTCCAAAGTACATTTTACCTTAAAATAATACGTTCATTATTTACATACTCTAACACTACATACCATAAAAATAGACGTAATACTCACTTCATTTCAGTTTAGAATGCAGGTCACGAGTTGTGTTTTATTTAGAACTACTCCCAACCAGTATGTTTAGCGACAATCAGTAGTGTTTGCACAACAAAGGTAGTTCCACCGCCACCGTGGAGGTTACTACGAATACCCTACTTATTTATTTTACTACTATTTCCTTATTTGCAATTTGTTCTTGTAAGTGTGAGAGAGCCATGCTTCGGCACGAATGGGCCGGCTCGACCGGAGTGATACCACGGCCTCACTGAAAACCGACGTGAAGCGACGCTTGCATTGTGTTTCGTCGTGTGAGTGAGGTTACCGGAGGCCTAATTACCCTCCCCTTCCCCAATCTCCCCAATCCCTGAATTCCTAACGATCCTCAAACTCTTAATCTTCAAAAGGCTGGTAACTCACTTGTAACGCCTCTGGTGTTCCAGGTGTCCATGGGCGACGCCGATTGCTTACCATCAGGTGATCCGTATGCTCGTTTACCAGCTTATGAAATAAAAAAAAATATTTCATGAGTATTCTCTTTTTTTAAAAGGGCTGGCTGTGTTGTAGGTAAGTACCTACCCCTACCCCTTTAACAACAAACGTATAATTAAATGAAAATCGCCAGGTTTTCCATTAAGTTTCATTATTGCATGAAAGATGACAGACTCGACTTGATGGTGATCCATACTGGACATAGTGTTATTTATGAAACTTTGTGGGTTCTTAAACTTACTTCTTTTCTTGCTTTTAAATATGTCTGGACTTTAAAAGAGACAATGAATGGCCTCTGAGTTTGGTCCGACGTTTCTTTTCAAAGTAGTCAGTTGCCAATCAATTGCCTCATATAGTATTTTAAAAATTTACGTGTATTAGTGTTATTTTGTAATCTATTTGCAGAAATAAATAGGTATAATTTCATTTTATTTCAACCACAGATTCAGACAAATCGATTTATCAATCATTTTCTAAAACAACAAACAAAACTTTGACCCTGACGTACGTAGTTTAATTTAAAGGTACCAGGAGCCCAGACATTCATGGAGGTCTACCGTTTAGCTTTAGAACTACACAACCGAGCGAGACAATCAGCAATATTTGTTGTTCGTAGTCAACTTGCCTCAGGTTCAGGCAAATATTTGAAAGGGTGTCTTGCACAACAAATTAGTAGTTTCGTATTTGTTTGGGCTGTGTTTGAGTAAGTCTTAATTTGGATCTAATTCCGTTATTTTTACGTTTCATTATTACTGGGATTATTACTGGGACTTAGAGGTAGTATAGTAGTGGCAATATTATCGTGTTTAATACGAAATTACGTTTTATTTTCTACATAGCATTTAGAGAAAACTGAAGCACAGACTTAAAACATATTTAAGCATACATACATAACATCACGCCTTTTTATCCCCGAAGGGGTAGGCAGAGGTGCACATTTCGGCACTTAATGCCACTGTACAATGTGACACCCACTTTTCACTATTTATGTTATAAGTCCCATGTAATAGGGGGTGAGCCTATTGCCATATACCGGGCATATTTCCAGACTCCATGCTACTACTGAGATTTTTTTTTTAAAACCCAGTAATACTTTGCCCGACCCGGGAATCGAACCCGAGACCCCTTGCCGGGCAACAAGTCGCACTTGCGACCACTCGGCCAACGAGGCAGTCACGACATATTTCAGCAATAGATCCTTAAACCTGTTTTCATGCTATAAATATGTAACTTATATGGTAGGCATTATTAAACTATTTCTTGGTTATTGGTTTAATAAAAATTATCTTTCTGATAAATAAATAAAATGTGAAAAGGAACAATGATATACTATTTGATAGATGATAGCCGTCATTAAGCACACATTGTATAATACCAACACTACATTATTGGACTTGTTACCTGAAAAAGAATAGTGATAACATAACATAAGTAACATCACCTTACCTTAACTTTTTATCCCCGAAGGGGTAGGCAGAGGTGCACATTATGCCACTGTACAATGTAACACCCACTTTTCACTATTTATGTTATGAGTCCCATGTAATAGGGAGTGAGTGAGAAAAAGGATAGTGATATTTTATAAAAGATTCTAAGACAACACTAGTTCATAAAAAATCTTAAGTAAGAAGTAAGAACTTTTAAACAACATTAGTTCTCCAACTAATGTTGTTTAAAAGCAAAGAACTTCTCTCCTCAAAACACACTCCTGTAATACAGGTCTGTTTTTATTCAGAAATACCATTAGTACGCAGTAGATACTGCACCACAACAGAAACGTACAGAAGGTCCACTTTATATCAAAACCTTCTTTTTTCCCAACTCCTGATTACTGGCTCCATCCAAAGGTTACCTGTAAGACATCACAATCTGCGATAAGTAAAAATAAAAAAAGTGTACAAGTATCTACACATTAAAAAAAATAAAAATAAAACACATTTTTTATTTTTATTTTTCTCTTCATGTTTTTATGGTGTTGAATAAAGTGTAAATAAATAAATAAAATATATTACGGATTGACAATTATATTTTTATATATCAGGGGATTGACGGAAATAAATGATTTAACTTTAGCGGTGAAATATTTTACTTGAGCGAAAATGAGATAAAATTTCGTGTAAAAAAAATTTAGGAGATTTTATTTTAATTGAAATGCTACAGTTTTCTTTAATTTTATAAACTAACCGTCTAATTCATAATCTACTAATGTTCACCTCTGTCTACCCATTCGCAGATAAAAGGCGTGATGCTTATGTACGTATAATGTATGTATGCATAGAAAAAGCAATAAAAAAACCTAAGAAGATTTTTCCCAAAGAACCAAAATGTAATGAAACTTTTGCTTAATTTATTTCTGTGCTAAGAACATTGTATCAGAGTTGTTCTCTTTTCCCTTTATTTTACTAAAATCTCACGGGTTTTGATGATTTTTCCTTATACAGTCTTTTGTTTGTCAGAACCAACTTTCCTTCCAGTGTTTTTATATTTCTTTTATTTTACGGCCTAATCTAGGAATCATTAGAGTAAAGAAGTTAGTTCCCATCCTAGATGTCAAGGGTCGTCTGCTTCATTGGCCGAATGCGAAGTGCGACTGCCGGGCAAAGGGTCTCGGGTTGTATTCCCGAGTCGGGCAAAGTATTACTGGATTTTTTTTAATAAAATAAATAGCACAGAGTCTGGAATTGTGCCCGGTATGGCAATAGGCTCACCCCCTATTACATGAGACTCATAACATTAATAGTGAAAAGTGTGTGGGGTGACATGTAACATCCACTTTTCACTAATAAAACACAACATAACATAACATAACATAAATTGTATGTTATGTTGTGTTATGTCGTAGATCGCTGGAATCCTGAAGTTTTTTTGTGCGTTTAATTAACAATAGATTCGTATACATTTTTATTAGAAAGATTTATTGAAAGTATTCAGAACCATCTTGTTACTGCACACATTTACTGTGATTAAAACACACTCTTCTTAGTAGTACAACAATATTTTAAACATAAAAGATAGATGGTTGATACCACAATACAGAAATCTTTCGTCAGGGCACAATGGTGATCACTGTCGTGGATCATAATTGAATAAGCGGCGAAATGTGAAAAACGTGTATTTGTGTCAGGGAAACGAGACGCTCATTCGTTATCCGCTGACAGACGACTGAATGTAATGCTGACAACAACATCAAATTGTATAGAGGTATATCATAATATCGTAAGTAATTATTTTTAGTTAAGTTTTGTATTGTAAACTAATAAGTAAGAAACGCTTTATTTCTGCAATGGTACGAAGACCTGAAGACGAAGAAGAAAATCGGAAAATTGAATCTCTATACCCGAAATTTATACCCGAAAAGGTTGGCAGAGGTGCACTTTACGGCACTTATTATAATATAGAATACTGAAACGTTAATAAATTTTAAGTCGTGCTCAAATATCGTGCCATCTCTGTCATTTTCCAAAGAATTTGTAGAGAAAGAACTATACTTAAGCACGACTTAAAATTGCACTTTCAGTATTCCGACATTAATGCCACTGTACAATGTAACACGTATTTTTTTTATCTATGCTATAAGTCCCATGTACGGGGGTACACCCCTATGGGTTAGACTACCTGACTGACTCTCTACTCACTTTAAATCTAAAATATAAATACAACAATTTCAGTTTTATTGAAGCAATGCTCACACTTTGTATGCTCGTTTCGTGAATGCAGTTACAAACATACAAATTCAAACACACATTAGTTACCCTGAAAAATAATTTGTGGATCACAAGAAGATTGCAGGACTATTTAATGCGGGTATCAAACCCATGACGTACAGCAAATCCGCCAACCAAAACAAAAGTCTTCTTTTAAAATGTCAATTTTATTTTCAAGAAAATCCGCTTGTACTGTCGCTAAGCCAATAACAAAACCGCACCAAAGTTCATTATCTAATTACACATGAACATAAGAGTCCCCTTTGATAATAATTTTCTCCACTATTTCCTGCACCCCATTCATTCTTAAGCCTTTCATATATTACGACACTTTCACAATATTATTTCAAAAGACCAATGGCTCCTTAGACAAAGCCGCTTGCAACCTCTTTGCTTCCATATCCTTTAGCTTCGTCTGTCAATAATCCTTACCGAGTTACCATTTTTATGATGCTGCTGTACTCACTTCTAAAGCCTTAGCAATAAAATCTAAAATTGTTTAACACAGCTTCGGCGTTTAAACTTGTCACTTTTAATGACCCTTCTACAGATAGAAACGTCTTTATTGCTAGAGAATTAAGGTTTAGTTTTGGCTGTGGTAGTTTTGTGGTTAGGGTTGTCTCGTGTAATGAGCAGTATTGACCAGTCCTTCCACGGGTGACGGGCGACATGAACAAATTGTAGAACAATAGACAATTTAGGTAGTTGAGGCTAGTTCTGATTATAAAGGACGATTGATTATAAGGTGTTACTTTGAATAGATAATTATAGTGGCATCTCTAAAGAAACCGTACGTATAGTACATTCACTTAAAGGTCATGGGGACGGGGGTAACGTGCTGTATTTATTGATGTCGGTGATTCTTTGTGTACCAATATTATACCGTTTATTGTTAAATCTGTTTATTCATTGTTTATTCGAAACGCACCTAACATTTTCTGGAGAAAAACTACGGAGTGTGGGATTCATACCTCACCAAAACCACCCTGGTGGCCACCTTCAGCACCTGTAAGGCACCGGGTCCCCTAAAGAGGCCTGCTCCGGAGCCCCCTCGGTCCAACGCCTGTTAAAGTATATCACTAAGGAGACGTGCGTGTCCCTTAATCATCGCAAGCTATGATACGGCCTACGTCTCTTATCAAATCTTCCCCACTTCAATGAAAATTGGAAAATACTAACTTTTTTATAGAAGAGACATAAGTTTGATAGTAATAAACATATAATACACATTTTTTAAGTCAAATTCCTAGAATACCTGATACACACATACAAAACTTGCTACTCGAATAAACACAACAAGATTTCCATGTCCCAAAGCGTTAACTGCGAGTCACAGGTGCTTAGAAAACAGAACACGTTGCGATCGTATCCGCAATCAATATAATAGGTGCAACTAATTGTACTTCATTTACTGTATCACCCACGGGACTCATGTGTTGGGAAAATCTGGGTTTGTTTTTGTGTTGCGTTACTCATACTTTTGTAAACTGTGTATGTGTCAATAGGGGAAGTTACCCTCGTTCGTTGTTATAGATGCATCTGAAAGCAAAGATCTTTATTATATCATAATGATTGTATGTACAATGCTCATTGTTATTTATTTATTTATTTATTTATTTATTTATTTATTTATTTATTTATTTAAAGCTTCATGCACAAAATGTACATAAGGTGGACTTAATGCCGCAGGCATTCTCTCCCAGTCTGACCTTTGGGTGATGCAGAGAAGAGTTAATGGTGTGAGCAAGAAGCAAGCAACTATTTAATTGTGCAAATGAAATACCTCTAGATACACTTAGATATTTCAGATATAAACATAAATAGTTATTATTAGTGCCCCTAAAACTTGACATAATTTTGTAGGGACACTGCCGTGCCTTCAAACTGCACTAGTTTACAGTACCGTCGACTAACGTAGGACCTAGTAAATAAATGTAATAAATAATGTAGTAAAGAAATGGTTAAATACATTCAGATTTGAGAAAGATAAAATGAACGTTACCATAGCAGATGACTAAGTCAACAAATATATCAAAACACATTCTTCTCATTGACCCTTCAATTACAAATTAGTAGCTGATTGTGACATCAGCTAACACATAGCTGACCCGTATTCTAGCATTTGTATTCTAAACGAAGCCTGTACAAGAGAAGTGAGTAGAAATACACCCACCCTGTACGTGGCACTTTGTCTGCAATCAGCATAATAGGTGCAGCTAATTGTTCGTCATTTGTACCGTGACCTCTCGCCGGCCGGTCGGAATCACATTGTCCTCGTCTATAGGGGGTGATTACATGTACCAAGTTACCTAGTTCCTTTTGCTAAAGATATATTGTTTCAGATTGCATGTATTTTTGTGTATACATACTCTTTTTTTTTTTTTTTTTTTAAGGGGGGAAAATCATCGAATGACTTCTCCCGCCTGGGTGAGGCGGGAGGGAGTGTCAGACTCTTACTGACTAAAAACCACCCCGTTCCTTCTCCTGCACGTCGAGCCGGAGCCCCGGTTACCCGTTAGGTTCTCCGCGACTCAGAATCGGCATCGGCCGTATTGGGCCCCATCTGTGGTGGTCTGATGGCTCTTTGAGGCGCGCGCGGAACGCGACGCGCCGTACGCTCGGGTCTGTTTCTGGTCGGACGGGGAGCCACCCATGCTCGCCGTCCGCAGGCCCGCGCTTACGGTGGCCGGAGATCGTCTCGCGATCCCCGACGCCCGGTGTGTCCTTCGCGATGGCTGGGTTGCGAGGAGGCAGCGCTTCGCTGCCTCACGCGTCCCGCCTCCTCCTTAGCTAGCATCACTGCTTCGCAAAAGGAGGAGACGGCATCCCAGTCCCCCTCGCTCCGCATCATGGCCTGCACTAGGCCCGGACGCGAGAGGTCGCCATCGCCGATCACTTCCCTGAGGACACGGCGGTGCTCAGCCCACGAAGGGCATTCTCCCACCGTGTGTTCCACCGTGTCCTCAGGGCGGTCCTCGCAGTGATGACACCCGGGCGTTTCCTCCCGCCCCATCAGACACAGGTACCTCCCGAAACTTCCATGTCCGGTGAGGACCTGCGTCAGGCGGTAGGTGAGGACGCCGTAGCGTCTCTCAAGCCACTCCTCAAAGAGGGGACTTACCGCTACGATGGCAGCGAGCCCAGCCCTCGGTTGCGACAGTCGTTGCTGCCATTCCGCCATGAGATCGCGCCGGAGCTCATCCCGCCACGCACCTATTTGGCGCGGCAGCGGGTTTCACCCCGGCGACGTGCCTCCGCGCGCATGCCGCACACGCGCGCGAGCACCTTCGCCTCCAGATCCCACGGCGGTAATCCGGCAAGGAGGTTCGCCGACTCCCCAGAGATCGTGCGGTATCCGCGGATCATTCGGATCGCCATGACCCTCTGTGCCATGAGCAGCGTCCGAGCGGGACGCCGCAACAGGTTTGGCGCCCAAACAGGGGCGCCGTAGAGGGCCATGGACCGCACGACCCCGGCGTATAACCTCCGGCAGGAGGCGTTTGGCCCCCGAGGTTGGGGAGGATGCGTTTAAACGCAGCCCCCGTCCTCTCCAACTTTGGGGCCAAACGTCGGAAGTGTTCTATGAAGTTCCACCGACTGTCGAGGACGAGTCCTAGGTACTTCATCGTCGTCTCGACGTCGATGGTAACTCCTCCCGCCGTTATTTGGGACCCACCCGGAGGTGGCGCGTTCCCGCGGCCATGAAAACACATGGCCTCGGACTTGTGGAGCGCCACCTCGAGTCCCAACTGCCGGATTCTCTCAACGACTGTCGCAACCGCTGTCGCCATTAAGTCGGCCGCCGCCTGGTGTGACCTCCCGTGCGCTAGCACCAGCGTATCGTCGGCGTAGCATATTGTGCTAACGCCGTTCGGGAGGTCGGTGCGCAGCACCCAGTCATAGCCGATGTTCCACAGGAGCGGCCCCAGAACCGAACCCTGTGGAACACCGCGTGACATCTCTCGCCGGTTCCACTCGCCCCGGTGACCGGGGTAGCTGACGGACCTGTCCGTCAGGTAAGCCTCGATTACACGACGGAGGTAGGTAGGCACCCGATGATATCGGAGTGCCTCCAAGATGCAGCTCCAGGGCAGGGAGTTGAAGGCGTTGGCGATGTCCAGAGACACCGCCACTACGACCTTACCCCTGGACACTGCAGTCCCCGTCGTGAGGTCTCTAACGCGCATGATGGCGTCCACCGTGGAGCGCCCTCTGCGGAAGCCGAACTGGCCGTCCGACAAGTCCGGCCCAATGTCCGTCAGGTGCGCGACGAGGCGGTTCGAAATGATTCTTTCGAAGACTTTCCCCACCTCGTCGAGCAACACTATGGGCCGGTACGCGGACGGAGAGTCCGCAGGGCGCCCCGTCTTCCGCACGAGGACCAGTTTTCCCGCTTTCCAGAGAAGCGGGAACTGGCCTCTCTCCAGACATGCGCTGTAGAGACCAATCAATCGAGGCCCGAGAGCCTCTGAGGCCAGGACCCATGCCTTGCCATGCAGGCCGTCGGGTCCTGGGGCGGTGTTCTTGGCGCCCATCCGGCGCACCGCCGCTCTCAATTCTGCCTCGGTCACCTCTGGGACGATGTCGTCGTCGTCGTCGCTGTAGCCCGCGTCGGGCACCGCAGGGGGCGGAGTCATATACGGAGGGGTGAACCCCCTCCACAGTCGAGGGAACAGGGTGCCAATCACCTCCTCCAAGACTTCTTGCCGGAGACTCTGGGTGAGCGGGGGAGCCCAGGCGCGGAGCTTGTCGCGTACCATCCGGTACGGGCGTCCCCACGGATCTCTGTCCAGAGTCCCCAGCATCTCTCGGCGGGCCTCCTCCTTGGCCCGCAATATCTCCACCTTGAGGAGGGCCTTGGCCGCCCTGTATCCCTCGTACAACTCCGCCTCTCTCGCCTCCGCATTAGGAGGACGGATGCGGCGCCTGCGGTGCCTAGTGTACTGGCGTCGCGCAGCAGTGCACGCCTTGCGTAGAGCTGCTAGCTCTTGCGACCACCAGTACACCTGGCGCTTTTGTTGCCTCGACCGGATCCGGGGCATCGCCACGTCACAGATCCTGGACATGGCGTCCTGGAGCCACTTGGCCTCATCGTCTATGTCGGCAGGCCTGACCGGTGGTATCACCCAGGCCTGCACGATGGCGGCTTCCAGGAGCAGCTCCCGGTCCAGCTGTTTCAGCGCCCAACGCGGGCCACATGGGGCCTGTCTGACCGGCGGGTCTGCGGACTCGGCGGAGACGTCGAACCGGATATACCGGTGGTCGGAATACGTCTCCACCTCCTCCATGACGCGCCAGTCAACAATACGCGGTGACAGAGCAGGGCTGGCGAACGAGATGTCCACCACCGACTCGCCCTGCATCCGCACGCACGTGGGGACAGAACCCCGGTTCAGGACGACTAGGCCTGTCTCAAGGGCCCAGTCTTCCACCATCCTACCCCGGACGTCGGTGAACCGGGAACCCCAAGCCAAGTTTTTGGCGTTGAAGTCCCCGAGGACGAGCACGGGGAGGGAACGGAACCCGACGACGACGGTGACTAACTCCCTCAAGGAGTTGTGGAACTCGGCGAGAGTTCGGTTCGGAGAGAAGTACACGCCCACCACAGCGAGCTCTCCGAACCGTGCTGCGACACAACCCCGGCCTCTTTGAGCAGCCTCAAGAGTCGGGGTACCGGCGGCGGCCGACGAGATGATGGTCACCGAGCCGTCCAAGTCCGCCACCCAGTGATCCCTGGGCGGGACAAAGTACGGCTCGGAGACCACGGCGACGTTAATCGACCACTGCGCCATGCTCTGGAGCAGGAGATCCTGAGCAGCGGCGCAGTGGTTGATGTTCGCCTGGAGGAGGCGGAATGGAGCCACTATTGACAGTCCATTCCGACCTCCTCAGTGGCGGCAGCGGCGACTGCGGTGGCAGTGGCGGCGGCGGCGGCGGAAACGGCAGGGGCGGCGGAGGGCCTACCTTTGCCCTTGGGTTTGGCGGGAGGGGAGCAGCCTTTGCTCCCGACCCGGTGATTGGCCGGCTTGCCAGCCGCCGCACATGCGTTGCAGTGCAGCGGGGCGTTGCACGAGCCGGCCTTGTGACCGGGCCGACCGCAGCGGAAGCAACAGTCGCTGCGGTCCACCTCCGAGGTGCATTTGACACTCACGTGCTCCCCCACGTGACAGCGGTAGCACCTCAGAGGCCGGGTCTCGAGCAGCTTGACCTGCGCCGAGACCCATCCCACCAAGAGCCTTTTGCCCTCCTTTAATGTTTTGGCCGCTGTGACGGGGCAGCTCACCACCGCCGTGCGCAGCCCCGAGTTGTCCGGACGTATGGCGCCCACCCTGACCTGGTCAGCAGGGCACCCTCCCGTCCTGGCCACAGCGGCCACCACCTCACTCTCCGTGACGGAGTCGTCCAGGCCCAGAATCCTGACATCCAGGCATTTGGTGGGCCTGGACACGCGGGCCTCGTCCGCACCGAGGCACGCCCTAAGCCTCTCGGCCAGGGCGTCGGCCGATGGGCCGCTGGTCGCGCCGGGGACCTCCAAAAGACGGGCTCCGGTAGCGGTCACCTTGACCGCGAACCCGTCCGGGGCCCCGAACTCCGCAGGAGTCACCGCCCCCTTTAATTTGGCGAGGACGTCGCCATACGTAACGCCCCTGTTGACCGCCTCGGGCTGCAGTGTAATTACTACAGCCGCGGTCTTAGGGGCGAGGAGCAAGGCAGCAGCGCGTTTCTCCCTGCGCTGCTGCTGCCGTCGTTGCCGCTGCGCCTTTTTCGGCGCTTCCGGCCCTCCTTGGCGACTCTCCTCGCCTCGCCGGCGATTTGCCACCCGCCGCCGTCCTCTGCTTGCGGGGCGGGTTCCGCCGCCGCCGCCGCAACCCCAGCCTGCTGGGCCGGAGTGCCCCTCCTCTTTTTGCGCCCAGCGGGCGCAGGCGCAGGCGCCGTCGGCGCAGCTGGGGTCTGCGCCGGCGGGGGCGCCGAGGCCCTCGCTGGGGCAGCCGTTCGCACCTTTGTCGGCGGTTGGGAGCTGCGGCTAGCCTGACCCGAGGTCGAAGGCTTGGCCGCAGCGGCCGCGTACGACCGCGGGACCGCGGGGGCAACCTGACTCGCCGCGAGTGGAGGGCGCAAGAGCCTGCCCTCCAGCACGTCGAAACGTCGCTGGAAGGCAGCCATCTCCGCCCGCAGCAGTCCGACTACGTCGGCCTCCGCCGGGGGCTGGGGGCGACTGCCGCGAGCAGCGGCGAGCTCGGCCCTGGCCGTCCGCAGCTCGGCCTCTAGAGCCGCATTGGAGGCCGCCAAGCGCGCCAGCTCTCGCCGCATCTCGGCCAGCTCGGAGCGCACCTTACCCGCAGTGGGCCCCGCACCCTGCTCCAAGGCCGCCTCGGTTATAGTGGCCGCCGCCGCCCTGAGGAGGCGGAGCCTAACCGGCTGGGATTTACCCATCGCCAGCTTGTAGAGTTCCGCCGTAATGGCCTGTTGGAGGCCCCCGGAGCAGCTCTCGCTCTCAGAGCCGCGCTCGCCCTCCGACATCTCCACGCCGGACATCTCGGCCGCAGAGGACTCCGAACGGGCAGCGCTCGAGAGAGCCCTGCCCTCCGCGGCCAGCTGCTCGGCTGACTCCGCGCAGGCAGCTGGTGCCGGTTTCCGGCGACCGCTGCCCTTGCCGCCCCTACCCCGCGCTGCCGTGGGGACCTTGGGGGGAGGCGCCTCCTGAGCGCCGGAGGACGGGGACAAACTGTCCTCCTCCAGCCTGGGGCGTTTGAACGTCCCCGTCGCGCGGCGGCGTGAGCCTTTCGAGCTCACGCTCAGCCGCTCCGCTAATGTCGCGTCGGACTCTGAGTCCGACCCCCTCCGACTAGACTCCCGTGTGTGGGGCCTGCTGGACGAGTCCAGCGCCCCACCACGAGTCCCGGAGCCACTTGGGCTCCCTTCTCCTGCTACTGCAGGCGAGCCAAGCTCACCCGCACTCTCCTCCTCCGGTTGTGTGGTTTTTATTTTTGTATTCAACTCCATAAAGTTCCCACGAGTATGGGGGAAATATTCGGTCCACCCAGGCAGTGCCCCCTGTACCTGGGTAAGTGAAAATTTGTTTCCCAACTAGAGGGTCCACTGGTCCCCTAGCTGGGGGTGCGCTCGCGACTGACACTACTCCTCAGCCATGCATACTCTCGCCGCGCACCAGAACTTAGTATTAGAGGAATTTTTTATAGAGGTTATCTTCCTCGCGGTCCGGGCGACCAAGCCAAGACCCTCGTCCCGTTCAGAGTCACAAAACATGACCGTGACCTCCTTACGGATTACGATATCGACGGCTGCAATCGGGGACAGCTTGTGTCCCGATGCTGCTCGCTGGCAGGGTGAGTGCACAACGAGCACCGCCCTTGCCTCTCCGCCACGCTCTCTGCTAAGTTCAGAGAGACAGGCGGAGAAACGCCCCACGGAAGCGCGGGCCATGAGCACACAGCCCGCCGCCTCCAGAACCCTATCGGGTTCGCCCGCCCAGTCCAGAAGTCTGCTGCGGGCGACAGTCACTCCAACCCTATCACCCCCGCTAGGGAGACTGTCGCCCGCACCCAGGGTGCACCACGGGGAGGTCTTCTGGCACCGCACCCCGTGTATACATACTCTAGTGTGTCTGTAGTGTGATGCGGTTTCGTTTATTACGTTTTTTATTTGTTTGGTTTAAAAATGATGATGTTATTTTTCAATTATTATTTTATTAATGACCCCCACCACTTACCACCAGGCGAGATAATGGCCAGACGTCAACTCATCTAATAGATGTATAAAAAATAATTAATCGTTCGTCTACAGCCCTTAAAAAATATGTTACTTAAAGTTTATAAGTTAGTCCTCGAGGAAGCAGACATAGATCTAGAAAGTCTCCAAAAGAGCACAATTTTGAACAAATATAAGTTTCCCCACACGATCACAAATAAGTAAGTACTCTTCAACAGACATAAATCTAAATCTCAGAAACAGGATTTCAATTGTTAGAATAATCATGTTAAACGCGACCCAGTTGATGTAGGTCAGTAACACACGACTATACAATTAATAGTCTCAACCCATGACATAGATGACACATTATGTTCTGAGGGTAATCGACCATCTAACGTTATGGTCGGACCTCGATCTGGTCACAATGTTCACTACGATCTGATAAGTAGAGGGAAGCCAATTCAACCGTGTGATTATGAATTAGTTTTAGTTAGGCATACTTTAAGATTAATCTTTATTCAGAGACTATGGAGGAATCTGTTATATTGGTGTACTATACAAATACCTAAAGATTTTTTTAAACAATCTCTTATTTATATAGCTATGTATTTATAGCCAGGGAAATTAAACGTGTATACAAAATTCAGTTGCTGGATTCCACTGCCTTCACTACACACACATACATACATGACAACATAAATGTAGTCATCAGAAGCTGCTGGAACGCTGTCAACACGTTTACCACAGAAGTACTCATAGACTTGCGTTCCATCGAAAGAAGAAGAGCGAATGCCGGAAATTACCGACATTCGCTCGTCTTCTTTCTTCGTATGAGGCAAGCTAATTTGAATATTTGAATGCAGTTTTGTTTCTTTTCAAAAATAAGGGAATGTTTTCTTTGAGTAAAATTGTCTACCTTAAGTATTAAGAATACTAAATACCCTTCAGGTGGCATTACAAAATTCCACCCTGTATACATAAAACATTATTTATCTATGTGTGTAAAAGGCTGCTAAGTTTTTAGCCCTATAGGTAATAACTCTGTAATCATCAGCTGTACACTTAGTTGCAATAAACGCTTTGACTTTGACTTTGACAAACTTACATAGTAAGTTAAATAAAAGCTTTTAAAAATAGGTACTTATACTCGTTTCAGTTTGATTACAATAGGGACGGCGACGAGACACTGAGCAGTTGTAATGTACTAGATATTACGGACGACGCCACACAGAGCCGTCGCGTCGGTTACCGTCGCGTCGCGTCGAGCGGGACGGCTCGTCCGCGCCCGCTGTGTGCTGAGAGGCCTTTGGGTAGCATTTTACCTTTATTTGAGTCGACTTTAGAGAAAATTTCAATAATCTTTCGAAATAATTGTTCTTGAAACGGTCAATTATCAAATGATTTGTCTTTTACTCAGAATCGAAACGTGTACACAAAGCAATGCTCATTATAAAATGTTAAAATCCCCATCAAATATCGAAATGAAATATTGTTATCAAGGTATTAAATAGAATATTGTTTCGTAAACAATAGCTTCTCTAAATATTTATGTTGTTTCAACAATTATTGTTTTAATTCCCTATATAATTATTACCTGCCCAGAAATTGTACCCAACTATTAAGAAGATTTCTCTTCGGAATAATTGAGTACCTGGATATTTAAACGAGGTAACAATACGGTATTCATGGTATTTAGGTGAAGTAAACTAATTAATTTGGCTCGCTACAGAGCTGTGTGCGACTAGCTAGTCG
The DNA here is from genome assembly GCA_038387885.1 of Spodoptera picta. NCBI lineage: Eukaryota > Metazoa > Arthropoda > Insecta > Lepidoptera > Noctuidae > Spodoptera > Spodoptera picta. The sequence goes on along the minus strand of JAZHFQ010000745.1, from coordinate 421,368 downwards.
CCTATAAGTCGAAACTGATTTATTGACTAATGAACTATTTAACTTAAATCTGTTATAAACAGAAACTTCAAGAACACAGTTCAGAAATGAGTGACTTGCATCTATAAAGTCTTTATAATTGATAAACATTAAATATTTATTTATACATCTTATGCGCCAATGCTTTGTACGCGAGGCAAAACTATAGAAATTATGTTCCTACGGGCCAATTTTTCAATCCTCACTGAAAAATATATAACATCACACACAATTCTTAACTGTGACATTTGACAGTTTTTAGTACCAATGGAAGAATTGTCATATATTCAACGTTATTCCTCGGTTAAAATGTATCTGGCTTTGGAAAAATCGGCCCTTAAAGAAACTAACACCTTGCAACGTTGCTCTTACTTATAAGGCCAATAGATAACTTCACCGGTTTGAAACGTGAATAGCTTTTCCCATTCAAACACAAGTTGAAATCAAAACCATTTCCAACCTACTAATGATAATAAAATAATATTTATTTTTTTAAGATTTATAGAATGAAAAAACATCAGTTAAAAGACTTTTCGATAGCCTTCTTGCTTATGCACGGGCCTGCGGACGGCGAGCACGGGTGACTCGCCGCCCGAACAGAACCAGGCCCGAGGGTACGGCGCGTCGCGTTCCGCGCGCCTCAAGGAGCCATCAGACCACCACAGATGGGGCCCAACAGGGCTGATGCCGATACGGAGCCGCGGAAGACTTAACGGGTTGCCGGGGCTCCGGCTCGAAGTGCAGGAGTAGGAACGGGGTGGTTTTTAGTCAGTAAGAGTCTGACACTCCCTCTCGCCTCACCCGGGCGGGAGAAACCATTGGATGATTTCCCCCCTCAAAAAAAAAGCCTTCTAGCTTATGCAATGAGGTCATTTGTACATAAGGTTGTGAAGATAGATAGCTCATCTTCTCATGTCTCGTACATAACATGGGAACGTGAATGGTCAGAGTGCCAAGTGTTTACTGGTATGATTTATGCCATATTGGCTGTCTCTGTATTCTGTCAACAGAATATTAATGTGAGCCTAAAAATGATGCTGTGGTCATTGTTCTGGCGTTTATAATGTCTACGTTGTGCTTACCTAGTTTTTCGATTCTTGCTTTTCTACATCGTCGGAAATAGTGCAAATCCGCGGAACTAGCATTGAATAATGTAGGCTAAATCTGTTTTCGCGCAAAAATCCCAAAAAACTTAATTGGCTGTCACCGCCTTGGTCCGAGCAATTCGTTTCGACTCATTTTTGATATGTAAAAATGAGCATTAAATCATTGAATTAATAAAGTTATTAAGTTCTATCCTTACCCTGTAATGCTAGATTTATTGCAGATACGCGGCTGTTCCGTGTGGTAGATTTGCAGCATCCACGACGATTTATAGAAAATCATAGTTTATGGACCTTAACAAACATTAACTCGTCGAGTACCGGTTTTGCAGACACAATTATAGAACAATAGGTTGCGGTCACCGGTGACCGCTTGGTATTTGACAGTTTAATAGAATAATAAGTATTAATCTGTCACGTGTACCGCTTCAAGTTTTTCTAACAACCAACCAAATCTAAAAAGAACAGAAAGTAGATATAAAAAACAAACACCACTTTATCAAGTCATAAGTATAAATGATGGGAACTGAAGCATTTTAACCCTTCAGCACGCCCTACAGTAATCCCCGGCATCATAACACTAACAATAGCCACAAAAAACACCCACTTGAACACAATCCGTACAAAGAAAACTAGGAAAGCGCCACAGACTAAGTAAAAGCTTTTCGCGACATAATAACTGCTTCTAGTGTAACGCCGTGCATTTTTCACTCTGTGCCATTATGCGCGCACACGACTTTCGTAATGAAGTGGTGTGCCATGACGTCAGCACTGTTACTCTACGTGACCAAATGGCAGAGTGACGAATTAGTTGCAGAACGAATTGTGAGACTTTTTTCAGGACTAACAGTGTAATGCCGGGAAATTAGAACGTCTAGACGTAATAATAATACGTTTATTTGTTAGAATATTGTTACAAAAGGTGTTACAAATAAATTTATGTTCTATATTATGTATGATATTGTGTGGGTGGTACCTATACTTAGAGCATTCCAAATAGGTTTCAAATTGTCATACGAAGAAGTCATTAATATAAAGAAAGAAAAGAAAAGAATGGATCCTTTTGGCGATAAGTTATAATATAACATAACATAACATCATGAATTTTATCCCCGAAGGGGTAGACACAGGTGTACAATGTAACACCCACTTTTCACTATTTATGTTATAAGTCCCATGTAATAGGGGGTGAGCCTATTGCCATATACCGGGCACATTTCCAAACTCCGTGCTACTACTGAGATTTTTTTAAAAACCCAGTAATACTTTGCCCGACCCGGGAATCGAACCCGAGACCCCTTGCCCGGTAGTCGCACTTGCGACCACTCGGCCAACGAGGCAGACTTATAAATATAAAATACATAAAACCTAAGCTTCAAATACTTAGAAATAAACCCAAGCTTGAAACCAACTCTTTGTTTTAACTTAGTTTATTTTTAATTTCCCTAGACCAAGTTGCGCGTATCCCATCAATCCTTGTTCACAAGTACCTGATATCTAGCGGTGCACTAGCGACTTGTAAACAAATCTAGTTATAATGAATTATGATCACGTAGTACTGGTGTTGTCGCCAACTATACGCGAATTAATCTCTACCAGACTCCGCCATTCCTCTCACGTCCTCCCTGCACAAATAAGCAGACCTCTACGTGACTCTCTTCAACTACTAAATGAGTTAATGTTGTAATTATTTTTCGTTTCTACGATTGTGGCTGCAAAATGTTGATTTTGGGTAAGATTTATAGGGAATAGTAATTTGGGCTTTATTGTTTATTCTGAAGTATTTTGAACCTTGAACTTTGAATTCAACGACCTTTTCATTGCTTTATGATATATATTACATCGATTATAAATGGATTCGGAACGAGTTACTCTACTAAGCTGAACATTAGATTCAAAATTCAATATAATTAATTACGCGCATCCAATGTTTCCTAATTTTTTTTTTTTTTTTTTTTTTTTTTTTTTTTTTTTTTTTTTAAACGTTGCCCCACACTAGGATTTTCTCCTGTGTCGTGGGTGCGTTTACAAACATACAAGTTCACATACACAATGACACCCAGACCCGAAACAACACTTTGTGGATCACACGAAGTGTTGTCCCGTGCGGGAATCGAACCCGCGACACGTTGCACGGCAGCCGGTTGCCCAGCCACCGCACCAACCGTGCAGTCAATTAATTCCTTATTGAATGAATTCACCTTAAACATCGTTTCTTTTCAATAAAACCTTTTCAAGTCACTTGTGAAACATAATTAAATAGCGAAGCGAGACATTAAATCGATTATTCGATTAAAATGGGTTCATCGAAGCATCGAATGGCGTGCCTTATAATCGAATAAAACCCCTTTATATTATGATCCCTATATTTAAACATGATTATAACTGTGAACTCTGACATTGCTGACAATTAAGTAGAAATAATTGTGCATGTTGTATTGTTTGACATTGAAGTATAAATCCAAGACAAAATAATGTTGTGTGTAATCTAGTCTAGATTAATAGATTTAGCTTTTGTAATTGCGGTTAAAATTATTTTATGGATTAAAGTTAAAGTATCAGAATGAAAATTAATAAGATTTTGACATACCTACCTAATTTAGAAGAGTTTTAATTACATTACACTAAAAATAATAATATAGACATCATCTAAAACTATAAGTATGATAAGCTCCCTTGTGCGAACCACTAAGGAATGGAATTCCTTGCCGGAATCTGTGTTTCCCGACAAATACAACTTGGGTGCCTTCAAGTCCGGAGTGAACAGGTTGTTCATAAGTAGACGAGATGGTGGCCAAACGTTAATCTATCTAGCATAAATATAGAAAAATAACGCAAAACCATGCCTATCCTTTAAAAACTTAGAGACCAAATACACAAATAAAATTGATTGAATCATTCAGAAGTTGATACAAACATTGGAAGTTTACTTATAATTCGAAGTAAACATATAATTTGGAGTACGTACTGCCCGTCACTGTCCATTAGAAATTAGGTACAACAAAATCTATTTCGGTATTTTCTCGGAACAAATGATCGAATATTGACCCTTAATTAAGATATTTTGGCAATATCTACAACAATACTATATTACTGATTCAACAGCTCTATATTTGGAAGTTAATAGTAATCGTTGAACAAATTCCACTAGAGAATGGTATAGAATTCTAGTAATTTGCTATATATTATACAATATTATACCTAGTAGGAATTTTACTATGGTTTATGTAAATCAAATTACATGAGACCTAAATACAAAGCCTAGATTTCACATTTCATATAATAGCTAAATTCCTTGAGAATCTTTGTCTTTATCAACTCATAAGTTTAGTAATGGTTGCAAAAAGGATATTTTACTAAGTAACACCTAATATTTAAAAGTCACGTACTGAAAATAAATTAATAAACAGGCAAAATATAAGATAGGAGCAACATAATACCAGAAATCTGAACTCGAGTGACCAGGAGAAAATAAATCAGGAGGAATTTAAACTGCGCCTGCCTCCCCAGGGAGTACACTCGCCAAGATGAGGGTAAAATACTGAGTTAAGAGATAGAAATATGTTCCGAGGTAGAAAGTTACCGAGTTATCTGAACACTAGAACACCCTCGTGTGCGAAGAATTTTCAACGAATCAGATATTAATGTGGTTTCTTTAAAATATAAATAAGACAAGGATAATGTAGTGATGTCATATCTCATATCTCATGTTAGACCATTTTTGTACAGTAAGCTTGGCTATTTGTTTTGAATCCCTTTGCTATTTCTATTTTAATTAACAACGGTAAGTAAGCTAAAAAATGAGAACACAGTCTTGTTGTTTGATCTAATTTAATTTTCGTAACGAAACAAGAAAGAAATTCATTTAGCCCATGTCAATATGAATAGGCAAATTAAACTGTCAAACACCAAGCGGTCACCGGTGATCGCAACCTATTGTTCTATAATTGTGTCTACAAAACCGGTACTCGACGAAAACATTTTAAATTCACTGGACGATTCTAAAACCAGTGAAAAATAGGTTAATTTTTAATAGGTAAAGACCCTCCCGCCAAGGTTTTTCAAAAAAGCGTTATCATTCCCTTTGCGGTTGAAAAAAGTCAATATTGTCAATGGAACTCGGTTTAAAAATAAGGAATCCGAATTGAATGTAGGTCAATAGGCAATCGAGACCCAATGGATTGATGACGTCACTAATTCGGCCAGCCAATCGAAGTCACTTACACTCATTAAACTGACCAATCAAGCTTTTGGATCTATTTATCTGTTCTTGACCCAGCAGAAAGATATTAACTGATTTTGTGAACCATTCTAGATTTTGAACAAAAGTATGTAGTAGTTCTAGATCCTAGCTTTTAGTAAAAATTTTCACTTCAATAAATCAAGTAAGTCAAAATTGAAGCCTATGAAATATATTAGACTTTTTTTTTAAGGGGGGAAAATCATCGAATGACTGCTCCCGCCTGGGTGAGGCGGGAGCGAGCGTCAGACTCTTACTGACTAAAAACCACCCCGTTCCTTCTCCTGCACGTCGAGCCGGAGCCCCGGTTACCCGTTAGGTTCTCCGCGACAAATATATTAGACTAGCTTTCACCCGCGGCTTCGCTCGCGTCACAAAAGGATAAAAAGTAGCCTATGTGACATATACCAATACACACAGCGCCATCTATACCAATACTTTTATTTTCTCTCGGGAATATCGATATTTTCCGGGATAAAAAGTACCCTATTATTTAATCCATACTTCTAATTTTACGTATGCAAAAATTCAAAGCAATCGGTTTAGTTGTTACGGCGTGAAAGCGGAACAAACAAACAAACTCACTTTCCGATTTATAATATTAGTAAGGATAGTGAGCGATATTAAGTCACTAGTTGAAAATTCCCGAGAAGCAAGTGATCAGCGTATCTCATACATAATTAAGCAACTGTTCAAGATACCACGTATTATGTGGAGCTCAAATTAATCGGGTGTCAAGCATCCAACCACGTCGGCTCACACTAGATTAGCTAATACCAACATGTCAACACGTTCACTACACGTCACGTCATGTTCTCATACGATTATATAATAGATAGGTATTGTGTTTCTAAAATTAAGTAAGGACACGTGCGCTGTTAAGAAAGTTTTGTACATAGACAATTAAAGGCCATAAAAAGGTTTTCATTATTTTATTATTCTTCTTTCTGAAATCACCGAGATATTACTGAGCCTTCTCTAGTTCTTGCTCCTTGAATTATTTTGCTTCTAGCTGCCCGCGACTTCTTACGCGCAATCCCGTTTTCTCCCGTACCTGTAGGATTTTCAGCAGTTTTTCTGTCTTAAGAACCTTCTCCTAATAATAACAAATACAACAAAAAAAGAATTAGTGAAATCGGTCCAGCCATTCACGCGTGATGCCGTGACTAACGGAAAAAGGGATTCATTTTTATATACATATAGATTAGGAGTAAAAAAAATACGGCCATCATAATAAGTAGAGCGTCGCATACGTATCCAAATAAAACTTTGATCTTTTTGTCAACATTATTTAAATGCATCCAAGTATGTAATACTACTTTTAAAAAACCAATTACATTAGTTCTAGAGGTACAGTTACTTAACAAAACGATATCAAAATATAACTAGGTTCAGTACAATCCCATGAATATTTTCCATGAGTCTACGTCTCAAATAGGTCCGGAGTGGAATTGTAACAGTAACAGGAGCATCACAGCGCTCTGCGCCCAACGATAAGTGATATAACCATCGTTTTAATACGTAGAGCCACTAAAACAGCGAACAAGAATTTGAAGATGTTACATTTCTTCTTTGGTCTATATTAGTTCAGTCACTTGACTCCCTATATTTAATAGTTTTATTGAAGTCTCACACAAGTTTAGTATTTCCAACTGGAAACCAAATTTTATATCGATCAATCATGTTGGTACGTCCTTATGATGTATGATCCTGTTATCCTGTATGAATGACTACATAGTTGTCACATTTGGGGACTACACTGATGAATCAGCTATTTATGGACACTGTTTACGTGAGCCTACGCATAAATGCATAGCAATGTATTTCACTGGGTTAACTGATAGCTATAAGTAATTTTAGTGTTTCTCTTTTTTGTTAATACCGCCATGTTTTTATTTTTTTATTCTACCATGTCTGTGCTATCGAAATATAGCTCTCAAATTGTTGGAAGATATTTTAATTCAAAAATCCTTATAATCCCCCAACATGGTCCTAACGAGACGGATTTTTTGATGAAGAATAAAAGCAAGAATCAGTGAAATAAATTATTTCCGGATTTCTACTGGGATCACAATTTATAGAGGATTGGTCGTACGAGGTACAAAGGTCATCGTGAAGTGGATCGTTCCGATGATCATTTGAACGTGGAAACTTAAGATCATCTGCAACCCTGGATGGTTATTATACAGTGTTCAGCGTATAATATCAATAGTAACACCCAGTACTCTAAGTAAGGTTTAAACTCAGGTAATATTTAAGTAATTTCCAGCAACTGTTAAGGTCAGTACTACCTACTTCATTTAGTTGATTGTTTTATATAATTTAAAGAAGTGTACCTAGGCATTATTATATTAATTAACTATCACTGTAGTTAATAGCTTAGTATACTTAAAACTTGTAAAACGGTCTGTTAGGTTAGTTTGAACTTTAACTTGTTATATTTCGGTATGAAAACAGACTAATCATTGTCATAAGTGCATAACGGTACTTTAACTCGTCGAGTACCGTCATTATAGACACAATTATAGAACAATAGGTTGCGGTCACCGGTGACCGCTTGGTGTTTGACAGTTTAAACGTAATTACATTATTGTTAACTAGCTTCGCCTGTGTTGTTCTTATGTATAAGCTATATTACAGTGGAATTTCATCGAAATCTATTCAGTAGTTTTGTGTGAAATAAGAACAAACGTACGTCCATACTTTCTTACAAGCTTTCGTGTCTATAATATTAGTAAGATTTGCAATATTAATTTGGTGAATTTCAGTTGCTTGCTGACTTCCCAGAATGACCGAGAAGGAGGAGAAGGAATTAATTAAAAGACGGGCAAGTTATAAAGGGCGGTTGACCGCTTTTAGTAATTACTTAAATGATTTGGAAGATTCGTTAAATCCATCGCAAGTTAATGAATTGCAGTTGCGAACAGGTAAGATGGAAAATTTATTTACTCAATACGACGAGGTTCAGTTACGTTTAGAGTGTTTAGTTGATGATATTAATAGTCAATTGTCAGAACGAAATGAATTTGAATCTACGTTTTATAAACTCGTTTCCAAGGCACAAGATTTACTTTCTCGTAATGGTAAGTCACATAATGATGAGTGTTCAATGAGTGATAAAAGTTCATCTCGAATTAGCAATCGTCGGCTTGTTAAATTGCCTACAATACAACTGCCTAAGTTTTCTGGTTCATTTGACAACTGGCTCGAGTTTCGCGACACATTTTCAAGTTTGATACATGTGAATGAAGACATAGATGATATCAATAAATTCCATTATCTTAGGGCTTCTCTCGAGGGTTCGGCTGCTGTGGTTATTCAGTCTATGGAATTTTCGTCTATTAATTACCGTGTTGCCTGGAAATTATTGTGTGACAGGTTTGACAACAAACGCCTTTTGATACAAAACCATGTAGCAGCGTTGTTTAACATCGAGGCTGTGCGGAAAGAATCGTCTACTACTTTGAAACGTGTCATTGATACTGTCAACAAAAACTTACGAGCATTAGAAACACTAGGTGAGCCAACGAAACATTGGGACACATTATTAATTTATATAGTTACGTGTAAACTTGATCCTAAGACATTTCGCGAGTGGGAACAATTTAAGGGTGATTTTGATCATAACAAATCAATAACATTAGAGACATTTTTAAAATTTGTGCGTAATCGCGCAAACTTATTGGAAACCTTAGAAATGTCCCATGTTATGTCGACTGTGCATGCAAAACCCAACAATAAAATTAAAACTATGGTGTCCATCGCTAATACATTAAGTATTAAACCTAATTGTGGTACAGGCTCAAGTAAACCGTGTCCGAAATGTCGAGGAGAACATAACTTAAGTAACTGTTCACAATTCTTAGGCCTCAGTAATGAGGAAAGGTTAGAATTATTACCACAATTAAAAGTTTGTTTTAATTGTCTCCGCGGTGGTCATTATGCAAATCATTGCAAGTCTCCTGGTTGCAAGGCGTGCAAAAGAAAGCATAATACACTGGTTCATGTCACAGACATTAAGGCGAAGTCCACGTTACCATCCTTATCCCATAATAATAACCGCGACATCATTAACGAGCCTACTGAACAATCGTCGAGCAGTAACGTTACATTGTCAGCGCAAGTCAATGCGCATGTACACAATAAAAATCAAGGCCTCTTAGCCACTTCATTAATAAAGGCATATGATAATAATAATTGTGAAAACCTGGTTCGCGCCATTCTAGATACCGGCAGCACGTCTTGTCTTATCACAGAAAGGTTATGTAACATTTTAAACTTACCTACTGTTGAAGTTAATGAGTCATTAACCGGTATTAATAATTCTAAATCCCTAATAGGCAAGATGTGTTGCATTCCAATAAAATCATTAAATGAGGGCTATGTTACTAAGATTTCTTGTTTCATATTACCTTCTATTACTGATGACGTTCCTTGTAGTTCATTAGACATAAAAGATTTAAATATACCAAGTGACCTGTGTTTGGCTGATCCTCATTTTGATACCCCTTCCCGTGTAGATTTAATTATAGGTGCAGATATTTTCTGGGACCTTCTGGGAACACGGAGGATTAATCTTGGTGTTGGGAAGCCAGTGCTATTTGAAACTAGACTTGGTTGGATAGTTTCAGGTTCTATATTAAATAATGATCAGGTACCTAATTATTTTCCAAAATATAATTTAATTAATGTTAATAACTCTTCACAGATTAACTCGAATGCTGTTGACCTTCAAAACCTATTAATGCGTTTTTGGCAACTCGAGGAAGTTGGCCATCAGTCATCAGTATATTCTCGAGAAGAAAAGATGTGTGAAGAGAACTTCGTTAAAAATACGACACGTCTTAAGGATGGTCGTTTTTGTGTTAGAATACCACTAAAACAATCACAAGATTGTTTGGGTGACTCTCATCACCGGGCTAAGCACTGTCTGTTGTCGTTAGAACGCAAGTTTAAGAGTCAACCCTTATTTAAAAAACGGTATTGTGAATTTATGAAGGAGTACATCAATCTAAACCATATGTCTCCGTGTTCTCCTGATTCTCAGAGGGTCTCATTCTTTATACCTCACCATGGCGTTGTGCGAGAGAGTAGTTTAACTACAAAGCTCAGGGTAGTGTTTAATGCCAGTAGTCCCACTACTTCAGGAACATCATTCAATGATTTACAAATGATAGGGCCTACTGTGCAAGATGATTTGATGTCTATACTGCTCCGGTTCAGGCAATATAAATATGTTGTTTGTGCGGACGTAGAAAAAATGTACCGGCAAGTAGTTGTACATCCGGATGATAGGCATCTCCAACAAATATTGTGGCGTGAGAATCCTTTGGAGCCAATGGTAGCTTATCAATTAAACACAGTCACATATGGCACTGCTAGTGCGCCATTCCTTGCTACTAGGTGTTTGCGTCAAATAGGGCTTGACTGTACTGATAATAAAATTGCTACAATAATTAAACACGACTTTTATGTGGACGATTTGCTCTCAGGTGGGGATACAGTTGAAGAGGTCCGTGAAATACGTCGCAAAGTTACAGTTGAACTCGCATCAGCTGGAATGCCATTGCGTAAATGGAAATCTAACTGTGCCAGTGTTGTTACTGATAATATACAGCATTCATCGCTTAATTTAAACATTGGTGCAGCTGAGCCGTGTAAAACTTTAGGTTTAAGTTGGCACACTGAAACGGATGTCCTATGTTTTTCAATAGGTGAAAATATTTCTAACCCGTTAACAAAACGTGGTATTCTCTCTACTGTATCTCAGAATTTTGATCCATTAGGACTTTTAGCTCCGTGCATTATTGTAATGAAGACAATGATACAAAAATTATGGGTACTGAAGTTGGGATGGGATGATCCGCTACCTCCAGATATTTTGAAATTGTGGGTAAACATTTTACGCAACTTGCCAATTATAAATCATTTACGAATTCCACGTTTAGTACTGTGTGATCTATACGATAGCATAGATCTACACATATTTAGTGATGCATCACAAGTCGCGTATGGTGCTTGTGTGTATGTACGTAGCTCAACCCAAGACACTAACACATTGGTGCGTTTGCTTACAGCCAAAAGCCGTGTAGCACCTATAAAGCCGGTGACAATACCGAGACTAGAGCTTTGTGCGGTTTTGGTTGGAGTCCGTCTTTATGAAAAGGTGGTTGATTCTCTCCGCGTTCAAATCAGAAGCGCCACCTTCTGGACTGACTCAATGGTAGTACTAGGCTGGCTTAACGTGGTACCTTGTAAATTGCAGCCCTTTGTTAGAAACCGTGTTGCAGAGATCTTGGACAAGACAGGGTCATGTTCTTGGAGGCACGTTCCGACTAAACTAAATCCCGCTGATCATATATCCCGTGGAATTGATGTAAGTCTTTTACATTCCTTAGACTTGTGGTGGTCAGGTCCTAAATTTTTAAGTTGTGATCCCTCACAATGGCCTATTACTCCAACAGTCACAGCTGATAAACTACCTGAGGTGCGCTCTGAGGTTTCCTTACTTGTTAGATCAGAAAATAACCTCGAATTTATTAATTTTAATAGATTTTCTAATTTTTCTAGACTTAAACGCACAGTGGGCTTATGTCTTAAGATTTCTAAATATTTGTAGAAAGAAATTACCTGAAAAACAATATCTCAGTGATAGCGAATTGAAATTGTCATTAAATTTAATTGTAAAACTAACACAAAAGGATTCGTTCCCGGAATATGAACTTCTAATAAATAAAAAACCACTGCCAAAAAAGAGTCCATTACTTAAATTTAACGTATTCCTTGATGACCAAAATTTAATGCGTGTAGGTGGTCGTCTTGGAAATTCTCAATTTTGCTATGATAAAAAGTTTCCATTATTATTACAGTCCACTCATTACGTTACAAAATTGTTATTTCAACATATGCATCGGAAACTTATGCACGCTGGGCCGCAACTGCTACTGGCATCCGTTAAAGAAAATTATTGGCCTATCGGCGGGCGTAATTTAGCAAAGACGGTTTATCGTAAGTGTGTAATATGTTGTCGTATGAAAGGGCAGGTTGTATCACCACTCATGGGTGATTTGCCACAGCAGCGCGTAACTCCTGGAGGCTATCCCTTCGAAACTGTTGGTGTCGACTATGCTGGACCTGTTTTGTCAGCTGGTAGACAGGGGCGTGGGTGCCGACTCACAAAAGTTTATATTGTTTTGTTTATATGTTTTACAACAAAGGCTGTTCATATCGAGTTGGTAGGTGATTTAACAAGCTTTAATTTTTTATCGGCTCTTCGTCGATTTGTGTCTCGTAGAGGAAAACCTAAACACCTCTACTCTGATAACGGGACCTCGTTCGTTGGAGCATATCACGAGATTGGGAAGTTTATTAGGGATAATTGCAATTCATTATCTAGTGATTTAGCAGAAGAAGAAATTGATTTTCATTTTATACCTCCTTATGCTCCTCACTTCGGTGGCCTCTGGGAAGCTGGCATTAAATCTACAAAATACCATTTAAAAAGAGTATTGGGAAATTGTAATCTAACGATGGAAGAGCTGAACACTGTCTTGATACAAATAGAAGCCCTACTGAACTCACGTCCACTTACCTCGCTTTCGTCGGACCCCAGCGATGTTCTGCCACTCACACCCGGACATTTCCTCATCGGGCGACCACTCACTGCATTGCCTACGCCTAGTTATGAAGATTGCTCTAAGAATCACCTTACCAGATACCAGAGAATCGAACAACTCCGACAACATTTCTGGTCAAGGTGGAGTAAAGAATATGTGTCAGAGTTGCAGCAACGAGTAAAATGGAGATCCAGTAGATCTTCACTGAAGAATAATGCCCTCGTTCTCATAAAGGATGACAACCTCCCACCATTAAAATGGCGACTTGGCAGAGTCACTGCGTTACATCCTGGACATGATGGCATCAACCGAGTTGCTGACCTCAAAACTGCGTGTGGGATGGTGCGCCGGGCATTCAACAAAATCTGCCCCTTACCTGATGCTGAGGATTCTGGTTGAGAGGTGCCTCTCAACGCCTGGGGGCATGTTTACGTGAGCCTACGCATAAATGCATAGCAATGTATTTCACTGGGTTAACTGATAGCTATAAGTAATTTTAGTGTTTCTCTTTTTTGTTAATACCGCCATGTTTTTATTTTTTTATTCTACCATGTCTGTGCTATCGAAATATAGCTCTCAAATTGTTGGAAGATATTTTAATTCAAAAATCCTTATAATCCCCCAACAGACACCGTTATTTCTGTCATCAAAAATGATCAGTAGTACTTCATTTCTAATGTCAAATAACCATTTACAATTATTGTATTCAACTATTATAAAGAATAAAGAACTTTCAGCAATACTATTTCAAATCTAAGATAATTCTATTAATTTCCACAGCCCGCCCGCCCTCGATTTCAATGGCCCAACACGGACACAATCTCTTTATTAGACTCCTGTTAAATTTGCAAATGGTACAAAGCTATATTGCATTAAGGACAAAACGACATCAATATGCATAATTTAAATATCTTTAGAGCATTTGAATAGAGCATATCTTTTTGTTCCGTTTTTATTGAAATGAGTTACCTACCTAATTAAGTACGTGGGTAATATAATAGGTGAGTTCTTGATTAACCTATTTCACATTTTTCTCTATTATTTATCTAACTATAGAAAGCTGTTTATTAAGCCAAGGATACATTATCACACACAAGGATATACTGTATAGTCGACATGTCAAACGAAACCTGCCGATTTTGCCCAACAGTCCATAGCGACGTTGATGTTACCAGACATATCGTCCAAAGTCCGGCAACGTCGCGCTACTTCACACAACGTCTTTAGCGACATGTGTCGTTTGCCCGTATATCCTTGGCTTAAGATTCAAAATACAGATTCATTTAGATGTATAGTTTATATTATGTATGTATTTATTTATTGTATGTATTTGTTTAGTTTATTTTTACCTGTTTAGTTTTAAGTCTGTTTCGTATCATAATTTTCTATCTGTTATTACACACTGTGTCATTATATCATTATTACTTAAAATACAGTCTTATTGATACTGACAATTCTATTCTTGTAGAATTTTTATCTTTATAATTGCGTCCAATATTAAAATTTAAAGTAAAGGTATTACAAATCATCTTAGAATGTTTTCTAAATGCAAAATAGAATAAATAACAACGTAAATGGGAAATCTGAGCGTGCTATACATCTCTGCCAAGTTTTGTGAGGAAAATCTCGCATGATATTACGTTGTTATGATAAAATGATATGTCTTTCAACCCTTCCTGTATGGTGTGCATGAGACTTGAGTGCTGCTAAAGGTTGCATTGGTAATTTATTATGGAGTTGCAGAATATAAAATTGTGTCACATTTTTACCTTTTGGAGCATACATAATAATAGTATAACGGACAATAAATTCTCAACATAGAAGTAAAGTCTTCTGTGGGTGCGTCCACATCTGGCGAATGTGCCGAATGGATCGTGTCGCTGTATTCCCGTCTTGACATCCATATATTTATTTATTCACTTTAACTAGTTATAACCTATGTCATACGATGTCCATTTTATGCATAAAAATGAAATAGCAAACTTTGACATAATATTTAACCTTGTCGTGTTTCTTCAATTGTATACTTACAATGTTTTGATTTATGTTCAACATTATTTTAAGGGTAGATATTATTTATTTGCGAAAAATAATAACTGATTTTATTTACCTCAAACCAATCGCCAGTAAGTAAGTACAACCTTTTCAATCGCAGACATCATTTGTAAGATCTTTACAATATATCAATGAAAAGGCACCCAGAGGCAATTATTTACAGATTTTCCCTTTGTTTTGCTTCAGAAACAAAATTTATTTACATTATGTTCGTATTATTTAACGTTAATAACGTCCTTAATGGCATTCATTGTTATTTAACTTGGCTGTTTGCTGAGTAAACAGGCCAGGTATTGTTTAAACATCATTTGTAATAATTATTACATGCAGTACAAAATAGCCGCAGTGAACAATTTTTAACCTGAAGTTTTTGGTGTATGTTTCCACGGGTCAATTTGTAAAAACACGTTCATACGAATATTTACTTCATTTCCCTACTTGAATCTATCTCTTGATGATTCATATTTACATACATAACATACATAACATCACGCCTTTTATCCCCGAAGGGGTAGGCAGAGGTGCACATTCTACCACAGTACAATGTAACACCCACTTTTCACTAGTTGTTATGAGTCCCATGTAATAGAGGGTGAGCCTATTGCCATATACCGGGCACATTTCCGGACTCCGTGCTACTACTGAGAATTTAAAAAAAACCCAGTAATACTTTGCCCGACCCGGGAATCGAACCCGAGACCCCTTGCCCGGCAGTCGCACTTGCGACTACTCGGCCAACGAGGCAGTCATATTTACTAAAATGTAAAAATACAAGTTTAAAATGGACGTTATGTTTTTGGAACTTGAACCTTGTTATCATTTTTATGGCGACTCATCAACTCAGTTCAACAACCACTGTAAATATCTGATGCACTTTTAGGTTCAAATTTCAACTCTGGTATCTCACATAGAAAATATTTTGCAGGAAGCTGGAATGACGATGCCTGCACTCGAAGCCAATGAATACGTGATCATGATATCATATACTCACTTGGTGAAGGAATTTCGTATCAGTGTGTGAAGGATCTTGTGAATTTAAGGTGGCTAAAATCGTTGGACTTGCCTGTATGAAAGTGCCAGTGTGAAAGTGCTACTGTGAAAGTGCCAATATGAAAGTGCCACTAAAATTAAATAAGTGGTTGAACATTATTTTGAATCAACATGAAGTACGTGTCTTGACTGACCTTTGATCGAACTAAATATGTTAAGAACTTTTTAAATCATAAATCATACTTAATATACCTCTATGATAAGTTTTTTGATTGTTAATAAATAATTTGCCTGTTTTATCTGTTAAATTTGACCTCAATAATCGGTGATGGTAAGGAATTTGTTATTTGTTTTTTTTACTTTCCTTCACACTAGAGTGTGTACTTCTGTAGCGTAGGAGCGTTTACAATTGCACGCATTTTCACATGCACGTTCCACATATTTATAGATTACACAAAAAGTTGCCCCGTACGGGAATCGAACCCGCTACACGCAGCGTGGCAGCCAGTTACCGGTGCAGTCAAAAATTATAGAACAGAAAGATTGTACTGACCAAAAAAAAAGGTTTAACATTGGATACATTCAACTTTGGATCTTAACACATTCTAAAACTTCGTATGTTCTGTTTAAATCATAAAATGCAATAAATATTTCGTTCAAATGATGTTATCCTAAAATTCCGGCGTTTCTCGAAATTCCTCCGACATCGAGGAGGAGTATTTGCAGTGAAGCGAACCCAATGAATATTTAATCAGAACACGGTGTGATCTGAAGGAATCGAGTGCACGACTTAGTTGTGTTTAAAATTATTTCATTTTTGTTATTATTTCATACTTTTAGTTTTGTTTTTTAGTTGAAGCATTTTTTTTTTTTGGGACCAGCCCGCCACAGTTTCCCAAACCCGCTGCAACTCCTGTAAGCCAGAATCTACAGTAGATACAACCATTAAAAAACCGGAACACTGAAGTCCGGCGCGTCCCTGGGACATGAATAACTGTCTTGGTTCCCTCCCGCAACGAAGTGAATCAGAAGATATTATAAGATTAAGAGGAGAAGAAAAAAAAGTTGTAGTATCATAAATAAAGTAGTTGAAGCATCATAAATCTCCAGTTATTTTATGAAATTAAACTACCAATATGCAATACTAAACACGTTTAACTACAGTTTTAACCTCTTGACTGTCGGTATATAAGACACAATAAAAACATATTGTATCTCGCGTAGATCTACGTTCCGGCCGTTAAATACTACCTAATCGTGATTTTTATTCAGGTTTGATATTTTTTACAATGGTTTAAAAACATCAACCTAAAAGGATTGTTTTTATAGGATGTAACTTGTATTTTTGATACGTAACAATTTCACTAAAATATACCTACGAATACCTATTGTAAAAAGGATAAATATTATTTTCTATAAGATTAACGTTAGCTCTAAGCAAGATCATAGTACCTAAGCGCGAGGAATTATTGAACCGATTCACTGCCTGGAAAAATATTAAACTAAATAAGCATTTGCATTCGAATCACTTGAGTGTAAGCAATTAAATCATCATTTATTAAAAATCTGTAATGCGTAAAACATTATGCAAATTCATTTTATTTACATATATTATTCTGAGTTTATATTTAATACATTTGAATACAAAATACATTTACATCATGATTGTAGGTCTTTATTTTATGGGAATTAATTCAGTAAATTGTAAAAATAAGCAATATTCAGAATAACATGGATAACGTACTTATTGTGACTTAAGGTCAACGCACAGCTAATAAGCTCGGCTCCAACATGGAGACGGCGCGGCGACCGCGCGCTTTCAACTCGCTAGCGGCGCGCTTCCAACTTACTAGCGGCGCGCAGCCGGCTCGCGGTCGCGGTGTTTCGTGGGCGGCTGGAGGGCGGCTCGCCGTCAACTCTCTAACGTCGCGCCGACGCCGACGCCGCGCCGGGAGCACGCTGACTAACCGCCGTCGACTTTTTATATTGACGTTACGAAATGCATCATGCGACATACGATTCACAGTTCATATTTAAATGACAACTTAATGGGTGGGTTGGAGATGTGCTTTAACTTATTTGAAGAAACTTATGGAGTACTCAATCCATTGATGTTACACTTATTCGTCTACAATATTATTTAAAACTATACAGCATGTAGTATTAATAAACATAAACATATAGAGGTACATTGACAAAATACTTCAATACTCAAAGCAAAATTTCGAGCTGAAACGCAAAGGTAACGTTACGGAGCAGCTTGTAGATATCTCAAAGCAGATACCAGTGGCTCAAGGCTTGTGGGACATAACTCACAGACTGCTGAAGTGTCAGTGCATGTAATATGTTCCATTTTGCTGCGACTGTGGCATGTGTCTACACTGTCTCTGTTGCGTCGCGTTATCTCAGAACTGTTTTAGATCGTAACTTTTAACATGAATTGTTTTACGTAACTTGGCATTGTTTTTGGTTGATTTGACTGTGTATTTTTCATTATTTATACGACTGCCTCGTTGGTCGCAAGTGCGACTGCCACGCAAGAGGTTTCGGGTTCGATGCCCGGATCAGGTAAAGGACAACTGGGTTTTAAAAAAACTCAGCAGCACGGAATCATGAAATGCGCCCGGTATATGGCAATATGGCATGAGACTCATAACATAAATGTATGGGTGAATGAGGGTGCTACATTGTACAGTGGCATTAACTCGTCGAGTACCGGTTTTGCAGACACAATTATAGAACAATAGGTTGCGGTCACCGGTGACCGCTTGGTATTTGACAGTTTAAGTGCCGTAATGTGCACATCTGCCTTTGGGTTAAAAGGCGTGATGTTATTTTATGTGTATTTATACAACAATGTCCAAATTGACTTTATAAAATCCAGTTATTCGTTCTGGGAAATATAACTGTAGACTTATAACTCTTATCAACAGGAATTTTTCTAACCACTCAACCAGCTAAAGCTTCTTTATTCCATTACCGATTTACAGATATTTATCTACCAATAAATGTATAAAATACTTAAGTAATAATCAGTTCCCATTCAATCCACTCTTAAAAACGATACAACGCAAAATATTACTTAAACATAATAGACAAAGAGTAAGTATTTCTAGGGCACAAGAGATAAACCTAAGCCTGAGCCGGTATAAGTGAGTGGATACTGATTCAGTAGTAAATAATGAGCGTTTGAATGCTGGCAGAGCTCTGCGAGGTTGATATCGCTTCACTCAGCCGCCGGGGAAAGACGACAGTATTGTTAGTGGTCCTATTGTGAGGAACGATATATTTGTGGCTATTTGTTTTAATTACATTATGTAGACACGTTTTATTCTTGGCCTTTTCCTAAACATCGAAATGTAAAATACATAAGTAAATGACGATGAGATAATGTCTAGCAAAGGAGAATGTAAAAATAAAATTATGAAGACGAAGAAAGATAATACTATGCATGTCGCGGACCTTTGGCAGTGAGATGGAGTAAGTAGTTTCTGACAGTTGGTGCATCCAACTATCATTGTTGATAATTAAAATATAAAAATTGTCTTTAACAGAAGAGAATCTTCATAACAATGTTCGACGCAGTATAGGTATAGGTACTAGACTACCGTCTTCACACATCAAACTGTCGAAGGGTACACAAACGTGTGGGAGAGCCATGCTTCGGCACGAATGGGCCGGCTCGACCGGAGTGATACCACGGCCTCACAGAAAACTGACGTCAAGCAACGCTTGCGTTGTGTTTCATCGTGTGAGTGAGGTTACTGGAGGCCCAATTACCCTCTCCTTCCCCAATCTCCCCAATTCCTGAATCCCCAACTATCCTCAAACTCCTAATCCCCAAAAGGCCGGTAACGCACTTGTAACCCCTTTGGTGTTCCAGGTGTCCATGGGCGACACCGATTGCTTACCATCAGGCGATCTGTCTGCTCGTTTACCGGCTTATGTCATAAAAAAATATCACGGACCTTTGGTAGTGAGATGGAGGAGGAAGATTCTGACAATTGGTGCATTCAACTGTCATTATTGATAATATAAAAAATTGATATAGAATCTTCATAATGTTCGACGCAGCAGAGGTAGATATGGTACTTGACTACCGTTGTCCACATCGTAACCGTCGAGGAGTACATAAACCTATTATTTACCTACATTTGTATACGAAATCGATATATTTTCTTACCATCGATACAATAACAGTTTATCCGAATAAGAACATTGTTTTCAGCGCATCGATGTCAAAGATTTAATATTGGAGCAGGAGCGAGCGATGCTGCTGCGTCGTCTGAATTATTCATCACACCTGGATACTGATTTTAAAACTATATTTACATTCAAAGTTTGTAAGTTGACTCTTTGAATAGCGTACTTTATTGAAACTGCATGTCTTTGTGATGCGGTTTCTAAAGGAGGGTGAATTCTAAATCATTCAAATGATAATTCCCATGTGAGTTCGTTCTGCCAACACGTTCCAGCGGGTTTGAATGTAGGATGCGGTTTGGTTTCAATTCTTTAAAAGTGTTTGTGAACATGATGATTGTTTGCACAAGATTTCTAAATTTAAGTTTAAAACCGTTGCAGTTTCTCTTGCAGAATATTATCCATACTTCCAAAACCCATTACAATGTATAAAAGTCTTTAACGACCTTATTGCTACGGTATTACGGTCTACTTACATAGTAACGTGAACATTGAAAACGAATGACGGTAGTAAACCGCGACAATATCAACACATCATAATCAAATAATGAAAGCATATTAATGCGATAACCGTCTCTAAAATAGTCACCAACATTATTGGGGAATACTGTAAATATAAGGGTTTGGTCCCATGACAGGGTGGATTGAATTTATTTTGGACTTCATTCATGTGGCTTATCTTAGGTATACCATTGTTATGAACAGCAGCTGTAAAATTGGGAAAACTACAATAAGCAAACCTACCGCCTACCTTACCGCCGTCCGTGAGGCACTGCAGGGTGCCATCTGAAAATCAGTGCTGAGATGGAGGCCCTTTTGGCAAGGGCACGTGCCGTTAAATGTTATTTATTTATATCTTGTTTTTATTAATTTTTGATTACTGAGTTATTATTGTATTGTCACTGTGTTGTTATACTCTGTCATTTCTTTGTTTTTTTTATATCTATATAAATATGTGTATTTATTTGTCCTTTTCTTTTTTAATTTTGTATTTTTTGTATCTGTGCGCGTGCCTACTGTCGAATAAATACTTTTTCTTTCTTTCTTCTTCTCAAACATGCTTTTTTTTTTTTTTTAAGGGGGGAAAATCATCGAATGACTGCCCCCGCCTGGGTGAGGCGGGAGGGAGTGTCAGACTCTTACTGACTAAAAACCACCCCGTTCCTTCTCCTGCACGTCGAGCCGGAGCCCCGGTTACCCGTTAGGTTCTCCGCGACTCCGAATCGGCATCGGCCCTATTGGGCCCCATCTGTGGTGGTCTGATGGCTCTTTGAGGCGCGCGCGGAACGCGACGCGCCGTACGCTCGGGTCTGTTTCTGGTCGGACGGGGAGCCACCCATGCTCGCCGTCCGCAGGCCCGCGCTTACGGTGGCCGGAGATCGTCCCGCGATCCCCGACGCCCGGTGTGTCCTTCGCGACGGCTGGGTTGCGAGGAGGCAGCGCTTCGCTGCCTCACGCGTCCCGCCTCCTCCTTAGCTAGCATGACTGCTTCGCAAAAGGAGGAGACGGCATCCCAATCCCCCTCGCTCCGCATCATGGCCTGCACTAGGCCCGGACGCGAGAGGTCGCCATCGCCGATCACTTCCCTGAGGACACGGCGGTGCTCAGCCCACGAAGGGCATTCTCCCACCGTGTGTTCCACCGTGTCCTCAGGGCGGTCCTCGCAGTGATGACACCCGGGCGTTTCCTCCCGCCCCATCAGACACAGGTACCTCCCGAAACTTCCATGTCCGGTGAGGACCTGCGTCAGGCGGTAGTTGAGGACGCCGTAGCGTCTCTCAAGCCACTCCTCAAAGAGGGGACTTACAGCTGCGATGGCAGCGAGCCCATCTCAAACATGCTTAGACGGGAATGAAAAATAGCGAATACGTATACAATCATCAAGCACAAAAATGTCTTATCCTTTAGCCAAACATGTGCAGTGATCAAACGCCCTTGAACAACCTTGAGTTTTATAATGAAGTTTTCTTTTGACATTCGTGCTTGCAACCTACTCAACGATCCTTTTTTGTGGGGGAAAATCATCCAATGAGTTATGCAATAGGGACTATCAGACTCGTACTGACTAAAAATCACTCCATTCCTGCTTTTCGAGCCGGACTGCTGGCAACACGTTAAGTCTTTCGCAGCTCTGTTACTGAACAAGACTGGGTTCTATCTTCATTACATTCGAAGAACGTATTCAAAACACTATTACTATAGCACAACGAAAGCTTCAAGTCACAATCGCCAATCGATTCCTGGTACTAAATATCGCTTTGCAAACCGCTTCTACAAAACCGCACCCTTACACGAACAAACTTCGATCCGTCCGCGGCCGATATTTATGTACGAGTCGACTCGTAACGCAAATACTCGTTAAGTTGGAGATGCACTAATAACTTTTATTATGGTCTTGTTATGACATTTTTCCATTTGCGACTTAGTGCTAAGGTGCAACAATAAATGCAAGTAAGTGGGAGTTGTGTTTTATACAATCAACGAAACAAAATTGTACCTTATGTTGGGAAAACTAAAATTTCATTAGCTTGTTTTGTTAAATGATTACGTGGTTCTTACTTTTTTATGTATTACTAATCAATAGTTTTAAAATTGTGAAATGGTCCGACAGAGAACCGAAATTAATGACATAGCCTAAACACGGGCTGATGATGATTACAATCCTATAAACTACCACAGATTAACATAAAACGTTTGACTCATAAAACACGGCAAAAAAACTATTCGAAAAAAAACTATTCGTTATTAAAAAATTGTAAAAAAACTATTCGTTATTTTTACAATTCCACAAATTCCAATTGTGTCCAAAGCCTAAACAAAGTACTAATAACATTAGTTCATGATACTCGGCATCACAATACTCGTGTTTACCGGTCTTTGCCGCTATAGCAATGTAGTAGACGCAACGGCTAATGTTTTGTTAAAGTCCCGCATTGTATGGGTTCCCATGTAATTGTTTGAAAACTAATTGAAACAGTATTTATGTTCGTTAAACATGGCCGTCATACTTCTACGTAGAAATCATGGAATTGTTGTAAAATGTTACATAATACGTAAGCCGCGGTCGTGACAATGTTTGTGAATTCTTAAAACGTGTTTGCTTATTAATTTTGTTTTAGCTTTCAAAGTTTAAGTTATTTTGATTAAATTCTGTGGTTAGTGTGTAGAAGACTAGAGTACCATATTTTGTTCTATGCTTATTTTTTGCTCATAAAACATGTGAATTATTTTACAGATGTGATTAACATGTTATGACTTAACTCTGAAGAAATGAACGTCCAGAATAATATTATTCCAAACCATCTTGTTTGTCATCGAAAATACATAACTCCAACCTGCATATACCTACAAGTACCTCTACTATTTATACCACCATCGCAGTATTGCTATTCACAAATGTATTATAATCTTATAAAATATTCATTTCTTTGCCCCATCAGATCACATTAAAGCGTCGGTAACGACAGTTCACAGATTACATCACGCCACCCCATGCATATTACAGTACCATTTCATCTAGTGGTTTTTCAACCCTTAAAACTTTATCGTTGGAAATTTCCTATACCCGGGATGTTGAATGTTAGAACACCCGCTGTTCACACGGATTCGTATTTTATTAGTAGGTATATGGTATATGGTTTTTGATTTGAATATTTCAACGTTTGCCCAAAAATAGTCTAGCTTCGTATTTAAGGAGTTTATGAAAATACACTAGAAATAGTGTTGTGAAAATAGTAAATAGATTATTGTTATTTACCGAATCGAACACAGCTACTGTGTGTCATTCACTCATAATTTTTCCGAACTTTTAACATGTACTTCTTTTTTTGTGACTTTATTTTGAACCCAAAAGTTAACTGAACTGTCATAAATTGTCTGACCGCTACAAAATAATTATAGTATTCACCGGTGGCATTACTCAGCAATAAGAAGACTGCCAACCACCATAACAGATTTCTCGGACAATACTTTACACAAAGAGCTTAATACGACTAGAGTTGTACAGTGTACAATTCGCGCTCCCCTAATTAAATTAACTAATGGGGTCAAATTAGGGGAACGCCACGGTTCCCAGCATTCTCGAACAAGGCTTTGATAGCTGGTATAACCGTTCTGTGTTTTCTAGAGTAAATGGTACCAAAACAACGTATATTTTCCTCGTTAAAAAGGTTTAAGATCAGGTAATGGATAGCGTCAAGGGTATATGATTATGCAATACGTACGAATCATGTAAGAGATAATTTAGACTATGTATGTACTGGGTATATAAAAAGCCCTTTGACCTTGTATTCGAGGTCTCATTATCACAGAAGTTTAATTATCGTTACATGATCAAATGCTTTTTCCTAAAAAATAACAAAAATAACTGGATAGCGGTCAAACGTCGGCCCATCAAATAAATAAAAAAAATACTATTGTCTTTTCATTAAACTCAGCTGTTTCTTTAATTAAAAAGTAAACACAAACCTCTTGTCATTTAACTAAGAAGAAAAACAGCATTATCAACACAACTACACCCAACTAAACGCAACTACAATACATGTTCTTAAGCATCGAAAATGATAATAGCTACCATTTTTACAAAGAAACCGAAATGGCATTTTACGATGTTGAAAAGCTAGATGCTTTTAACTACAAAGTCGGTAACATCGCTTGCATATTTCTCGTAGAATAACAAGTTTAAGATTCAGAGAAGCCACGGGTAACGGGTAGAATGGCTCGCGGCAGATAAATTAATAAAATGCTTTAGCAACAGAGCTGTCGACGTGATGAATGGAATCATGCCGGTTGTTCCACTAGCAGGTTCGGTGTGGCCACGGAAACTAGATATATATTGTCGCTTGTTGCTAGTTTGAGATACTCCAGATAACTATACAGTTTGATTTTATTTGTCATGTTATTAGTTTCTATGACACGTGACGGTTCAAGTGCAAAATACACCAAGTATTCTTTGTAATAGCATTGAGTTTGAAATCACGACCTTAATAGAGAATATTTTTTATATGAACTTATAACTAATACTCTGCTATTTTTTCTAAAAATCATCGCCATCAGCTCATAAGAGTCCACTTACTGCTGAACTATGGACCTACTCTATAAAAGAGGAGATTAACCTGACCTCCACGCTAGACAGGCGGATTGGAGATATGAAAGAATTATGTTAATCATAAAGAGCTCTTGTCCTACATACATAACATCACGCCTTTTATCCCCGAAGGGGTAGGTAGAGGTGCACATTCTACCACAGTACAATGTAAAACCCAGTTTTCACTAGTTGTTATGAGTCCCATGTAATAGGGGGTGAGCCTATTGCCATATACCGGGCACATTTCCAGACTCCGTGCTACTACTGAGAATTTTAAAAAACCCAGTAATACTTTAGCTCTTGTCCTGTCAATGTGAATAGCTTGTTCAGTTCGTCTCGTGAATTAGCTGAGGGCAAACGTGCTGTCGATTTGTTTACTTTTATTTTGCTTGCTCTGCGTTGATTGCTTTTGCTCGATTTCCTTAATTTCTCGGCCTCTCTCGTACTATCTTGAGTAAAGTGCCATATACTACCTGCGCCATCTTGGGGCTTGTATTGCGGCGTCTCTTTCGCTCAAGCTTACCAGAAAACGCTTCATAAGTTTTTGAAGAATCACAAAAAGTGTTGCAGTTAGTGGGGCGCGAACCAGCGACGCATCGCGCAGTGACGGGTGAGGACGCCTTACGCCACTAAGCCAACTGTGCGTGGAGACTGCACGGCGAATTACGGTACTATCTATTACATCTATCCTTATAGACTACTAACACGAGTGATATTTCTTGCGTCATGTCACTATCGGGCTCACCAGTCAATAAGATATGCAAGTCGAATCCAGACCTGCACTCAAGTTTAGAACCTGGTCTCAATGTTGCCTATGGAAAGCGCAAGCACCCGGACTGTGAACTTACCCAGGCTATAAGTGCATTGTCTATGGAGTTGAAAAAGGCTATTTTGGATCTTCGATCCGACATGAACAACCAATTCTTTAATGTAAATACGTGTATTAACGACCTCCGAGAAGATTTAAATGCACTATCAGCTACTTCTTCCCAGATTCAAAATGAGGTTAAGGAGCTTCGCGGGGAATATTCACGCATGAGGAGAGATATTTCAGACTTGCACAGTAAATATACTGAAATTTCGCGGGAAGTGGCGGATCTAAAGTCTTCAGTGAATTTTGACTTAAATAATTACGCAGAGTGTGATAGGCGCCTGAAGGAGTTGGAATCGAGGAGGGGCGACTCTGAGGACATTGCTAAGAAAATTTTCGAAGGAAGGTTTGATGCATTTGAACAGCAGGCACGACAATGTAACATAGAAATTGCAAATTTGCCTGAAAAGCGAGGTGAGAACCTAATCTCTATGCTTGAGTCAATATGCTCAGCAGTCAATGTCTCAATAGCCCCTAGCGATCTTATATCTGTCCACCGCGTTCCGCATGCTCATGCGCAGGCCAGTCGACCTAAAAACATTATAGTTAAATTTACTTCTCGGATAAAGCGGGATAATCTTCTCAAGGCATACCGGCTATCGAAGGGACTTACTACTGACCGCATCGGCCTCTCAGGGACTTCATCCCGCGTCTACCTAAATGAACACTTGACATTGAGAAACAAAAATTTGTTTCGTAAATGCCGCGAAGCAGCCAAACTCAACAATTTTAAGTTCGTTTGGGTTAGAAACGCGACTGTCCTGGTCAAGGAATCTGAAGCCTCTTCTGCTTTCGCCATTCGCTCGGAGGACGAAATATCTAGTAAGATTAAGCCTAATTTTCAGACCTCTGATTCTAAAAGTAATGACTAATGTTTTTTCAAAATTGTATTTGCTTGTTGGGTTGTATGTTTCGCTTTCCGTGGGTTGTTCAAGTTTTGTATATGGCTTACTTTGTATGAGATTTATAGTTTTCATATTTATTTATTTTTACTTCACAGTCGGGTACCTAGAGCATATTAATTTATTTTTTTTATACGACTATTTATGCTGCTTGCCTGGGTGCTCATATGTGTATTTTGTTATTGTAAATCAGCTAATTTTAATGTTCAGAGTATTTTTAGTCGTTGTCTTACACCTGAAAACGTTTTTGTGTTGTAGGCAATCAATTATTTTCCGTTTAAAACAAAATGCAAACCTTTTAAATTATATTTTGAAAGTTAATTTTATCATGTTTCCATGCACTTACAATGGCTGTCGATGGTAATAACATATGTATTTATTATCAGAACTGTCGAGGGATCAGGACCAAACTGAATACATTGTACATTAACATACTGTCTCACTCATACGATATTATCATCCTAACTGAAACGTGGTTGACGCCCGATATTTCAGAGAATGAATTTATAGATCACCGTTATGATGTATATAGATGCGACCGTAATCGTTCCGTCACTAATAAAAAAGACGGAGGTGGCGTCTTAATAGCGATATCTAAGGCCCTAAATTCATCATGTCTCACATTGTCACCCCCATTAATTTTACCTGAACATATAATAACCAAAATCCCATTTTATAATAATAAATATATACTACTTTGTGCCACATATATACCTCCCAATACAACAGAAGATATTTATGTTAATTTTATTGACTCACTGGATGTTTTAATTGACGATCCTTCCATCGAATGCGTAGTCTTATCGGGAGATTTCAACCTGCCCGAGCTCAATTGGATTGACTCCACATCTCATATGACGTGTGCCGTGAACAACACATATTCTAATATAAGTCGTCATCTTCTAGGGTTTTGCTCACTACACGATATGAACCAACATAATAGTACTATTAACGGTAACGGGCGCATCCTAGACTTATTATTCTGCAACACACACGTAGTGACTTATAATCCAAATATGGCGCTCCTTCCCATTGATTCCCACCATCCAGTCTTCTGTTCATTAATACCTTTTAGAAAACCCTCATTCTTAACTAAACATATCAGCCGAAACCCACTTAATTATCATAAGTCTAATTATCCTGAAATTAATTCCAAAATTAAAGGCGTTGACTGGCGTGGTCTCCTAGAAGAATTACCCCCGAGGAAGCCGTATCTATATTCTACGAAAAAATGTATGAAATAATAAAGTTACATACCCCTATACACAAGTCTAAAAATTATAACTTTCCGAACTGGTTCACTAAATCTTTAATGCATTTACTGAGACAAAAATCCCACGCATGGACAAGATGGAAAAAATACAAAAATATTAACGACTATGAATTATTTTCTATGTATAGAGCAAAATTTAAAAAAGATGTCGCCTCTTGCTATAAGAAATATATAAATATGGTAGAGGATAGCGTGTCTACCAATGTCAAAGCATTTTGGTCATTTGTGTCTAGCCGTAAATCCAGCAACAAGATTCCTCCCATAGTATACTACCAACAACAATCTTCGAATGATCCCACTACGATTTGTAATTTATTCTCTGATTTCTTCCATTCAGTATATGAACCCTCTACATTCAACCATAATACATGGAAACCACCACCCGCTACTTCCGATAATGATATTAATATCTGCAGTTTACAATTTTCTGTAGACAAGATTCAAAGTGAACTTAAATCATTAGATGCATCCAAAGGACCTGGCCCTGACGGTATCCCCGCGGTTTTCTTGAAAAATACCTATGATACACTATGCGTTCCACTACACTTATTATTTAATAAATGTGTCTCTAGTGGTACCTTCCCACAGATCTGGAAATGTGCTAATATTATTCCGATCCACAAGTCCGGCTCAAAAGATGACGTGTCTACTTATCGGCCGATTTCTCTCTTGTCGGCACTGTCAAAACTTTTCGAGAGACTGGTTCATAACGAGATCTACCCCGTCGTGCGCCATGTGATATTAAAAGAACAGCATGGGTTTGTAAGGGATAGGTCCTGCGTGAGTAACCTCCTCATTTTTACGTCACATTTATTTAACAGCCTTGATAATAGGCAGCAGGTTGATGCGGTATATACTGATTTCCAGAAGGCCTTTCACAAAGTTGACCACAGGTTATTACTTGACAAGATTGCTTTTAATGGCATTAGAGGAAACCTGCTGCGTTGGTTTGCTTCTTATGTCACCAATAGGACTCAAAAAGTGGTAATAAATGGCTATGAGTCCAGTCTTATTCAGGTGACATCGGGAGTCCCACAGGGATCCATTCTTGGACCATTGTTATTCATTATATTTATTAATGACATTAATTCCTGTTTTAAGAATTCTAAATTTCTCCTTTACGCTCTAAATTTCGCCTTTTATAAATCTTTAAATCGTCTGATTTAAAGATTTATAAAAATATTACCAATCAATCTGACTGTATTGATTTTCAGATGGACCTTGATCGTTTCTTAGAATACTGCTCTTGCAACAAACTTCAGCTTAGTTTTTCCAAATGTCATAGTATTACGTTTACAAAAAAGAAACTAGTAACCAAATTTAATTATCATTTTGGCAACACTGACTTAGGTAAAGTTACCTGTCTACGCGACCTTGGAGTCCAGTTAGACTCTAAGCTTCATCTCGATGCGCACGTGAATAAAATAATCAATAAAGCCTACCAAATGTTCGGTTTTGTAATGCGAGCATCTAGAGAATTCCACCGCCCTTCCACTTATTTATACCTGTATAAGTCAATTATCCGGCCTCAACTAGAGTACGCAGTGCCTATTTGGAATCCTTTCTACAAAAAATACGTAGAAATACTGGAACTAGTCCAGCGTAAATACCTCCGTGCGATGCACTACAGATGTTTTCGTAAAAGACTTTCCTACCAATTATTGCTTGAAAAATATAATATCCTGTCCCTGCAATCTAGACGCACACTCCTTGAAATGATGACCCTCTTCAGTATATGCCGCAACAACTTTGACTGTTCTGATCTTGTGAATGGTTTGTGCTACCTGGTCCCTCGCTCAGTACATAGCAGAGAGGTGCGTTCACGGAACATGTTTGCAACTAATCTCCGTCATACCAATTCAGGCGCACGCTCACCCATGCATCGATTGGTTGACACTTATAATAAAAGGTTTGCATCAATTGATATTTTATTTCTAAGCAAGAACACTTTTCGACAACGAATCATTAACATTTTAAAAGAACAACCACTATAAAACCACTATTAATACTCTCATCATAATGTAATTACTCCAGACTTTTTAATTTTAATTTTTTTTTTTTTACATGTTATTTGTGTTTCATATTCATATAGTGCACAAAAAATATAATATATAGGTGGGTAAAAATATATAATAGGTAGGTACTGGTAAAAAGTAATTCTGTAGTTTATATGTATCCTATGTTTGTATACTTGTAGCTTCAAGTTTGCCCCATTGTGTTTGCTAAGTAGATTTATGGTAATCCGTGGCAACGTCGTGAGGAGTGTATTTGTTAAATCTATTATTTTACTCACCCGTCTTATATTTAATATGCTGCTGTTTGTTGTCCTTGATAAATAAAAATAAATAAATTCTTGTAATTAGCAATTTGTCAATATTATACCTTTATAACATTATTTTCTATGCATTAGTCTATAAGCCTTATTAAATTAAATAAATAAAGTAATAATAGCTTACCTCGTGCGACATCCACGAGGACAGTAAGTGTAGTGACAAATCAAATGACAATTAAACTGAACATCAAATCGCGGTTTTGCTAGCCACATCTGTCGGCGTGTGAGGTGACTTAGCTGGATATCTTCGTGAGACTTCCGCGCCGGCATTGTGTGCAGTCGTATTTCATGCTACTGTTGCTTCGGTATTATGCGCATAGGTGCTCGATTGTTCAGCTCAAAGATAATTCTGTCACTGATTAAGATGTTACTATATGACGTTTCAAATTGATATCATATATAGTTACCTACGTAATTATTATATTTGAATACAATACATACATAACATCACGCCTTTTATCCCCGAAGGGATAGGCAGAGGTGCACATTCTACCACAGTAGAATGTAAAACCCACTTTTCACTAGTTGTTATGAGTCCCGTGTAATAGGGGGTGAGCCTATTGCCATATACCGGGCACATTTGAATACAAGTTTTAGGTTATTGTTGAGGTGACAATAGGTAATATCTCTAGTCGTTGCAGGTGGGTTTTAAGATTAAAGTATTCAATAAAAAAATTATATCGAATCTATTGAAATGCTTTATCGGCATATGTGTCTTTGGATTACAAATTAGTTAACAATGAGTAAAAGACACGCTTTAGTAAAACTTATTGCGGAATTAATCTAATAACCGATTTTATAAGCTAAAGCTAAATAACATGATCCACATAATAAAAGTCAAATTATTATACCATAAAACTATGTTACAATTTCCACAAAACAGTAAACTTAGCACACATTCGACCGCACCTCGGCAGTGTCTCAGCAAAACGGACACAGTCAGTAAATTGAGGCTCGTAACTCGAGACAAGCCAGAACAAGTCCCTCGACACGCTGACATGTAAACAGGCTAATTTCAGAAACAGACGTGTGGCTAACTATCTTAGTAACTTAGGTACCATTATATGGGACAGGTTTGTACCTGTACCTGTACCCGGTACTTGTTTAACTTATTATTATTCTGGGACAAACAGTGATGGTAGTTGCTATGGTCTATATTTAGCTATGTAGATAAGTTTATTACGTATGCCAAGATTGTTTTTAACTCGTCGAGTACCGTCATTATAGACACAATTATAGAACAATAGGTTGCGGTCCCGGTGACCGCTTGGTGTTTGACAGTTTAATATACTTCTATGCTAAAGGTTTTCTATTCAAAGTTTCAATGGCATTTGAAAGATACCAAGAATATTGTACGTTGTCATCATTTCATTGCACTTATTTTACTTAATAAAATTTGTGAAATAGAGCCACTATGGGCTGGGTATAACTTAAACCTAGACAAGAACCAAACGAATAAAAAAATACGAAAGTATTTTTGTAGCTTTCCGCCCCATCGTGGAAACTACTAAATAAAAACTTAAGTTTTAAATAAAATAGCTGTGGTGAGTCCCATAGCAATATGAAAAAGATACATTTTAACTAAAAAACAAGAAAATATTCACTTGAACTAGAACAATAACTTACACTTAACATCTATTTGTTTTTTCTTCAACAAAGTAGACACGAGCCCACATTTCATAAACCTTGCCTACTTTGTTATTATAACCTTTAACTATCATAATCCCCGGGAAATACATCCTACGGCCATCAAACTTTAACATAATAAATGGTACTTGGTAGGTATCTACCTCTAATATCTGACCC
Source organism: Spodoptera picta (assembly GCA_038387885.1). Classification (NCBI taxonomy): domain Eukaryota; kingdom Metazoa; phylum Arthropoda; class Insecta; order Lepidoptera; family Noctuidae; genus Spodoptera; species Spodoptera picta. Next base: position 388,876 of record JAZHFQ010000745.1, on the reverse strand, counting down.
AAATAATTGCCAGTTTTCATGTACTGGCAATGTATTACCTACAGTCGCTAATGCCTCGTTCACACTATGCTAGTATTTTAGTCTAGCAGGGAGTGTTTAGTATATCCCTTTCGCTTCTGTCCCAAAATCAAATCAAGAGAGGGTTACTAAATACTCGCCACTTGACTAAGATACTACCGTAGTGCGAACAAGGCATAGGAAACCGTTTTTGGATTTCATTCTCATACTTATCAAATAACATAACATCACGCCTTTTATTGCCGAAGGGGTAGGCAGAGCACATGCTTCTCGGGGTTTTCATTTTTACCGCATTAATCCTGCTTTCATGCATCTTCTGCCAAATCCATGATTCACGACCATACATAATCTACTTAAAGGATGGCCGAGGAGTTGATGTTTAAGCGTAAAATTTAGATACTTTATTATAAGGAGTATCCAAATCACCCTCATGTATGTTCTACGATTTTGTGCAGTTTTCGAGCCGTGCTTTTTGAATGATTGCCTTTGTTATTTTCACCTATTTCAACCTCAGTTTTCGATGTTTTTCTCATTCTGTTGGACGTTTCTGGATCAGTTTGTGATAACTGACTAAAATAGTCTAACCCATTCTCAATATAATCGGCAAGATAACAACGTAACAAGATATTTACTACACACTAACTCACAATACGATATTCAGTACAGTCACGTTTCAATTTTATATAAATTTTGTTGCTACGTCCCCGGAGGTGACAATTTACGTAATTCTCTTGAGCCCAATTAACTCATTGCGTGAACTGAATTGTTTGAAGATAAGGAACGAGTCGAAAATTTCATTTTGGTTTTAAACTCTTGGTTAGAAGGTAATTGGTCGAAAAGGGTAGCAAGTCGAAAATTCCTTTGGAAAATAAATTAATTATTATAGCGTGAAAATGTTTATCAAGTAGGTATTCAGGTATACTAGTGTTCTTTCATCATTAAGTTTAAAGAACCTTATGTTAAATTACATATTTAACATACCTACAATACACAGCAACGCTTGCGTTGTGTTTCTTCGTGTGAGTGAGGTTACCGGAGGCTCAATTACCCTCCCCTTCCCCAATCTCCCCAATTCCTGAATCCCCAACGATCTTCAAACTCCTAATTCCCCAAAAGGCCGGTAACGCACTTGTAATGCCTCTGGTGTTTCAGGTGTCCATGGCCGACGCCGGTTGCATACTATCAGGTAATCCGTCTGCTCATTTACTGGCTGACGCCATAAAAAAAAATATATTAACTGCCCATGACAGTCAGCTTACTGTTAGTATATATGTCTATGGGTACCAATAAAAAGGGGTTTTAAATTCTTAGGTTACGTCATCTCAATGGCATAACGTTGGTTTCGTTCACCCGGTCAGATCCTTACTGGCGAAAGCTACACTCAGTTCGATTATCATGTGCAAGAGAGCGGAATCACTTTTCCAACTAGCCGTCTGACCAATATCCGACAGGTATTGCTAGTACAAGCCTCGTCACCTTATGTCACACCTGTATCCAATACTGGCTGAATTTCCATTAAAATGGTGCGAACATCTATGTGGAATGGTCTCCTCTCTTGGGTTTGTATACATCCTTAGTAATATTATAAATCGGAAAGTGAGTTTGTTGTTTGTTCCGCTTTCAAGCCGTAACTACTAAACCGATTGCTTTGAATTTTTGCAGACGTAAAGTTAGAAGTCTGGATTAAATTTAATAATAGGGTACTTTTTATCCCGGAAAAAAATGATATTCTCGAGGGAAAACGAAATTATTGGTATAGATGGCGCTGTGTATATTGGTATATGTCACGCTACTAAGCTACTTTTTATCCTTTTGTGACGCGAGCGAAGCCGTGGGTAAAAGCTAGTTTTAAATATTTGCTACTAATTAGAATTTACAAAAGATGTATGAAAAAAAGTAGAAGGTATATTGTTAGAAAGGAAATAAATAATTTAATGAGTACTAAGAATACTGTTTACAATATCAACTTGAATAAAAGAGTCGGTTCCCTTTTCACCGAAGAAAAATTCCAGCTAAAATGTAGATTGTAGGTACCAACAAAAGCGTTAGATAAGCACATGTTTCCATAAGAGAATACGTAGCTTTAACACGTTTAGGAGGAACCATATTTATGTAAGGATAAACTTGCCACAATAGGGTTTCGTAGAGACAATAAAACCCTGCGGGCGAGTGTACGGAACCGTTGGGAAATCACTAATAAACGCTCTTATGCATTACAGATAAGGCTGCTTGGTGAGTAGCGGTTGCAATGCAAGGCTTTCTCCGGTTACGTTCTATGCAATTTGGTATAAACTGTTATTTATTGTATTCTCTTCTTAATGAATTGCTAACGAACATTTACTAGATACTGTAGTAAAATTGGTACTTCTGATGGTGCTTTTTTATGGAATAGAAGGCACCTGATGGTAATCGATCGACACCCGAAACACTAAGATTAGACTTACTAAGCTTAACTCACATTAAATGAACAGTCACTTCACGAAAATGTAATCAGAAGAAAATAATACAGGTAAGGTATAAGTACACAATATTACAATGAAATACAGAAAAATGTATTCTTCACTAATCACTTCGACTGTACCCACAGTATCCCCCATTAGTCAATCACAATTAGTCAAATTCACGTCATAATTTACATGATTAATATAATTGGGACAGGGTATGAAAATAAAAAATATAATTAGTCCGTAAGTTAGGTAATGAAAAAATATTAGATACTTATTTTTTTTTTATTTTGTCGTATAATAAAACAACACTTAGATAAAACGAATCAAAATTTAGGAGTGGGGGCTAAAACGTCATTTCTGCGTATAAAATATACATAGAAGTGACGTCACGCGACATTTCAAATCAATATATCGTCGAAAGTATTCGTTTCTGTAAGAAAATAACAAATACCTGTGTAATGATTTAAAATAATGTACCAGACGGAAATAAAAATAAAAATTAGGCATCTACCGTATTACAACACATAACAAAATATTTTCTAGTTGTGTTCAAACACAACTTCCACAAGATTGTGCGAGCCCTAAAAATATTACCAAAAGACGCTTGGTGTACCGTTTTCTCAAATAATACTGAATATTGTATTTACTTGTTACCTACGGTGAGATAACTGGGAATTGTTCGTATTCGTGTGTTTTGTCTTAGTTTTCTATCTCATGAGATGGGGGACCAATAAGGTTGACTTTCGAAATGTCTTTTTACTTAACATAACGTAGCAAAGCTTATAAGAACTTGTTTGGTATATTTTTTTTATTATGGATTAAGCCGGTAAACGAGCAGACGGTAGATTGTAAGCAAGAGGTGTTTCAAGTACGTTACCGGCCTTTTGGGGATTAGGTATTTGAGGATTGTTGGGGATTTGGGGATTGGGAAGATTGAGGAGAGAGATAATTGGACCTCCGGTAAACCTCAATCACACGACAAATACACAACACACTTATCGTTGCACGTCGGAAAATCTTTGAGATAGCTAATTGTAACCATGCATGATCAACGTTTAAGTGCCGTGCAACGGGTCGCGGGTTGGATTCCCTCACGGAACAACACTTTGTGTGATCCACAAATTCTTGTTTTGGGTCTGGGTGTTATTGTGTATGTGAACTTGTATGTTTGTAAACGCACCCACGACACAGGAGAAAACCCTAGAGTGGGGCAACATTTCTTTTTAAAAAAAATAACAAACTAAATTATAATAGTTCAAAAGCAATAAGCGACATGAATCTTACAATAAACATTACCGTTACCCGAATAATTAAAAAGAACTCCATATGGTTGTTGATGATGTCGAAATACCAAACATTTACTCACAATAACAGAACCAAATCCGTGTAACTCATGAACGTCGACCAAACAAACTTAAGCTTAAGCTAAGATGAAGCATTTCTCCATTTCCTCGGCACAGACACAGTGTAAGTATAGAGGTATATGTACTTACGTAACGTAAAATTACCATTTAACATCGATCGCAGGTGCAGCTCGCACAAACATCCGCCCATCGCAAACATTTCCGCAAGAATTGCAAAAAAACGTTAATGGACAGCTAAAGGCTTTTAACAACACTATCGGGTGTGTACTTTTTGTAATTATAAAGATATTTTGTAAGAAATATCGTGTTCGTGATGATTTAAAGGTGTACTTACTTATAAAAATTATTCATTTACAAATATGCGTTGCCCTACACTAGATTTTTTTCCTGTGTCGTGGGTGCGTTTACAAACATACAATATCACATACACATGATACTCAGACCTGACCTCAATAAGTTTTGCTCCGTGCGGGAATCGAACCCGCTACACGTTGCGCGGCAGCCGTTGCCCAGCTACCGCGCCAACCGTGCAGTCATTAATGACATTCTGATCTTACCGACTTAACTTTTTAACCATCCGTGTATCTGACAAAACACTCCTCAATCTTTTGAGGACTTTTATAACAAGAACCTCGAGCTATTAAACTTTAATAAGCATAAGCCATTCAATTAATTATAGGCTTCAAAATTGTTTAATTTATTTTTGTAAGAATGCAACAATAGACTCACCCCCTATTACATGAGACTCATAACATAAATAGTGAAAAGTGGGTGTTACATTGTACAATCGCATTAAGTGCGTAACGTGCACCTCTACCTGCCCCTTCGGGGATAAAAGGCGTGTTGACATGTATGTAAAGAATAATATCTTTAGTTTACGTAATATCAGTGGCTTTACAGTAATTCTCGAGAAAATATTAGAAAAACCTTTTTTGATTTTGATCTACATTTTGATGATAAAAGAAAATCTTCTATTCACGTCTTTAAACAAAATTCAACCGGGTATGTTGTAAATACTTACTTTATTTCCGTTTTAAGGCCGAAATACTTTTCTTTCACTCCTAAACCGCCTTTAGAAGTACATAAAAAGTTTTCACGTCGGCCTAAGTACGTTTGACGTGCGTGTCAAACATGTCATGTCGTGTAAACAAGACGTTGATGAGTCCGTGACGAGTTCGTGACGAGTTTCCGCTAGTCTGAGCCCGTCTAAGTACGTACTTTAAAAGCTACTTACAGTCACTGGGGTCCTATCGGTTGAAATCGGAGGTTTGGGGTACAAGCTGTACGCAAATGGCGGGGAAAATACCTTTTATAAGTATTGGTAATTTATAAATATAGTGACAATGTATCCGTATACGTATACTTACATGTAATAAAATCGTAGAAAAGTCCAAACTGTATATCTAATTGTTTTTAAAGTATATTTGGGGCATAATCTACAATTGACACCGAAACCAAGAACATAGTTTTTTAGAGTTTTTGTGTTTGTCTGTATGTATGTCCGACCTAAACTAAAAAGTCGTATCCGTCCTATCACCTATGGGCGAGGAGCTGTGAAGGACTATCCAAAGTCACTATTCGACGAAGTCGCGGGCGTCGATTAGTAACACATATATAATCTTCACGATGTTTTTCGATCAAACGTGGATACTATGACAAAACCTCTTTTGTAATGAGGCCCATAGATAAATAGCTGCCCTTCTTTCAGTCAACTAATGATGACACAAACCACTAACAAATTGGAGAGCGGTATGATACTGTTTTTCTGTTTTAATAAAACGTTGCACACAAGGATTTTGTCGCGGAGAATCTAACGGGTTACCGAGGCTCCGGCTCGACGTGCAGGAGAAGGAACGGGTGGTTTTTAGTCAGTAAGAGTCTGACACTCCCTCCCGCCTGAGTTAACGTTAACGTACACATGACACCCAGACCTGGAACAACAATCTGTGGATCACTCAAGGAGTTGTTCCCGTGACACGATGCACCGTAGCCGGTTACCCGGCCACCGCACCAACAGTGCAGATTGTGATAAAAAAATTACTAACATAATAATTTTTTATAATATCTATCGTGAGACATACTAAATTAACTACAGGTATGCTGCACAATATCGCCGGGACTAGCTCATGAGGAAGAACCCCTCTGTGGTTCGAAACTAGTAGAGCTTTTCTCAGTATTTTCACTTGAGTAACCCGAGATTTTTAGTTAATATTTAGTTCTTATTAACATAGATATTCTTAGATACTGATTTGCCAAAGATATTGTTGAGTCACGTTCATCCATAAAAACCAGGTTATTATAGCCTGTGTCTACAGCTAGGTATGAATAAAAACGTTCATAAAACACCCAACTACTACCTCTACAACACAGCGCGAAAGTTTAATTTCCCTTTGGAATACGAAAAAGACATGATATTATCAACGAAAAACATTGAATGTATACTAAATAGCTTAGAAGGCTTTAACACCTCGACTACCTACCGACTGTATTTTCCACTTATGTATATTTAATAAAATAATAACCTAAATGACTGCCTCGTTGGCCGAGTAGTCGCAAGTGCGACTGCCGGGCAAGGGGTCTCGGGTTCGATTCCCGGGTCGGGCAAAGTATTACTGGGTTTTTTAAAATTCTCAGTAGTAGCACGGAGTCTGGAAATGTGCCCGGTATATGGCAATAGGCTCACCCCCTATTACATGGGACTCATAACAACTAGTGAAAAGTGGGTGTTACATTGTACTGTGGTAGAATGTGCACCTCTGCCTACCCCTTCGGGGATAAAAGGCGTGATGTTATGTATGTAATAACCTAAATTTATATCCAGATTACCTAGACTAAGAATAACGACATATCCCAGTTCTACCTTTTTGAAGTTATGTTTACGAAGACCTATGGCTAACAATACTAAACGAAATCTTGTACCTCTACAATTAGATGAAATGCGCGTTGTTACACTATTTATACTCAACACTATATTCTCTACAAGTCTTAACCTTCTTCTCAACCTCAGTCTTAATTTGAACCTCAATCTCTCAGCCTCAACCTCACTCTCAACCTCAGCCTCTACGTCAACCTCCACCTCAACCTAAACCTCAAGCTTAATCTCAATCCCGGTCTCTACCTCAATGTTTTTATCAAACTCAGCCTCTGTCTCAGTCTCAACCTCAGTCTCAACCTCAACCCTCAGTATAAACTTCGACTAATTATGATGATATTAGTAACATATATGTTTTTTAATTCAAAAGTGAAATGTACCCGAAATATTTTTTGTGTGGTTGAAGGGGTCCAAAATATTTTTGTTACATTTTCCAAAGTCTTTTAAATCTAACTTTGTATGCAATGATTTCCTGAAAATCCCACGGGGTCAGAAAAAAAGGATTGCGCGTACGATGTCGCGGGCAGAAGCTTGTACATTATAAACTATGAAAACCCGATTATTAACCCGTTGATATCCAATCCCTTAAAGGAGAATGCCCATGGCACTATGGACAAATGTACTGAATTCAACATTGTTGTGTCTCCATGAAATAATCTTTAAAATATTCGATGGGATGTCCAAATGCTACCTCAAAAGATTTAACACAAAATACATTGGCAATTTCGAAATATTCACAAAATAAAATTACTATTTTGAGGTTATGTCCGACCAAAAATTAACTGATAAAAGCTATTTCAAAGGGTCTGAATGGGTTTTTATGGCTTGGTATCTTTGACGCTGACTTATTTGTGTGAAATCTGTAACGTGTTAGCTATGTCAGGTGGCCAGTTACTGGTGGACACAATGGCAATAGGCTCACCCCCTTATTACATGGGACTCATAACATAAATAGTGAAAAGTGGGTGTTACATCATTGTACAGTGGTATAATGTGCACCTCTGCCTACCCCTTTGGGGATAAAAGGCGTAATGTTATGTTATTACTATTTCTTTTCTTATGAGCAGTTCAGACATTGCATCACAGTCGCACTCGGCATGATCGCCGAGTCCAGTTATTAGTGATAAACAACACACTCGGTGCTGTGGCGCTAAAAGTATGTTTATTTTCAATGGATTGACAGGAATTACAGAGGAACTAAAAGGCTCGACTCGACGCAGAACATACCAAAATCAGCAGAAATAACAGTATTAGTATTGTATTGCAAAAATATGACAGACGCGCAATAAACGTCAAATAAGGTTCTACCCATAATGATGAAAGATCGATGTTTTTTCTATTTCCGTAAACCAGCCAGTGGTATTTCACAAATAGAACATGGTGCTGATGCCACCGTTTACAGTGAATGTTGTTACTTTATAATAATAGATTGAACAGTCAATACAACAAAATAGAATATAATAAAAAAGTAACATTTAGGGAACGGAGAGTAAAGTTCCCTAAGATCGAAAAAGGAGGATCGTTCATCGATAGTCTATGTGCGTAAACTGCCATGGTGTCATTTGACATGTGTCGGCACAGACATACCTATAAATGGCGTACTATAACTTCGGAAACATAAAATTACTAATTAATTTTCAAAAAACTATCCCAATGTAAATATCATTCAAAGTCTTTTTAAAAATATATTTTTATTTTAGATGTTTCATGACGTTAGAGATTTTGAGACACAAGTAATTTATCAAGAGTACTGTCCATGGGCATTCTCCTTTGGTAATACAAAAGTAGTCTCTAAACATTAGAAATAAGGTCTATAATGTAATGTAATATTAGTGGAAAGCTGTCACCGGTGACCGCTTGGGGATTTATGGGTAATAGGATTTTATCTTTTTTGGACAGTTGTAGGTATAACATAACATAACATCACGCCTTTTATCCCCGAAGGGGTAGGCAGAGGTGTACATTATGTCACTGTACAATGTAACACCCACTTTTCACTATTTATGTTATGAGTCCCATGTAATAGGGGGTGAGCCTATTGCTATATACCGGGCACAAATTCCAGACTCTGTGCTACTACTGAGAGTTATTTTAAAAACCCAGTAATATTTTGCCCGACCCGGGAATAGAACCCGAGACCCCTTGCCCGGCAGTCGCACTTGCGACCACTTGGCCAAAGAGGCAGTCTTGTAGGTATAACTATCAACCTAATAGTGAAATTCAGATAAACATTAGGAATCTACTATCTATTGATACTTAAATACAATTGATTGAACTTATATAAAAACAAAAACATTAATTACGGTAGTAGCATAGCACATTTTGATTTAAGAGGTATTTTGTACACATTGTAATATTCTTTTGTTTTGCGCCTGACATTATGCTACTAGCAATTTTGTCAATGGCCAACAGCTTGCGTAAGGTAAACGGTAAGGAGGTCCCAAGGTAATTATACCTAAAACTATGGACAATACCAGTTGTTGTTTATGAATTGAACTTCAACTTAGCAAAGTTACTTAACAAAGCTTAAGTAAGTAAGTTAGTAGGTAAGTTAAGTTGGAGAAGTGAGTTCATAGGTTAAGAAAATAATATGTAGATATTCTGCAAATTTCTGGATTTAAAAATTGAGTGATTCTAAACGGAGATATTCACATAGTTTGACGTTTGACCATTATCATTTACATGTTTTGGTACTCACAGCACACTTAACTAAGATAATAATAAAAGCATTCCAATATTCTACTCTGATTCTGATAGCTTTCAGATAGATTTTATCTTTTTTTGGACAGTTGTAGGTATAACATAACATAACATCACGCCTTTTATCCCCGAAGGGGTAGGCAGAGGTGTACATTATGTCACTGTACAATGTAACACCCACTTTTCACTATTTATGTTATGAGTCCCATGTAATAGGGGGTGAGCCTGTTGTCATATACCGGGCACAATTCCAGACTCCGTGCTACAACTGAGAAAAAAAAACCCAGTATTACTTTGCCCGACCCGGGAATCGAACCCGACACCCGTTGCCCGGCAGCTTTGCACTTGCGACCACTCGGCCAATGAGGCAGTCTTCTTTTCAGAAACACTCTTGCATATTCTCTTTCTATATAATACTGATAAAAATAAAGACATAAGTCCTCCCATCGTTTATGTAACAGGTCTCCAAACAAGGTAATCCCCAATTGTTTATAGTTATCCCTGTAAGTAATCGCGTCGCGGGATGCGGTATTGTAGACTTTAGCTGTACAAACAATACCTACCAATATAGGATTATTATTTCTATAGGTTTACTTAGGTACTGTTATTAGGGTATCTTGTATGGACCTATATTCCTTTATAATTGTAAAATTATCAATATTGATATTAGATAATGGCTGGTAGTAAATGGATAGATACGAAACACTGAATACAAAGTTCAATGGTGTGGTGATACTGAAGAGGGCCATGTCCAGCATTGAATGGAAACTGGTGGATTATGATGATGAAACACTTTTAATTTGCTCATGTTTTTGTCAGATTCTTATAAAAACTCGTCGATTAAAGCAGGTAGTAGAATTTTTTAGACAATATTTTTTTTAAATATGAAAAAATATCCTAAAATAAAGTCTTCGGTAGAACCAAACATTACACAAATTTTTACTCACATCGTTTCACACAAGTAAAATATTTTTATCAGAATACCAATGCCAAAATGATACTTCGACGCTATAAAGTTATCCGATATCATATCCCTTGCGAAGTGATTTTACAGTAATACAATCCTCGACTAATATTGTAAGCACAATATAAAACTTCAATAAGACTTCGTATTTCATTCCATCGTGTCTACACATCTCTCTGGATAGGAATCTATCCCACTCTGTCATCACTCCATAGGAATCTACCTACACCTTGGAATGAGCAAATAGCTTCACTTTCAATTTTTTTTTGTTGACTTTCAAAAGTTCCTTTCTGGCCTAATTGAAATAAATGATTTTGACTTTGACTTTGACTGAATATCCAAAATGTACCTTTCATTGCAGACTTCATTACTTTACGGTATTTGTTTTAACTAGGAACCACATAAGTCCGCATTACCTCGACTTTCCCCACCGAGACTGTACCAAATGTAAACTTAATAAGATAACTAACAAAGGAACTACAGACTACAGAGTAAAATCCGTCGACCAACAGAACACATACACAAAGACACTTGTTTGTAACGGTCCCTAAAGATTCGTGATTGCTGCGCTGTGATCACCAAGCGCTACATGCAACTCTCAACTTTATACCTTTGTAATAGAGGTACTCGGTATGCAAATGTAAAGGTGTGTTTCAATAAGCATCAGTTCACTATTCCAGGCACGCGTCCTCTCGCGACACGGGAAGTAATGGGGGAGGCGGTGGGGTGGTAATGACCATCGGTCTTTAAGAGCCGGTGTAAATTCCCAAGGGAAATGCGTAGTTATTTTGGATACAGGTCTAAGTGACGTCGGTCAGGAATGCCCAAATCACCTCGTACTCTGTGAAGGTGAGACCTTGTTAAAACTGCTTAAAAACGGGGGTTAAGTCGCGTGCTTGCGACAATATGAAATTGTCGGGGAAACTTTTTAAATATTTTTCTTTTAAAATCTAATGTCGCCGCGATGTCGTCAGTGAGTGAGAAAGTTAAAGAAATTCAAGTTATAAAAATATGTTTTTTTAAACCGGTGCCCCATATTAGGATTGTCTCATGTGTGATGACTGATGAGACATTATGATTTTACAAATCACATTCGCCTGACACCCAGACTCGAAATAACAATTTGTGGATCACACAAAGAGTTGTTCCGTGCGGAAATCGAACCAGTGCGGCAGCTGGTTGCCCAGTCATCGCGCCAAACGTGCAGTCAAAAATGTGTATGCTAAAACTCATTTTATGTGTGCCACACAGACTAAATTGGGACCTGGGACATCGTGCACGCTGGACACGCTTGCGACGTTTCTACAAACAATGACCTCTATGTAGAAAAAAACTCAAAAAAAAACAAAATAAAAACATCTCACTCACTCAACCAACCATGCCAGAATTTCTGATCATCTACCGACCACACGAAAGGCTAATAAATTCCACTCGAGAAGAAAGTAAAGGGCTAACGTAACCTGCAATTTCTCTCGTGGGACTAATAGAGAATTCATTATCCTTTGTTCCCATCCCCTGCCTTCAAGCTTACCTACTATGGCCGATAAGGGCACTTTGATAAAACTACCTCAAATATTCTTACGGGGTTACCCCGTGTCGGCATTAAAAAGAAATATAGGCTATATTAAAAGCGGGGTGTATCTCTACTGGCAGATTACTCCTACTTGTCTTATACGTATACCTCAAAGAGTTAACTAGTCAACCAGATTAAAATTTTATTTTGTCTTATATCAAGAGTTTAGTGACAACTATAAACCGTCACAAAATAACACATGTTAAAATGTCGCAACGTATGTTTGCGAAATGTAGGTACCTATATAAAACAATACAATTCTGCCTAGACAAATAGACCTTTTTGTCAATCAAAAACACTGAACGAAATAAAAAGTGTTACTATTATCAACATTACATGAATTTCTTAGATTAAATAAAAACTGCCCTTTTATGTGAAAATTAAAAAACTAAGGCCTCCTAATCTAAGCCTCTCTTAAGTATAATTCTGTCTCCACACATTCTTTGTACAATGCCAGAGATGCCACGATATTTAAATACAACATAAAATAGTTCAATTAAACTGTTTGTTTTTAATTTTAATTATTGAGATAAACCTGAAATGAAATCCAAATTTTATTTTAGCTGACATCTCTTGAGCTGTACACGAACTAAGGACAACCGGTACTAAACTTCTCTGCACAGAAATAATGTCCGTAAGATACGCTAGACATTGTGCATTTACTTTTATATACTTTCCATAGATGTCGCTTCAGTCTATCAAAGTTTAATAAATAACATTCATACTCAGATGTTGCCATTAACATTCATCATTTATTTCTCTCTTTAAATAACATTCACATTAAGAGCGGTTTCATCTTGTATTTTAACTATGTTTTAATATCTGCTAGGTCAGGCAGCAGGTCGTAATTTTGTAACTGTTCTAGATTTTTAAGACTAAAATTTATCTCCGCAGTCCCCAGATCGCCCTAAAAATCGGTTCAATAGCTCCAACGTGCACAGGGAACATAATGTTCTGTTTATGTTATGTGTTACTATAAAACAAGAACTCTTATTTTTATAATTTTCCTAATAAAACTTGCACCAAGCTTAATCATGAAAGATCAAATGGTTTAGTGTTTTACCGACTGTAGTTATGCAGAATGTTTTACCCCTATCACATGGCGGTTTTCAAATTTAAGGGTTCGTACACAAAACTGCTATTGGACCTCACATTGCAAAAAAATGCGAGCTCCCTCTACGCATCGCAAGAATTTGCGAATTGATTCGCATCGCGCATCTAAATCTTATCTTCCCAAAATGTTCTTTGTTTCTTTTACCTGTATCTTCTAAGCAATAACAAAAGTGCACACTCCTTTTTACGATCCATGTCACGACCTAGTTTTCAATTTTAAAATACGTTTAGTACGGTTGACGGTCATCGAAGTAATGGTCACCCTGAGAGACGCCTTATCGGACGAAATCGCACCGCAGCAATTCGTGTCGTAATTTTCTGCGTTGCGTATTCGCATCGCATCGCATCGCAGTTTTGTGTACGAGCCCTAACACAACCGCTATGACAACCGCCGAACCGCCTAGGTAGTCAACCGCTCGCGTCTGGGAACTTAAACCTGATAGACAACTCAATCAGTCCTTAAATTGACTATAAAACATAATATTAGGAAGGTAACATACACCACCCATGTGGTCCAGCCAGTCTTTATGGGCAGGAAAGGCTATCTATCAACTTTTTTTCTGTGGCATATAGGTACATAAATTTAACCTTTTCATACATATATTATATTTAGGAATATAAATGAAGGTCACACTGTACAAGTAGAAGATCGTACAAAGAGTAATGATAAAAGCAGGCAAAAATATATTATACGTTGAAAACTATGTTTACATAAAATTGAGGTTTAATAATATTAGACGAATTTATAGTTCATCCTTATCAAATGATAAAGTACCGATTTTCTTTCGTTCTTAATTTTTTTATACCGAAACAAAACATTGTCTGCAGGTCAATAGTTCAATGTTTGATAATGTTATTTTATAACAGGTCACCGCTCTGTTATCATAACTCGAATTAGCATTGTAGTAAACCAAATATCTAAAATAGATTCAAAATCAGCAGTTTCATGAATAAATAGGTACCTATCTTTTCCTCTCTTATCGTCATCACGATCACCACCATATCTGTCAAATCAGCCATATTTCGTGCTCTGTCGAACTTAGGTCACCAATGACTGAAGCGACCTGCATCCAGCGGGTCCCTGAGACCCGCATAGTATATATAAATAGTATATTATTACTTTGTAAAATTAGTGCCATCGCTAACACTAGACTTTCATACAAACATTTATCTTCTGATTGATGTCTTTATTTTGCAAATTTCCTAATAGTTATGGCATTGAATTTTAAAACTAGGTAAATGTGAACATTAAAATTATAAATATACAAATTTTAAGTTACTGCGTAAGTAGATAATAGGTTTGGTTCTACTCATTAAAGAATTTTGAAATTTTGTCTACTTGTAACAAGCTATCTACATAATGACAATATTTTTAAAAATAAATAATGGAACATTGTTCAAACGGTAGTGTGTTTTGATTCGTGGGAAGCGCAATACATGTATTCAAAGTATTTTATTTTTATACGAAGTTGTTAGTGATTTTATGTGACTTTGTACTAAAATGATTTGGCAAATATTTGTGGGTGTTGTGATAATATATGGTTTAGTGCTTCGTTGGCAAGCAAGACATAGGATTAAGTTCGCTAAGTTATACAGAAATGACATAAAAGCCGCGCCAATACTCGGACATTCAGTACATTTTATCAAATGTAAAAATAACACTGGTTCGTTCAATTTTATTTCTTTAATTCATTAATACCAAAAATGAAGATAATATGATGTTTGTAAATTATTTTGTCTCGAAACAATCACTGCACGGTTGGTGCGGTGACTGGGCAACCGGCTGCCGTGCAACGTGTCGCGGGTTCGATTCCCGCACGGAACAACACTTTGTGTGATCCACAGATTGTTGTTCCGGGTCTGGGTGTCATGTGTATGTGAACTTGTATGTTTGTAAACGCACCCACGATACAGGAGATAATAGTATGGGGCATCGTTTTTAAAAAAAACAAAAAAATGAATGCCAAATTTTTTTCAGATCGATGGAAGGTTCTAGAAAAATTCGGTCGCGAGGCGGTGAAGCAAGGCGGTATGACAATAGGTTGGAATCTACACAGGTTATACTTTAGTAAGTATTTTAAATAAAAAATGGAATTTATTGTAAAGATAGGTAGTAAGGTCATAACACGGCACGGCGCTTATTGCTTTTTATATTGACGTTATGAAATATATCACACAATGTTCATAAGTGCTTAAATGACAAGTTAATTGCTGGATTGGAGCCGTGCTATCTTTAAGCAACTTGCAAAAAACAGATAGACAAATGAACAAAGAAGCATATCAATATATTTTTTTAAATATAACGTGGGTTTTTAAATTCCACAGTCGTTGCCGATCCAGTAGTAGCTGAATGTGTTATGAAACATTGCCTAGACAAAGATGATTCAATGAAACTAACACTAGCACTGATTGGAAACGGCAGCAGTGTTGCTGATGGTAAGGATCTGATCTTCATATTTAATAATACCAAGGTACAATACCATCATCGCCTTGTATGGAGCATACGTCACTCTGTTGTTATTCATGAACACTTTGTATGGGAGAGCCATGCTTTGGTGCGAATGAGCCGACTTCACCGCAATGATACCGACCTCACAGAAAACCGACGTGAAGCAACGCTTGCGTTGTGTTTCGTCGTGTGAGTGAGGTTACCGGAGGCCCAATTAACCGCTCCCCTTCCCCAATCTCCCAAATCCCTGAATTCCCAACAATCCTCAAATTCTTATCCCCAAAAAGCCGGTAACGCACTTGTAACGCCTCTGGTGTTCCAGGTGTCCATGGGCGACACCGATTGCTTACCATCAGGTGAACCGTCTGCTTAGTTACCGGCTTATCCCATAAAAAAACAATAAAAAGAATAAACTCTTTTACTATGGTAGCTTATCTCATAAAATAACACTATTCGATGGCCATAAGTTATTAGGTTGAATACTATTGACCACAAACATTTCTGCATTCATTGACAGTACCAATCTGGAGACCTCGACGTAAGATCCTAGTATCAACGTTCAGTCAAAAGAATCTACTGGCCTTCACCGACATATTCGCTAAAAATAGTGAGATTATGGTGCAACAACTGCAAAAAGTGGCAGGAACTGGAATCATATCAATATCTGAATACATAATGGCTTATGCGATGGATTCCGTTCGTGGTAAGTTCTTTTACAAGCAATTTAGGTCAAGACATAATCAACCAGTAAGAATAAACCCTCTTCTAATAAATCCCCTATATAGAATTTTCAGAATAATTTTATCCAATAGTGTTTAAGACTTTTTTCGTACTTCTTGCATTGAATAGCTCTAAAACAGTATAGTAAAATGAATTATAAAACAATTGAACATAAAAAATTAATCATTAATCACATCAACAGCCTATAAGTGGCCAATGCAGACCAAAGGTCTCTTCTCACACGGAGAAGGTTTGAGCATTGATCATGCTTGTTCTATGCGGTTTCAAACTTATGATTAGAAATAATGAGCCCAGGTTTCCTCATGATGTTGTCCTTCACCGTTTGTCAATGTTGTCTGAATAATCTTAGAAAGTACATATAGCTCGGAAAAAGTCACATTGGTACTTGCCATTGGTAGGCTTGGAACCCGCGCCCTCATGCATGAGAAGCGGGCGTCTTAAACCTGCGGCCACTTCATTAATCAGCATAATATCCTTGATCATTAATTCAATGCCAAGAATATCTAAAAATACTATATTAGCCTTAAAATAACCTATAGGTACTAAGCTTGAATAAACCGGGCGCCAATTAGTTCAAACATTAGACTCATGAATTATTTAATAAAAATTATTTGCAAAAACCTATGATAGTTATTGATTATTATAGATAAGAAAAAAACAAAATAGGGTTCCTCTGTTGAACAGAGATAAACCACTTTTCAGATTTACATTGTACCTACGGGTAGCAAACTGATAGTTATAGATACTTAACTCGTCGAGTACCGGTTTTGCAGACACAATTATAGAACAATAGGTTGCGGTCACCGGTGACCGCTTGGTATTTGACAGTTTAATGAGGCTCTTGTACTTCGTGGGTATTACTTCTGTGTGCACCTCTGCCTACCCCTTTGGGGATAATAAGCGTGATGTTATGTTATGATGTTATGTAACAAGAAATATTCAAATCAGACCAGTATTTCCTGAGATTAGCGCATTTAAACAAACAAACAAAATCTTCAGCTTTATATTAAAGTATATTATATAAGTAATGGTACCTACTATAGAACTGATTTCTATTAATTTATTCATTTTAATTACTCTGTATATTTTTCCAGAAACGTCTCTGGGCTTGAATGCTAATTCACAACAGAATCCAAACCAAGATCTGATAAAAGCATTTGCGGGCAGTTGTACTCTGATAGCAGACCGCATCATGAAGCCATGGCTTCACTTCGAGCCTTTATATAAACTGACTGCACACCATGCCAAATATATGGAGTATGTGGATACTGTCTTAGGTTACATCATGGAGGTATGTACCTAATTATTATTTTATATTCTATAGAAGCTCAATGGCAAAAACAATTGTTTTTCTTTTTTTAAACTTTGCCCCCACACTAGGATTTTCTCCTGTGTCGTGGGTGCGTTTACAAACATACAATATCACATACACATGACACCCAGACCCAGAACAACAATCTGTGGATCACACAAAGAGTTCTTCTATTCGGGAATCGAATCAATCAATTGAATAAAAAAGAACATAAAAAATTGTCTTTTTTTAAGCAGAAAATTGAACTAATAATTTGTATTACTTTTGCAGATGATTCAAGCTAAACGAAAGGAACTCGCTCAAAAGAAATTTAATAAGAATGATGACGAAGGTAAACGCGCCCCTGAAATATACACATTATCTAATGTACACAACAAAAATTAAGATCACATATAATAATATAGATATACTTTCAATACATATCTTCAAATCTTTTCAGACAAAGACCGCATCAAAAGTTTCCTAGAACTCATGATAGAATCCTCAGGAGGAGACAAGGGGTACACTGATAAGGAGCTCCTAGAGGAGATAATGGTAATCTTTACGGCAGGGACGGACACCTCAACCCTCGCGTCTTCGTTCGCCAGCATGTTACTGGCGAGACACCCTGATGTGCAAGAGAAAGTCTACCAAGAGTATGTTGTACTACTTTTTCATTGCTTTGCTTTTCAATCTCTACTTTAATGCCACCTAAATATAGCTACCGCAGAAATGTGTCTGGCTACTTCCACGAAGGTTCACTGCTAAGCTCAGGTCCTAATGATCACAGCTTAATATTTTTTATCCTATAGCCTTCCTCGATAAATGCACTATCCAGCACAAAAATAATTATCCAAATCGGACCTACTAGTCCGATTCCGGAGATTCAAACAATCAAATTCTTCTACTGTATATAATAAATATAAAGACAATCTTGAACAGGTTCAGAGGACTGCCTAGTTGGCTCGTTAGGTCTCGGGTTTGATTCCCGGATCGGGCAAAGTATTACTGGGTTTTTAAAAAAAACCCAGTATTATCACAGAGTCTGGAATTGTGCCCGGTATGTGGCAATAGGCTCACTCCCTATTACATGGGACTCATAGCATAAATAGTGAAAAGTGGGTGTTACATTGCACAGTGGCATAATGTGCACCTCTGCCTACCCCTTCGGGGATAAAAGACGTGATGTTATGTTATGTTATGTTCTTCAACAGGTGCAAAGATGTATTTGGAGACTCAAACCTACCAGTAACAGCTGAAGAACTGAGCCGACTCAAGTATATGAGTGCAGTTATAAAGGAGACTCTGCGATTATATCCCCCAGGACCAATCTTGTTGAGAAAAGTTGATAACGACGTGGTTCTTCGTAAGTTCAATATTCACTATTATCTTGAATATAGACAATTTTGTACAAAAACTAGTGCGTCCGTCAGGCGTTTTTTTAAACATAATAATAAGATTTATTTTTGCATTAAGCTTATCACTTTTGTCAGCTCACACCATACTATTTTTTAAAAACAAACCCACATTAAGGTTCTCTCCTGTGTCGTGGGTGTGTTTACAAACATACATATGACACACAGATCCGAAACAGCAATTTGTGGATCACATAAAGGGTTGCTCCGTGCGAGCATCGAAACCATTACGTGTAATCAATACCATACTAATATAATAAAAGCTTACCAACCCTTTATTTAAAACCAAGATCTGATGTAACATATAGTGGATCTTAAAGTATTTGTTCCCATTTCAGCATCAGGAGACATTTTACCGAAAGGCACAGGCATCTTTGTATCTATATTTGCTGCTAACCGCAACCCTCGCTACTGGGGAGACGATGCAGACCAGTTCCGACCTGAACGGTTCATTGACACTCAGCTCAAGCATCCCGCTGCTTTCTTATCCTTCAGTTATGGTCCTCGGAATTGTCTAGGTATGATAAAAATCTAACTTATTTTCTATGATTTTCTAGTATTAATAATGTTTCACGAACAAACAACAGTTGTTACAGTTACTAGGTAACTCAACCAGTTTCAAGCCATTCTAGGGGCTCATATTCATAACTAACATTGCACGAGGAAACAACACGGACTAAATGACTAATTATTCTTTTATTTTATTTTTTAGGATACCGCTATGCAATGTTATCAATGAAGTCAGTTCTATCAAATATTGTTCGCCGGTTCCGAATACTGCCAGTATCCAAATCAGAGTTGGGAAAGCCACTGGACATTAATTATGATATCATGCTCAGGTCTGCAGATGACTACAAAGTAGTACTGGAACCAAGAGTATGATCTTGGTATTTCAATAATTCCCTTACCTATATACTATTTGTTTTTTTTTATTAATTGTTGAAAATATGAAAATAAATTTATTTATTATCGTTCTGTTTCGTTACACAATAAATTGAACAAACTTGGTGCGTTTCATTAACATCTAAAATAGTGACCCCTTAGATGCCTTTATATTGGTATCAAAAAGAGACTAAAATGTATGTTACTGTTGAATTTTTCAACTCATTCGCCTTTGCTTTTGGCAAGGAATAAAAAACAAAAAAGTAAAAACTAGAAAGCAAAAAAGAACTATTATTCGTACTCATAGGTTACCCACCTACTAAGAGGAAGAAATTAGAAGTCAGTGCCATAAGTTCTAAACAAAACTATTCATTGAAACCTTAATAGATACCTAATATTAAGCTGTTTACAATTTTCTGACCATTAAGTTTATATAATTTTGGTAGAGCTTATGGCATCGACTTCTGACCTATCAGTGGGTGGGACGACCTATCAGTACTAGGTAATAATAATTATTTATTGCTTTTTAAGTTTTACTTTGTTTCCAGTCTTTGGTTTTCTGAAGTCGAATTTTTCTCAGGTTTTATATTTTTTATTTTATCCTTTTTATTGTAAAGCTACCAAGACCCGTTTTACCACTTATAATCTACACAGGTGCAAATCAATACAAATTATGCGAGCCTAAAGTCAAGGTAGTTACTGTATACCTTTGAGGAATTCCCTTAACAATTGCTCTACTTCATCATCAGACCCTTAATGAGAGTCCCACTCTATGTAGTGCTCACCAATTTAAATTAATCAAGCCCAAACACAAGGTAGTTACCGTAAACCATTGAGTTCTCTCGACTGTCGGTCGGTTCTATCGTCACGTCGACACCAGACTCTAATTAAGTTATACTGGTTTAAAATATTAATAAAAAAATATGGCCCTATATTTTTCAAAGTTCCTCTCGGTTTGCTGGGATCGAATTATCATATTCTTACCTGATGATAATGGGACTACCTCGGAAGTGCAATCTTACAAACGAAAGAAACATCAAAAAAAAAACAATCTTCCGAACATGGTATCTCCTGCTTTTTGTAGGTCGGTTAAATGGAAACGTATTTTAACTGTCTAAAGGCCAATCAGTGACCTCTAGTTTTAATAAAACCTGATTTAAACTGTCAAACACCAAGCGGTCACCGGTGACCGCAACCTATTGTTATATAATTGTGTCTATAATGACGGTACTCGACGAGTTAAATTAGTCGCAGTATTACCTATATAGTTTATATTTTTTAAATGACTGTAACACCTTGATCTCTTGATCTTAGTGAACACTTTAAATGTTGTGATGTAAGGTTTTTCAATTTCATTACATTTTTTTTCCAAAAATGACATTATTGCAATTATTTGTTATTGTGGTGTTACTATTCTGTGTATGGTTCCGATGGCAAATGAGACATATGATAAAGTTTTCCGAATTATATAAGAATAATTTAAAATCTTAACATAACATAACACTTATTCGTACATTTTTCTGACGTGCAAAAATAATAGTGGTAAGTTTATTTCATTTAATCTAGTATATTATACTTAACCCAACAATACAAGTTTTAACCGACGACTTCAAAAAAGGAGGTTCTCAGTTTGACGTGTGTGTTATTTATGTATGTTTGTGCGTGATTATCTCGCGATTACCTGAATCTTTAAATTCGGAATTCAGAAGTGGCACTACACTTAAGGGCCCTCGCCCACAGGCGACTTTTTGTAGCGATATACATATGTAACAGTGTGGGAGAGCCATGCTTCAGCACGAATGGGCCGGCTCGACCGGAGTGATACCACGGCCTCACAGAAAACCGACGTGAAGCAACGCTTGCGTTGTGTTTCGTCGTGTGAGTGAGGTTACCGGAGGCGCAATTATCCTCCCCTTCCTCAATCTCCCCGATTTCTGAATCCCCAACGATCCTCAAACTCCTAATTCCCCAAAAGGCCGGTAACGCACTTGTAACGCCTCTGGTGTTCCAGGTGTTCATGGGCGACGCCGATTGCTTACCATCAGGTAATTCGTCTGCTCGTTTACCTGCTTATGCAATAAAAAAAACTGTCATTAATCTACTTATAATTAATCTAATTTATGTAATTCATTCTAGTTCTATGATATTCTTATTTTATTTTAAGGCTACCGCTACGGATTGCTGTCAATGAAGGCTGCACTAACAATTAATATACTTCGTAATTTCCGACTGCTGCCCATCTCCGAACAGGATTTAGGAAAACCAATGAATTTGGAAAGTGATCTTTTGCTGAGGGATACGGAGAGGTTTCAAGTGAAATTAGAACCTAGAGGGTAGCCATATTTTTTTTAAGAAATATGAATAGTGTCCTTTGACATAATTACCTGTAAAGTATTTTGTAAATAAAAGAAATTAAAGCATGTGTAATTAAAATTATTTTATTACATACTCAGTAAAACTTGTGTCTACATGTTGAGAATATTGTGAGGTTTGTGTGGCCTATAATGTAACGGAAGATATATATCTTTTAATATTTCACTTCAACACATTCATGAGTTTCTTCTAAATATTAAAAAAGTTAAGAGCAAACTTGATATTTGTACTTCATTGCTACATTAACTTCTTTTTTTTTTTTAATATCTGCTATATATATGTAAGGGCTTTTGGTCACAATACGACCACGCCAGCCCCATCATAAACTAATACATGAATTAAACGCTATTCCGACTTAAAGACCTTATATACTATTTTGTAAAGTAAAATAGCTGCATTCGAGAAAGGCTCTGATAATATACTTTGAACAAAACCAACATCAATCAAATTAATTTTAAAAGTATTCATCAGCACCTCTCTAGCAGCTCGGGTCCTGACGCATTCCACCAACAAATGATGGACATCCTCCATCACATCACATTGTGCACAGTTGTACAACTTCTATCAAAGTAACAACAGAAAGTAAAATAAAAATGAATTCATCCCTCCTTGAATCGACGCGATAGCAAACTTGTAGAAAAAACTACTAACTTGTAATTTCTTCTCAAGTATCTCTTATTCCTGTGGTAATAAGGTCGCTAATCGCATATTTGTCGATGCAATATAAAGGCACAATAACCACAAGTTCCGGGCATCAGAAGTCTAGTAGTTCCCGACAAGACAAGTTGCTATTTAATTCTGAACAGGGGTGTTACATTCATGGTAGATTTACATTCGTCTCAACAATATCACATTTACTTAATATTTTGCAGTAATAATTGTCAAACAAATAATACATGTATTCCAAATCTATTTGATAAAAGGCGAATTAACATAACATAACATCACGCCTTTTATCTCCGAAGGGGTACGCAGAGGTGTACATTATGCCACTGTACCTCTACAATGTAACACCCACTTTTCACTATTTATGTTATGAGTCCCATGTAATAGGGAGTGAGCCTATTGCCATATACCGGGCACAATTCCGAATTAACCTTAAATAAAAAAACAAAAATTTAAGCTATGAATACGTCAGACTGTCGACTTTTCTCAGGCGGACGCCTGAGAAAAGAAATTAAGGAGTAATCGTACCCATCTCTAAGATGTCGATGGGTACATAAGAGAAGGGCCACCTAAGAAAAGATGAATAAACTGTGTGAATATGTGTGTGGTTGAATTGAAGGAACATCGCAATAATAAATTCTTGCAAATAGGTCTCAATGAGAAACTTGGAACGAGCACCTAGCTACTAACAATCAATTTGACATTTCAAAAGTGCCTAATCTAAGGATTAATTCGAATAAATGCTTTGACTTTGACTTTGAAACTAAGTAGTGGATGAATCTTATTATTATACTTTATGTATATAGGGTAAATATTTAGTAGGCCACTGATGGAAAACGATGAAACTGATAATGATATTTTTTAACACAATATAATAGTTGCAATGTGATAAAACGTATCCCTATAGCACTTGGCCACCCCTGTCTTAGTTCAGTAGAGTTCAGTCAACCTTCCGACCGCTTCCCGGTTGCATCTCGCCACTCCTACGCAACTAGTCGCACCGTGAACGCGATCCACGGTACACTATCAAGGTGAGTCCTTTTATACCCTTATATAAAAATATTTTATAGTTTAATTTTTTAATCATTGTAATATGGATCATTCGCTTTCTTTACGACGAAAGCAATCATATTCTAGTTAATTGTTGTACTCTCTATTTAGTTTTCGGATTGGATACCCAAGTTGGATAAAGTATTACTATTTATCAATTATATAATGAAATACGTAATTGTGCCTGATTTTACAATGCCCCTTTGCTATACCTAGTTAATTTAAAAGTCTAACTAATACAGACCATACAGACAATTTTGTGCTTATCACAAAGAAAGTGTATAATTTGTGTGTGTGTAGATATTTCCATATACTAAATATATTCCTATTTTTATGCTAAATGTCAATTTAACCATCCACCTCACCTTGTTTTTGATTCATCATTCAATGTTGTCCCATAATTCTACCATCAGTATCTGTTTCACAGTAATTATATACACATGCTAAAATACAAAGAAAGTAGAAGAATGGATAATAATATACCTACTACAGATAAGTGGGGAAAACTTAATCACGAAGTTAGTGAATTCTATCATCATAAGCATAAAACGTCTTTATTCAAATGAAATGTACGTTTAAGTGCTGGCAATCCATCATTTCTGCTAACCACAAACCGACTTTTAGGCCAGTGGGACAAATACTTTTACAGGTAACACCATTGTAGTCTGCGATAAAATAGAATTATAGCTTTACGTTATTTACTCCACGTGTATTCAAAATTTTCTATTGTTAGTTTTTTGTCTCAATGATTAAAAGTTTTTTAAGACTTTTCTTGGTCGAGGAACTATGAATTAGTAGGCATTATAATGTCTTTCACCAATAACTGTGAACATGGCTAATCAAACGTCTACATAATTAATTATACCTCTTGCCTGTCGATATATGAGACACAATAGACAACACAATGTGTCTAGCGTAGATCTACGTTCCGACAGACAAGAGGTAAAGCAGTGTTAGGTACTCAAAACAAAAATCAAGGTTAAAGTTTAATAGCACTTGTTTTGTTTTTACAGATGCAGTGCTTCATCTGCGTCACGTATATGATAATTTTATGCAGCGCAAATCCAACGAAAACTCGAGAAATTGCAACAACCCACGAGAAACGTTCCCTATTCCGTGATGTTATAGAATCATTAAGAATCCATTCTCAACTTCCTGAAGAAATAAATCAAAACGATGAAAATAATTTGTCTCAAAATTTTGTACGATATGACAACGAGCCAGCACATTTACCAAGTGATGCTGAATACATTCCGAGACGAAATGACAGAATTGAAATGCCGTCGATGAAGTATCGATTCCCAAAAAGTATTGACACCAACACCAGTGAGGTAAAGTCTCGAGAAGAAGTTGTAGTCTTCATAGACACTAACAGACACAAAACAACAACCTCAAAACCAAAAAAGGACAAACGTCCACGCCCACCGTATAATAAAAATAAAAATCCAAATAAGAATAAAG
Source organism: Spodoptera picta (assembly GCA_038387885.1). Classification (NCBI taxonomy): domain Eukaryota; kingdom Metazoa; phylum Arthropoda; class Insecta; order Lepidoptera; family Noctuidae; genus Spodoptera; species Spodoptera picta. The sequence goes on along the minus strand of JAZHFQ010000745.1, from coordinate 363,497 downwards.
AAAATGAGGACAACATAAATGAAGAAGGTGACGCTGTCACTGATAATGAAGATTATACACCACTGACTAACACAATGGCTGGACAAAGCCAAATTGGTAATAGGGAATCGCAAACAGTTCTAAAACCAACAGTCATCGTGAACATTCGAGGTACTGTCACTCATAGAGACAGTGATATAAGAATTGAAGGAAGAGACGAAAAAGTTAACAGAACAGAACCCTTCCAGAACATATTCAACATAAATCAAGAAATCAAAATAGAAAAAGAAGGAAACAAGAAAAAGCCTACAAATGTAAAGCAAGAAATTAAGTTAGTTCCTGATAAAGAAAACGCTAAAATGGATGAAGACATGATGATGTGTGAAACTGCTACTTGGAAACCAGACAAAAGCCAGGAGACCCGTAAATTCGATAGTGTGCTGCAAATTCTGTTTTCCATTTAGTAGTAATTTGACAGTTCGTTCACAAGGCAATAAATTACTAAGTGTATTACTTTATAAATTGAGTTATAATTGTGATAGACTGAACAACTAGTGATAAAATGCTCAATAACAATTAATCTTAAGTCTTTTAACATGCAATCAGATAAATATCGGATCATTTATGAATTTGATTTCCAAAGTGTGTATCATTGAAAAGCATAATTCATTTCAATAATGATCATTTGTATTGATAAAGTTGTCTACATTATAGGTTAGCTTTTAACATTATTATTAATTACAGTTAACATTTCATTACGCCTTTCACTGATCTATAGTTTAGAAGTTCATTTTGAACCATGACTTTATGGTTCGTAAGATTTATACTGCTGACGTCATTTATACTTAGAATGTATAATTATTTGAAGACCATTTCATCAAAAATCTAACAATAAGTAAGCAACTATTGTTATCTAAATGTTAATTATAGTGTTTAATGTGTATGAAAACTTAGTCGAACAAGGAAAATATTATCTAAATATGGAAATAAATTAGCTCTTTTTGTATTACCTAGGTATAATTAAAAATACAAAGAATAACATAACATAACATCACGCCTTTTATCCCCGAAGGAGTAGTCAGAGGTGCACATTATGCCACTGTACGATGAAACACCCACTTTTCACTTTTTATGTTATGAGTCCCATGTAATAGGGGCCTATTGCCATATACCGGGCACAATTCCAGACTCCGTGCTAATACTGAGAATTTTTAAAAACCCATTAATACTTTCCCCGACCCGGGAATTGAACCCGAGACCCCTTGCCCGGCAGTCGCACTTGCGACAACTCGGCCAACGAGGCATTAAAAAAAATACAAAGCGTTAGTTATTATTTTTAATTCTTACAGTTAACTGAACTTGGCGAACGTGTGATGGACCGAATAAATATCAACAGAAAGGCTAATATCAGGCAGATGATCATCAACACATTTTTTATATAAAGTATGGCACCATAATAAACATGAACGATCAAAGTAATATTAAATGATAAAAAATAAAGGTCTGCAAGTTAATTACATTACCTGATGAATATAGCTGTGACGTAGGTATTTCATATACTATACTTGAGGTTGAAGTGAACGTTTATACAAAAACTGTTAGTTTCAATAAAGTCCACCTTTTTCCAACATCCTCCTTCATTCATCCGGATGTATAAAAATACCGTTATCAACCTACGCTCGGATGACCAAAAAATAGCCAATACGGACAATTACCGTATGTATTCGCCTTTTGTAGAATTTCGTAATGTTTTCTTAAAAGTCACCTAACAGGATTATGATCTTTGATAATATTTTTCTTATTTAAAATTGTTGTTTACACTTTTGGTGTTTTCCAAAAAGGTTCTTATTTAAAATAATAAGAAATTATTAGTTAGACTTATTTAGCATTACTATTTTAAAAATAGAAACACCTGTATTTAGCTGTGAACAAAACCGACTTGATGATGACCGCCATGATAAGAAAAAATCGCCAGTAACAAAGTAAGTTTTCTACATTCTTCTTTTTCTACCTACCTATTATTTTTTATTTCATACATATTACCTAAATTAGAATTAACCCTAAATGAGTCCATAATGTTTTTTTTATGGCATAAGCCGGCAAACGAGCAGAGGGATTACCTGATGGTAAGCAATCGGCGTCGCCCATGGACACCTGGAACACCAGAGGCGTTACAAATGCGTTACCGGCCTTTTGGGGATTAGGAGTTTGAGGATCGTTGGGGATTCAGGAATTGGGAAGATTGGGGAAGGGGAGGGTAATTGGACCTCACTCATACGACGAAACACAACGCAAGCGTTGCTTCACGTCGGTTTTTTTGTGAGGCCGTGGTATCACTCCGGTCGAGCCGGCCCATTCGTGCCGAAGCATGGCTCTCCCACACTTAAATGTTATGATAATCGTATTTGAAACTGTTATAAAAACGCATTCCTATAGTTATAATAGTTTTGGGCTACAACGACTTGAACGAGATTCTAAATGTCAAGTGTATAAATTCCAGTGTTAAGGAAATGATTGTGTATTTTTTATCACTAAAATCCAAAATAAAATGGAATGTTTTATTCATGAGTGGTAAAGAAACATACTTTTGTGAAAAATAAATCAATTACCACCACACTATAACTGCTGCGATTTTAAAGTCAGACATTTTAAATTATTTCATGTCTAGGATCTTCTTCGCATCAAAATTCCTTCCTACTGCTAAGGAGTGGAATTCCAGAGTCTGTATTTCCTGAAGGGTATAATCTTCAAGGCCCGAGTGAATAGGTTGCTTATGGGACGACGTGCTCCATCGTAGACCGCGCCATCGCTTGCCACCAGGCGAGATTGTATTCAAATTCAAACGTCGGCCTATCAAATATAAAAAAGGATCTAATTTATGTAATAAAAATGCACTTACGGTCAACAACTTATTTGTTAATTGTGTAAACTTCTTAAAAACAAAGACTCCGCATTCGAACTTGTCATGAAAAATTAATCATCGGCCCGTGTAGGCATCGTGTAGGTATTTTTTTTTTTTTTAAGGGGGGAAAATCATCGAATGGCTGCTCCCGCCTGGGTGAGGCGGAAGGGAGTGTCAGACTCTTACTGACTAAAAACCACCCCGTTCCTTCTCCTGCACGTCGAGCCGGAGCCCCGGTTACCCGTTAGGTTCTCCGCGACTCCGAATCGGCATCGGCCCTATTGGGCCCCATCTGTGGTGGTCTGATGGCTCTTTGAGGCGCGCGCGGAACGCGACGCGCCGTACGCTCGGGTCTGTTTCTGGTCGGACGGGGAGCCACCCATGCTCGCCGTCCGCAGGCCCGCGCTTACAGTGGCCGGAGATCGTCTCGCGATCCCCGACGCCCGGTGTGTCTTTCGCGATGGCTGGGTTGCGAGGAGGCAGCGCTTCGCTGCCTCACGCGTCCCGCCTCCTCCTTAGCCAGCATGACTGCTTCGCAAAAGGAGGAGACGGCATCCCAATCCCTCTCGCTCCGCATCATGGCCTGCACTAGGCCCGGACGCGAGAGGTCGCCATCGCCGATCACTTCCCTGAGGGCACGGCGGTGCTCAGCCCACGCAGGGCATTCTCCCACTGTGTGTTCCACCGTGTCCTCAGGGCGGTCCTCGCAGTGATGACACCCGGGCGTTTCCTCCCGCCCCATCAGACACAGGTACCTCCCGAAACTTCCATGTCCGGTGAGGACCTGCGTCAGGCGGTAGGTGAGGACGCCGTAGCGTCTCTCAAGCCACTCCTCAAAGAGGGGACTACCGCTGCAATGGCAGCGAGCCCAATCGTGTAGGTATACGTCTATGATTCATTTTGTACATCAAAATGTCAACAAGCAATAATTCCTTCCTAATGTAGGCAATTGTTACAATCTCTTAGCAAGGTCGGTTAGTGTCCTAATGCTAATCTAATAAAAAACAATGTGTCCTTGTTTTAGAGGTATAATATAGATATAATAGAGCATTTAGATTTATAAGTAGGTAAGATAGAAAAGAAAATGTTTAACTTCAAGAAACCTTATTATTTATTTTGTTAATTTTCTAAGTACCTATCCTATATGTTTCTATAAACATAACAAGTGAATTTATTTCTGCAAATAGGCTACAAAGCAGCTCTTTTACACGTCAATTTTAGCAATCATCAGTAGGCAAAACTAGCAGTTTTTGGAGTGAAAGACTAAGGAAAGTGGGGTTTTTATCTAACTGAGACCACTTCTACGAGCAGTATCAGCGCCTATTCGTCAAAATAGATTAGCTCAGGACTTCCAGTACACTTTATTTTGATATAACATCACGCCTTTTATCCAGATGTGCACATTATCTCACTTAGTGCCATTATACAATGTAACACCCACTTTTCACTATATATGAGTCCCATGTAATAGGGAGTGAGCTTATTGCCATATTCCAGACTCCATGCTACCACTGAGATTTTTTTTGAAAACCTTTTTTTTTTTTTTTTGAGGGGGGAAAATCATCCAATGACTTCTCCCGCCCGGGTGAGGCGAGAGGGAGTGTCAGACTCTTACTGACTAAAAACCACCCCGTTCCTACTCCTGCACTTCGAGCCGGAGCCCCGGCAACCCGTTAAGTCTTCCGCGGCTCCGTATCGGCATTAGCCCTATTGGGCCCCATCCGTGGTGGTCTGATGGCTCTTTGAGGCGCGCGCGGAACTCGACGCGCCGTACGCTCGGGCCTGGTTCTGGTCGGGCGGCGAGTCACCCGTGCTCGCCGTCCGCAGGCCCATGCTTACGGTGGCCGGAGATCGTCTCGCGATCCCCGACGCTCGGAGTGTCTCTCGCGACGGCCAGGGCGTGAGGAGGTTCGTTCCCTCACGCGCTCCGCCTCCTCCTTAGCTAGCATAACTGCTTCGCAAAAGGAGGAGACGGCATCCCAGTCCCTCTCGCTCCGTACCATGGTCTGAACCAGAGCCGGACGCGAGAGGTCGCCGTCGCCAATCACATCCCTGAGGACACGACGGTGCTCAGCCCACGCAGGACACACCGCCACCGTATGCTCCACCGTGTCCTCCGGGCGATCCTCGCAGTGATGACACTCGGGCGTTTCCTCCCGCCCAATCCGAAACAGGAACCTACCGAAACTTCCGTGTCCGGTAAGTACCTGCGTCAGGCGGTAGGTGAGGACGCCGTAGCGTCTCTCAAGCCACTCCTCAAAGAGGGGACTTACCGCTGCAATGACAGCGAGCCCAGCCCTCGGCTGCGACAGCCGTTGCTGCCATTCCGCCATGAGATCACGCCGGAGCTCATCCCGCCACGCACTAATCTGGCGCGGCAGCGGATTTTCGCCCCGGCGACGTGCCTCCGCGCGCAAACAAAACACACGCGCCAGCATCTTCGCCTCAAGATCCCACGGCGGTGATCCGGCAAGGAGGTTCGCCGCCTCCCCGGAGATCGTGCGATATCCGCGAATCAATCGGATCGCCATGACCCTCTGAGATGTGAGCAGCGCCCTACCGGGTCGCCGCATCAAATTCGGCGCCCACACAGGGGCACCGTAGAGGGCCATGGACCGCACGACCCCCGCATACAACCTACGGCAGGAGGCGTTTGGCCCCCCGAGGTTCGGTAGAAGGCGCTTAAGCGCCGCCCCCGTTCGTTCCAACTTAGGAGCCAAACGTCGAAAGTGCTCCACGAAGTTCCACCGACTGTCGAGGACGAGTCCTAGGTACTTCATCGTCGTCTCGACGCCGATGGTAACCCCTCCTGCCGTTATTTGGGACTCACCCGGAGGTGGCGCGTTCCCGCGGCCATGAAAACACATGGCCTCGGACTTGTGGAGCGCCACCTCGAGTCCCAGTTGCCGGATCCTTTTTTTGAAAACCTAGTAATACTTTACGTCCAAAATATTGAAATCCGAAACTCACTGAGATTCTCGCAAATATTATATAAGTATCAGCGTCAACTAATTCAAAAATTCACTAATTAAAACGTAATAAAAGATCACAGATATTTTAAATAGCTTCAATGTTAATTAACAAAACGGTATCACTTTGATAAACATAGATACCAACTTCGACTGTCCAATCTAATTTTATGAGGTACCAATCTACAAAGCAGATAAATCTAATTTATAGTCTTATTAATTTGTAAATAAATAAAAGCACTTTTAAACTTATAAACATCTAGAAAAATTGGAATTAAATCGGTAAATTGAAAAAACTATTTTAAATAGATGTATCTACCTAAATAACTCCTGTCTTTGAACTATCGAACGAATCGTCACAAACCTATTATGTTACTTGTCAATGAATCAAAGATGTTAAATAAAAGCATTAGCTATAGAATAACACTTTTTCGCATCAAATCCATAAAAGAATCAGTCAATTATGTCCTGTTCTCGATATGGTATTGCCAAATTGATAAACCCGAATAACGTAACTGTTTGACTAAGAACTCTACTAGTTTCAAGGTATGCTAGAGTCTCATATTCAAAGTTGACAATTATAATGAATTTAGTATACGAAAGTTTTGATATAAACGATCCGAATATCATCCAAATTTCTACTAATAAATACAAGATGTATGCAACTTGAACAACAGACGTTAATACAGACAAGAATAGCAATCACTATACATAGTTTCGTTCTTTATTCTTTATTCCTACATACTTACTCGTCAAATGAGTAAATAATAACCGATGTCTAAAAATATCCACAGTTCCAGCACGCAATAGGTACACCTGGCTTATTTTACTTCAACACGATACGAGAATAACCAAAATCATCTTAAACTCGAAGGTAGGTAGGTAGGCTTTTGTCTACACAATTTTATAATGAGGTAGAAATTATACGTCTGCAAATCTGGCGTCTGGAAATAATGAAGCGAGTTAAATTCAAAATTCATCGAAGTCAATGATAGACGACTATAAATAAGACCAACGTAATCCTACCCCAAAAAGAGAATGATCAGTTTACGATAACTACGTCTGAATATTGAAAGACTACTCTATTTTAAATTGAATTTAAATATCGTGCTATCTAAGAATTTGTAGTGACAAGAGTATTTGGACACTAGAGGAATTCCTTAAATAGGTAATATTAAGATGATCACCTATGAATAACATGTTATACATATCTATACTTGATCGGGCAAGGGGTCTCGGGTTTGATTCCCGGGTCGGGCAAAGTATTACCTACTGGGTTAAAAAAAATCTCAGTAGTAGCATGGAGTTCGGAATTGTGCCCGGTATATGGCAATAGGTTCACCCCCTATTACATGGGACTCATAAAATAAATAGTGAAATGTGGGTGTTACATTGTACAGTGGCATAATGTGCACCTCTTCCTACCCCTTCAGGGGTAAAAGGCGTGATGTTATGTTATGTTACATATCTATACCTAGCTACCAAAAGATAGGAACATCTTTAAAAAGAATGTTCTCTAATTAAAAACAAAATAAAGATCATTGCCCTAATGTTACGAGTATCGGAAATTCAAAGCTATAAAATAGGCGAGGTATCATAAAAGTCACAAAGCTTCACTCTATATCCATTTTAATCACTGAGCAAGATGAATATGTATGAAGAATTTTGAATAATTCCGCGACTCAACAGTTAACAGACTTAAATTGTCTAATTTCCTGTTATCAATGACTGAAATATTCGAATAAATCAAGATTGTACCGTACATGTTATTGATGAATCAAGGATCATCAAATATGATACATAGAGGTATATAACATCTACCCTAATTAAAACTACACAGGTATGAAAATGATCAATTCTTTTACGCATTTTAAACTAAACCAAAATTAAAAAAAAAAACTGAAAAAGGAAAAAAAAATGAAAAAAATTAATAGCAATATGTTATCAAATTATATCTATTGTATAGTCTCTTGGTAGACTAAACACACTTTTCTTGATTTAAATGAAAGTCAATAGTTGAGAATAATAATTTGTATTGTAGAATAATAAACTAACGTAAAATGGATTGAGTGAACTGTATGAGCGTGAGTGCTAATGTGAATTATGAGAACGCACGGCGGACTTGATTGCTCGATACGAACTAAATCGAATAATTAGGTAAATGAATTACGATGCGGAAAAATGCTGACTTTAAATGTGTACGGTTGCACCGTACATGCTCCCAAACGGAAGATGAATGTTAGATGAACATGAAGAGAATGAGTGACAAGATGATGCCAATTGGTCCTTATGCTAGATGATTAACAAGGTGATTCCAATTCAACCTTATGCTATGCTTAAAGTCTCTATTTGAATTCAGTTTTACGTGGCATTGGATTTGTGCACTTGTTTAATTTACGAATTTTATGAACCTCACTGATATCGCACTGATCACTATCACTAACACTGTACACACGCACTATAGAAGGTGATTCACCGGGCCTGACTCCTGATGTGGTTGGCACCACGTGTTCAGCAACTCGATGGCTCGTCAGTGCGGCGTTTGCTACCGCTTGAAATGTTGCTCGTTTCTTGCGCAGACGACGTATTATCAGGACTGCTCCTACTGCTAGTGTAACACACACAACCATATAGAAGGCTGTGTAGTGATGAATGTCATGGTAGGAAATCTGATTTGGTAAATTCTCATTTGCTTTCAGGTTATTTATCTGTTCTTTGATTTCTCTAAGCTCTTTCTCGTTTGGAACGAAGGAGTAGTTTTGTATCAGTGGGGTTGGAAAGCCTACGTCAATGATATGATTAATCGGTTCAATGTCTGGGAGTTGAAGGGATGACTTTGTACGTATATTGCTGGAACCATACTTGCGTGAGTAAACTGTGAAACTTTCGGTTTTGATTAGACAATCAGGAGCAACTCCTACTATTCCTGCTTTTTCTAGTGTTCCTGTTGACATGTGTTCTTCGCAAAGTACTCGTATTAGACACTGGTTACAACAAAAATATAAGTACTTATTTATCTTATTTATTTCGATCCATTGATTTGAACATTTTGTTACGCTTATCTTACATTTAGTTGTTTCGGGTTCTATGTCACATAATTTTTCATCGTTCTTGAGATGGTAAATTGGTCTTGGTATGTAGCAGAGATATGAGTCAATGTCATCATGTAGACAAGCCTCGACATCATATGTAGACATATGTATATACGAGTCCTTCTTCAAATTGATTGCTACATATTCAGCAATAGGTGTGATGATTGCCATGCTGTCATTTGTAACTTGAGGTATTGGTATAATTTTCATTATTGTAAATGAGTCTCTGGACACTAATGGTAATTTCAATTCAAATATCAAATACTCTTCAGACATCCTCGTCTTAACCTTTAATAGATGATATATATTTCTGAAATTAGTTTGTAGATTGTTAACTGGTAATGAGAGATCCTTTGTTAAATGGCTTGAAATTGTATTCAAAGTTTCCTTTAGTTGCTCTGGTGATATCAAGTGAAAATTGAGTCTGCCGTGATATATATCAGTTATTGTATCTAAAAGATTGGTTTGAATTGTTTTTAAATGTTTCAGAAAATTGCTTGTTGCTACTGCTCCAATACTGAAATCATTCATGATAAAATTTCTTTCAGTTTCATTTAATAGCATATTTTCTATTTTGTCCAATCGGATAGATAATATATTAAGCATTTTGTGTTGCTTATTTATGGCTTCTTCGTGTCTTTGTAGGATATTGTACTCAGCTTCAATGACAGACGTTTGATTTTTCATAAGCAGAGCCAAATGATTCTCATTACTTTGTATTAATTGTATATCTTGTTTATATTGCTCGGCGAAGTGTTCATCAAGTACGCCGAACAAGCTGTTCGCGAGATACCCGACACCGTTGATAAGCCCTCGCCTTGAACGCGAGCGCAGGTCGCGTGCGCGTCGTGTGCTGGAATGCTGACTCAGCAACAGGTGATTGTAGTACTCCAGTTCCGAGTACTCGTGTTGTAATTGTAGTTGAATGACACCACAATGAGATATTTCTTTGAACTTCGTACATAATTTATCTAAATAATTTAAATACTTGCTACAAGCGTCGGTTCCTCGCCAATATGCATCCATGTTATAATATGTTATGATTTTCCATTCATCTCGGATTAATTGCATGTTAGAAATCGTGTCAAAATATAAACCATGCTTGCTTGTAAATTGTGTAACGTTGTATGCACAATGCGAAGTGGTTAGGATGTTCAGAAATATCATTAAAGACATTGCTATTGATAAGAAACTATTTAATTTCTTCTTGGTTGTCTGGCTAGGTTTCTTTTCCCTTTCATCGTAGTTAATTTCTTGATCGTTAACTCGGTCGTTTACGGGGAGTTTAGATAATTTGATGATGGGACGCTTGATTAGTCCATTTTTTGTCTTCAATGTAACCACTCTAACGTGGCCATCACTGCCAGAATGTAATTGAACGACACGGCCCATGGCCCACTTTCCTGGAGGTAAATTTGCATCATTGATTGTCACAATATCATTGATTTTGATGTCAGATTGAGCGTGTCTCCATTTGCTTCTTGCGGAGAGTTGACTGAGATATTCTAAATGCCATCGTTTCCAGACGTCGTGCACTATTTTTTGTGTCACATGCCATCTTGTACGCATGTCTGATTCTGTTTCCAATATGGTCATGTTTTGATTGACGTTTATGAAGCTTGATGGAGTGAGGAAGTCTAAGTCATCTGGATCTTCAGTCAAGGGACATAAGGGTCTTGAATTGAGTACTGCCTCTAACTGTGCGAGTATAGTTGAAAACTCTTCGAAAGTGAGCCTCTGGTCTCCAACAACTCGGCATAAATGAAATTTCAAACTTTTGACCGCTGCCTCCCATAGTCCACCTGCTGAGGGCCACGAGGGCGCGTTGAAATGCCATTTAATCTCCATGTTTGCTATTTCACTAAGAAAATCTTGATCAAATGTATTTTGAAGTTGTTCATATTCTTGTTGCATAATCTTGTTAGCCCCAACAAAGTTCGTCCCATTATCGCTATACATATGTCGCGGAGAACCCTTTCTTGCAGCCATTCGCCGTAATGCAGCTATGAATGCTGACGATGTAAGGTCGGAGACTAACTCTAAATGGACGAGTTTGGTCACCATACATATGAATACAGCGACATATCCCTTTGTGGTCTTGATACCACGACCTTTATTAGCCTTGATGTACACGTGACCGGTAAAATCTACTCCTGTATGGTAAAACGGCTTGGCAACGTTACATCTGGCTGTTGGTAAATCTCCCATAAGCTGGGTCATCGGATTTGGGGTTTGTTTGCGACATGTTACACAGGTGCGTATACGCTTTTTTACTGCTCGGTTTCCGCCAATAATCCAGTACTTTTGTCGTATGGCGGCGGAGGTCACTCGAGCTCCTCCGTGAAAGGTAAGTATATGTGCATGATCTATTATTAAGTTGGTTAAATGCCCTTTATGAGGTATAATAATAGGATGCATCATATCGTGATCGATACTGGCTTTCTTTAGCCTTCCTCCCACTCTAAGCAGTCCATATTTGTCAAGGTAGGGGTTCAGTTGCAGTAACTTGCTTTTTGACGGTATGGTATTATTTTCTTGTATCATTTTTATTTCTGTGATAAATTCGTTTTCTTGTACGTACTTAATTATTTTATATTTGGCATTCTTTATCTCTAGTAGTGTCAAATATGGTTGCTTGGTTTTCTGAGTTTGTTTAACTGACCTGGTCATTCTTAGAACCCATGCTAGAATTCTCGTAAGCTTGGTGAGTGAGCTATATCTTGCTAATAGTTCACCTATCAAGCTTGCATCCTTATTTTGCAGCGTTGTATGATTTACACGTTTTGTCTTCTTTGATTCTTCCTCGGTGTTAAAAATTGATTGGTTAATTTCCTTGTTTGTGTCATAAGAAGGTAACCACGTGGGTCCTTCCCACCACAATGAATGATTTTGGAGTTCATCAACATTCATGCCACGGCTGGCGCAGTCCGCTGGATTTTCTGCCGACTTAACATATCTCCAGCTACTCGTTGGTAGAATTTGCTTTATTTCCCGTACTCTGTTTGCGACAAAGGGCTTCCACCTACCTGACTCGCCTTGCAACCATGCAAGAACAACCATAGAATCTGTCCAATTGTTTATTTTAACTGTGTAATTGATAAGACATTGTTGAATCTTAAACATCAGTTTGGCCAATAGTAGAGCACCACAAAGCTCTAACCTTGGTAACGTGACGATTTTGGAAGCTGGCACTAGTCTTGTTTTTCCAGCTACTAGTGATATTTTTATGTTGCTATTGACTATTTGTTTACAATAGACAACACACGCATATGCCTTATTGGAAGAATCACAAAATCCGTGTAATTCAACAATACCATTTTGCCCGGTACCCAACCATCGATTTATTTTAAATTGGTTTATCTTGTGCATCTCATTTCTAATGTTAATCCATTCTCTAAGAATATCATCGGGCAACTTGTCATCCCATTGTAATTTTGACATCCACACCTTTTGGAATATTAATTTAAGTTTTGTTGACAGTGGTGATAGCCAGCCAAGAGGATCAAACAGCTTGGAAATATCTGATAGCATAGACCTTTTAGTTGGAATCTTAGTAGATGGTACTTGAATCTTCGATAAAAATGTAAAATGATCTGTTTTCGGATTCCAACGTAATCCTAATGTTTTTGCTGATTCTACTTGTTTGAAATCAAAATTCTCTTGTTTGTTGTTCTCCCCGAGTCCATCTTGCAGTAGTTCGAGTGCGTTGGACGACCACTTCCTTAAATTAAATCCCCCAGATTTTAACAACTTGATTAATTGTTGTTGTAAATTGATTGCAGATTCGACGGAATGAGAGCCGTGTAAAACATCATCCATGTAAAATGACTGTTCTAACGCCTTGATTGCTTCACTGCTATAATTCTGTCGCTCATCATCGGCTAGCTGTTTAAGTGTCATCATAGCCAAAAATGGCGCGGCCTTGGTGCCATATGTAACAGTGTTAAGTTGAAATTCTTGATATGGCATTTCTGATGATTCTCGCCAAATAATTTTTTGTAAGATTTGATCTTCCTCATGTACCCAAATAAAACGGAACATTTTTTCAATGTCTGCAGTGAACGCAATTCGAAACTGTCTCCATTTTAATAATAACGATTGCAGGTCTTGTTGCAAGTTAGGGCCTTTTAACATGAGGTCATTTAAGCTATTTCCGGTCGGCGTTTTGCAAGAAGCGTTGAAAACTACACGAAGTGCCGTTGTAGTAGATTCATTGCGCAATACGCAATGGTGTGGTAAATAAAATTCTGGTTTCGCGTTACCAGTAGTTGGTTTCATATGTCCTAATATCTGATATTCTTTAATAAACAATTTATACTGGTCGGCAATTATTTTATTATTGTAAAACTTCCGTTCTAAGTGACGAAATTGCGCAATCGCCTTTTGTTTCGAAGAACCCAACTGTTTCTCAAAGTTTTCTTGCATTGGTAATCTTACTACATATGATCCATTTTCAAATCTTGTTGTAGTTTTCTTATAAAGTTCCACACATTGTAGGTCTTCTGCTGATAGGTTGGGTGATTCTGTGATATCTTCGATCTCCCAGAATTTTTGCATGTCGTCCTCTTGATTTAGGACTATGTTACAATGCAGTGTCTTGATACTGCCACTTAAAATCCATCCCAATCGCGTCTGTTGCGCGATGGGTAAGGATAGATCTGCTCTGATTATACCATCCAATATGATAGATGAATAAATATCCGCCCCTAATAAAATGTCGATAGAACGACTAATATGAAAATCTGGATCAGCTAATTGAATGCCGTCCAAATGTGCCCATGTTGGCTTGATAAAGGTGCGACTTGGTAGATATGTTATGAGTGTATTCATGATTAATACATCGGTGTTGAATGTAAATGTATTGAAATGTGAACCACATGTTACGTTCATGACACCCTTGCAACTGTTCTTCTTCTCTCCAATCCCAAACACGACTCCTTTGCATTGCTTTCTTGGTAAAGCTAGGACCTGCGCCGCTTTTGTGGATATAAGAGAAGCTTGAGAACCTTGGTCTATTAGCGCACGCATTTTATGAAATGAGCCATCACTTGCTTGGACCTTGATAACTGCTGTGGCTAATAGTATTTCAATGACGTTGTTAGCCTCTTGCTGAACGTGATTTTCTTGTAAATCTTGTTCTTGTGTGCTAGTTACAAGAACTGTTGGCATTGTTTCACTGACCAAATTAATTGACGAATTAGCGAATGCTTCATGTAAAAGTGAATTATGTTTACCTTGGCATTCCCGACAACGTTTGTCTGAAATGCATGGTTTATTACCATGATCACTAAGGCAGTTTTTGCATAAATGCAATTTTGTTATTGTTTGCCGTTTTACTTGAGGCGACATATGCAAAAATTTTTCGCAATAATAAATTCCATGTGAGTCTTTGCATAATGGACACGTTTTTGAATTATTGGGTAATGTTGAATTAGTTTTCTTGGAATTGAAAATGTAATTGGATTGATTTCTTGAATTTCCGTATTCATTGTTAGATTTACTTATACTTGAAGATTTTGTGTTTTCTGATTTCTTTCGGGACGACTCCAACATAGTAAATTTGCTCTCAAGAAACTTTAAAAAATCTTGAAGTTTTGGTAAATTTCTCGGATTTTCCAGTGATTCTAGATACTGATTATGTGATTCAGTATCTAACTTTTGTAAAAGTAGATGCACAATCAATGGATCCCAGCTGCCTATGTCTACACCTAAATTTTTGATTGCATTTAAGCATTCCAAAGCAGTATCGTGAATCCTTTTAATATAATTTGCTGATGGTTGTTGAGCCACCGGTAGATTCAACAAAGTATTAACATGAGATGTAAAAATCAATCTCATGTTGTTATATCTATTGTTTAATATCTCCCAACACGTTAAATAGTTTTCTGAACTTATTTGTAAGTGTTGTATCAACCGTTCAGCTTCCCCTCGCACTTTGCTCTTTAGAAATTGCATTTTCTGAGCGTTTGATATAGAGACGTTGCTATGTATGACTTCTGTAAATAAGTCTTTAAATGACACCCAGGTTTGATAGTTGCCATTAAATATGGGTATATCCATTTTAGGAGTCCACTTGTCTTTGTGATTTATACCCCAGATCTTGCAGTTTATGGTCTTTTTTAAATCGTTGTAGATGGTTTCTTGCTTAGTGTATGATATTTCGTACGATTCATTAGTACCCTCGAGTTCGCTGTCTAATTCCCAATGCAAGGAATCTATTGTAGACCAGCGAGCCTGGAGAGATCGCAAAGCATCTTCCAACACCCACTTTTCAGATACATTTTCTAAATTAATACCTGACACTGTGCGCTGAAATGCCCTGAAATTACTTGCTTGCTTTCTGAGCATTTCATCGAGTTTACTGGATGAACCCCTGGACTGAAGTTGAACTTGTGTATTATTTCCCACTAGCTCTTCTTGCTCGGAACTAATAAGACCTGATGTTTCTTGATCTTTATCTCCTTGCTGAGATAATCTTTGTTGTAGCCCAGAAGTTCCAGCCGATTCAGACTTCATCATTTTCAGCAAGCTTTGACGGTGTTGAATGATGAATGATTTGGTTGATTTGTATAATTCTTCGGCTTGTGCGAAGTTACGATTGGTAAAATATGGATGGGACTTGCTTTCCTCCACCAGGAGACGGTCATGATTGTATTGATAGTCAGACCAATATTGCTCCAATGTATCCAATCGCCTTTTGAAGTAATCCGCAGTCTTGCGATCTGCGGAATCCTTCTTGAAGTTGGTGGCTAGCTTGCTCATAGCCCCAAACAGCTCAGCTTGGTTTGCGTGTAAGCTCTCCATGATGAAAACTTATACAAAGTAAGAAAAATGAAACGATCTTACTTGAATATCCTTGGTATGTACTGCTTACGGATCCTTGGTGATCTGCTGCTGTTGATACTCTTGGTAGTTTCAACGTACGGGGACACAACACTCACACTTTTTAGTCACTGGATAGTCTTCACAGTTATAGTCCGCGTCACACAACACGATTGTCTACAACGTCTAAAGTTCTTTATCGAAGGACCAAAAAATATGTATAGTCTCTTGGTAGACTAAACACACTTTTCTTGATTTAAATGAAAGTCAATAGTTGAGAATAATAATTTGTATTGTAGAATAATAAACTAACGTAAAATGGATTGAGTGAACTGTATGAGCGTGAGTGCTAATGTGAATTATGAGAACGCACGGCGGACTTGATTGCTCGATACGAACTAAATCGAATAATTAGGTAAATGAATTACGATGCGGAAAAATGCTGACTTTAAATGTGTACGGTTGCACCGTACATCTATTTTGCATTTTTTTTTAAAACCACCGGCAGTGAATATTGTTAGGTTCGTCAACTTGCATAAATTAATAGATGAATTTAAAAGATGGCGATTTCACACATTTTTTACTGCGTAAATGACACTTAAGTTATGACTTAAGTGTCATTTACACAAGATACTATGGTATCTTCAGCAGTTCTTAATTATCGTTCGAATTGTCGTTCGACAATAAGTACAGTTACAGGTACAGTACAATCTTAAAATTTCATACACAAGTCAATAAAACTATTCACGGTAACTTAATATCAAGTCATGTGCGAATTTATGACAATACAGGTACTCGTGTATCATGCCATGCCCTTCGAGAAAAATCAATAAGTTGAAGATGTCATGCTAGACAATAGAGGTATAGAACCGAAACGGTCATGTACAAGCTCTTACCTAATTAGTGACCGTTGAAGTGTTGGCAATGAAAGTTGTTCAACAAGACTTCGAGGAAAGACACAAACACGAGTATGACATACATATAAGTAATAATTCTGGTGATGTGGGATATAAACTATAAGCACTCTTTAAAAAAATAACGTTTCTTAAACGCTTTCCCAAGCGGCAGTGAGATGTATGTATGTACCATGTATACAGTTGCAGTCAACAAATTTTTTGTTTTTTTTATGGAATAGATGGCAAACGACCAGACGGATCACTTGATGGTAAGCGATCAGGACCGCCCATGGACACCCACAACACTAGAGGAGTCCAAGGTGCGTTGCCGGCCTTTTAAAAATAAATATGCTCTTTTCTTGAAGGTTTGAAGGTCGTATTGGTTCGGAAATACCGTCGACGACAGATCATTCCACAGTTTTACTGTGCGAGTCAGAAGTTATTTATCTTATTATTTATAAAAGTACTTGTATATTGACAAATAATCATGTACTTCAATAACTCAACAGCTGGTTGACCGATTTTTCTATTTTGTGATCCATAAGTTTGTCATTGTTTGACAAAATATGTTTGATCCCCACAAATAAGTATACACGCATGTTGTAAGCTGATACATCCGTTCGTAATAATAAATTTATATTTTCTAAAACCTAAATTTCTACTATTTTAAAACAACTACTTACTTTGTCTACAAAAGAATTTTAAATTCAAGATTAATGGCTTGTATCATTCAAGTGTCAAAACACAGAGAAGATATAACCAATTTATATTGAAACCTAAACTCAGTGATGTGTGCAAGAATTGTCTCTTGAAAAATTAATATTTTGAGAGTTCCGTGTGTCTTAATAAAATGTAATTTATTCGTCGTAATTTATTCATTATTTTATTTTTTCGTATATTATATTTAAATAATTACTTACCTGAAGGAACTCTTTCAATATGATAGATCAAAACAGTTATTAATAATTTATATTAATTACCATAATAAACAAAAACTTGAAGCTGATATTTGGGTCAGTCTTTAAAGTCCAAGGTCAAGTTCAAGAATAGTTAATTTAAAAGTGATTGTAATACGGTACTCGATTTAGTGATGTGCAGGTGTCGTACCGATGTCGATACTTTAATGAATGTTGACTGAGGGCACCCACTGTTGGTAACAGCTGAAATTGTCATTAATTTAGCTTAATTTATTGATTTTTCTATTAAAAGACTATTTGATAATTCGAAACACGTTAGATTATAAATTGGACCACATTGTAAAAAGTAATTACGAAAAATACCTGTCATAATAAAAATACCTACTCGTCAAATTGATCTGATTAGTTTTTACAACAAGATGATTGATACGACCGCTGTCAATGGAATAAAGAAATAAATAAAATCGACTTGTTGATAATAATGACTTAAAAGTTTGAACGCAATTAAAAAGGACCGAGACTTGCTTGATTGACATGAAACAAGCATAAATATTAATTAAACCAACATTTCGCACGTTTAAGGACAAAACATCGATTACAAAAAGCAGACAAGTAAAAATAAGGAAAGATTACTATTAACTTTTTCGCCGATACATTAGGTTTACTACTCTTAAAAATAATGAGTTTTACTCGATTTGGAGAATATTATTACCTACTTTGAAGCTTCTTCTAATTTGTATAATAAGTATATGAATCAGTTCGAAAGGTAGATTGGTACATCTACTTTCACAATTCACATCCCTGTTAAGCAGAAGCTACTAATGTAACTCGAAACTTATTTCTATCGATAACATCTTAGTTGTCTACACGTATGTGAGAGTGACACTATCTTACTTTAAGCTCGTAACATATTTCATAGAGTACGTAGAGTAGTTCTGAATCACAACTTACGTAGAGTTTCACACGTATGAACGTTACCATGATACTTTATGGAAAATATACCTTAATAATAAGTTATTACAGTTGAAACTTATAAACACACTACTCCATTGCATGTTTAATGATAGATGATAAATGATACCTAAATAAAATGTAATAGCATAAGTGAATAGTGTGAAAATAGGCAAAATAATGTTCAATTTCACAATGTCGTTCATAAAAATCAAAAATATGTAACTCGAACATTTGAATGAATATTTTACTATCGAGATGTAGACTCGTGGTAAATTCATTTTCGACAGTGAGCAAAAAGCTGGCGGCTCGGTTGAAGCTTCGAACTCGCCAGTGGACAGCGCGAGTGACCGCACGTGTTCCATATTTGAATATTTTTAAATACCGACACACCATAATTTGGAAACAGTGTTTCATCGATATTTTTATTTGGAAAGATGACGCGGCCCTATCTTTTTGGAATTGCGGTAAGTTCAAACATATTTACGAATAATATAGAAATATTTTATAAATTGACAAAATGATTTATCGTTAACAAAAGCCTGCGTTTTAGTTAAACATAAGATTTTAAGTAATGAAAAATTGTCGCTAAGCACCATGCTTAAAAAGTATTTATCTATTTAACACGTAGTCGGAACTAACCTTAGAGTATCTAAGTAACCATTGCTAATAGTGCTAATTAGTGAAATCATAGACATTGTAATTAATTTGCGAAAACAGTATAAAAATCAAGTCAATTTCTACTATAAGCCTAAATTGACTAAGTTTAAAAAATTTACCAGGTTTGTATAACGGTCCATACTTGTCACCAACTCGTACACTTGACGCCAATTAAGTTCAACAAAATTTGTTAACATACAAAACTTGACCGTTTTACCCATTAACAAACTAAGGTCTTCACTGGAATTTTATTACATTGTGGTTGTAACTAAGTATATAAATATAAATGAATATTTCATTTAAACTGAATAATTCTGTGACCCGCGATATCCTATTTTTTATAATAAATATTTTTGTTAAGAATCCCCTTCGTGGGCATAGATTTCATTTGAAAAGATCTTGAGATATGACTATAAGAATAAATATATTAAAAAGTCGTTCTATTAGTCTCTGCAAAGGAAATTGCCTATCAATGCAATCAAAATTTTCTGTGGTATAAATATGTAACGCAATGTAAGTTAACGATTAAAATAAGAATTGCACACTTGCGCAATAACACTTGTATTGTGTTAATACTAAATTAGTAGTCATCAGAGTAGTCACCAAAATAACAAGAACTAAATCCAATACTAGCTTTTGTTCCCACAAACTAAGATTAGCATATTTTATAATGTTATTTTTAGTATCTACCCAATAACAAACGATACCTAGTGCATAATAATTAAGTTACATATATGTTCTAGTCTAGTTACTATAGTTTTTCGGCAAACCATGTTCATTGTACATTCAATTTTATATAGGAAAACAGATCGCTTGTTTTTCTTGTTCTTCAAAATTGTATAATATTCCTTAGTACTAAGGAACAATTTCTATTCCAGATAGAATATATAATTAATTAAATACTTACTAGAAGACTGCCTCGTTGGCTGAAAGGTCGCAAGTGCGACTGCCGGATAAGAGGTCTCGGGTCGAGCGAAGTATTAGTGGTTTTTAAAAAAAATGTCAGTAGTACCACGGAGTCTGGAATTGTGGCCGGTATTTGACAATAGACTCACCCCCTATTACACGGGACTTATAACATAAATAGTGAAAAATGGTTATTACATTGTACATTAAGCCGGAATGTGCACATCTGCCTCCTTCATCCTTCGGGGATAAAAGACGTGGTGTTATATATTATCTACTTACTAGAAGAACATTACCTTATCAAAACACTAATAGGGACGTATAGAGAATCGATTGTACATGTCAGTCTGTTACTTCAAGATTGTTAATAAATGGAACGGGTTACTAAAACATGATCAGCTTAATGCACTTAATAGTCAATGTCGCATGAACTATTTCTATTTTTGTACTTCACGTTCGAAAATGTCGCGAGTCGTGACTACATGTTGATATTTTATCTAGGTACCTAGTAAATACATTTCATTGGTTTATATTGGGGATTTTTAAACCAAACCAGAGAAGGAAATGAATGTATGCCTAGTTCAAGTGATTGTCTCGCTCGCTTAATTAGTTAACTCGGCTTAAGGAACGTCGGCTTAACTCGTCGAGTACCGGTTTTGTAGACACAATTATAGAACAATAGGTTGCGGTCACCGGTGACCGCTTGGTGTTTGACAGTTTAAGGAACAGGGAGTAAAGTTCCCTAATATTGGAAAAGGAGAATCATCCGATCAGGCGAGGTTATTGTGTCTGGCAGGTTTTCTGCCCAACTGTTGAGATTTTCTATTCATGATTATTTACATGTAAACGTCACATGTGCGATGTAGGATTTGTGTTGTTGTATTGATATGTTCGTCGATCGTCTATGCACGTCATTTGACTTCTGTCATTTGTCAATGTGTCATATGCCGCCACAAATAATAAAATCTATATCATACAATATTTAGTCAGAACAAAACTGGTACCAAAATGTTCTGGTATCTATATTTCTTTAGATAAAGATCATAATACTATGTTATTGCATAACATACTGTCATACTCAGTCATTTATTAGTTAGATATAATTAACGCTGAATTACTCAAAAGTCAATTTAAAGTCGCACTTAAATGTAGTTCTGTCACTTAGACCAGGTACAGATTCCTTGTAAATTGACAGAGATATTTAACCATAAACTTAAAATTCAGTAGCCTTTCAGTATTCAGACGTAACCCAATGTATAGCAATTGTTGTCGTAACAAAATCGTTACGGAGGAATAGTTTAGGTGATCATTCTCTGAGTATGGCAGTAAGTAATTCATCATCATCATCATTATCATCAACACCAACAGCAAGTTCTCGTCCACTGCAGGACATAGGCTTCTCCTACTTGGAGAGTAATTCTTAAAATCTAATTTTCTTTGTCAAAAACGTTTAAATAATGTCTCGAAATAAAGAACCAAACAAAACTATCAAACATATTTAGAAAGATCGTGACTTCTCCGATTTCATTTCATCGTACCTATCTAACCTTTTAGGCAACCTCTTGACAAAAACCTCTTTATTTACCTAAGTCATTAAGCTAAAACAAACTTGTATGCATACCTATACTCTTTTACGCAGAATTTGCCTTTGTTTTAGGCCAAATTAGTGTTTGTTGAGTTCATTGACATTCGTTGTAAACAATGCGTTTTAAAAGATTTTACCTCTTCGCTTTTTAGGCGATGTCTCCAAAAAAGGAATGTGAAGTTTTTTAGCACGTGAACACTATGATACTTTTAATTTAAATTAAATCAGGCAGATTATTGAAATACTCTACATTTTCAGTTGCTTAATCCTCTTTAAAAAAAATAACACACGGACTTTGAGGCTCATCTCTGCCTGGATGCGGGTGTAAATACCTAACCTTTATTACTTCCGAGTTCAAGAAAAACCGAGTACGACGAATTAAAACCCTCAGTACCTATACTAAGAAAGTAAAAAAAGTTACCAGAGCTCTATACAAAAATATCACTTTCTATATTATCTCACAGAATCATAACTTGACTTACACTCTTGTACTTAGATTACAAAAAACATTGCGTGCATAGACATTGCCCTCTTTACTGACAAACATAATTTCCAACTTTCAACTCCAACGCAACTTGTTTTCAAAGGAAATGTTAAAAATTTCACTTTTACTTTTTAAAGAAATGTTCTTATTATTTAATAAATTATTCCTAGACTTTGAAAGCCAACTCCCAAATATGACAATTTTACAAAAACATACTACCTATGTCCTAGAATTATCCTTCAATCATTAAATATTTACCTTTTTTATTGGATAAGCCGGTAAACGAGCAGACGGATCACCTGATGGTAAGCAATCGGCGCCGCCCACGGACACCTGGAACACCAGAGGCGTTACCAGTGCGTTACCGTTAATACAAAACAAGCGTTATTTCACGTCGGTTTTCGGTGAGCCGTGGTATCACTCCGGTCGAGCCGGCCCGCTCGTGCCGAAGCATAGCTCTCCCACACTTAAAACCTATCTCTTTTTTTCTTTTATTTATTAAACTTCTCTATCCATATAAAACTTTCATCGTAGTTAGATATATACTACCTACCTAAATCAATGAATAATTCCTAATCAAGTTATCAAAACAAGTACGGTATAACCCACACATACATCCATTAATTTTATTAATTCTATACAATTGTTGAAGCTGAAACACGCAACTAAAATACATCAAATCATAAATCTGGCTTAGGGTTCACAAAGGCCGTGACCATATTGCTTATTTATGCATATTGAATGTTTTCTACGCATAATAAAAACAAAACACCATTTTA
The DNA here is from genome assembly GCA_038387885.1 of Spodoptera picta. NCBI lineage: Eukaryota > Metazoa > Arthropoda > Insecta > Lepidoptera > Noctuidae > Spodoptera > Spodoptera picta. The sequence continues at coordinate 340,555 of JAZHFQ010000745.1, read as the reverse complement.
TATTCAGATCAGTATAAAAGTATAATGGGCGAATTTTATCAATACTTTCACTATTGCCAAATCAATTCTGCAACTAATATTAACGATGTTTTTTGCACGCAAGTCTTATTTTATTTATTGTGACTGTGTTTACACGCCGGCCATGTCTATTATCATGTAGATTTTAATTTAATATTTGATTATCAATGCACGATTTATCGTTTGTAAATTATTTTTAGTGACTTTAAAAAGATGAACTCTTTGTTGCGTGTCCCTTCTATATGTTTCAATGGAAAATTTATAATTTAAATAAGAAACTTGAGATTAATTCAGACCTTTTTTAATGAGAATTTTATATCTCAGTTTAATGTGTAACTAAATTGGTACTACATGTTTTTAGAATGTATTACAAGATGATAATTAAATGCTTCATTTATTTAAATTAACGAATGATGTTTAGTTACTACAAATTGAACGATGAAAGAGCCAAATAGTGTTCAAATCTCTATAAAAATATTACACAAATAAAGCTAGTCACACAATAAAACAATTAAGATAGACAAACGATTAAGATAGACACGCCGAGATTTAAGATTAGCTACCAAATTAGTATTCAAGTTCAGATATGACCGATCTGCCCTTTAGAGTTAGCCGGAACTAAGTTCAGACCATTATGTTAAAACCTCTTTTGTTTGTTAGAGCCTTCTAAGTAATATGGCGACATTTAGTTTCACTTCTTTCTATAAGTTCTTTGAACAATAAAAAAGTGTATTTTACTACCTCTGGTCATTGTTCATAACCATATTCGTTTCGTTTCTCTTTTACTAATTATGGTAAAAGAAAATTTTCATTGTTGTTTTCTACTTCAATATTGTCACTATATTTATCTCATGATTTCACTTGAAACGTTTTCATGATAGGTATAAGAATGTTACAGACTTTCAGACACTAACTGTTTAAGAGAATTAGCACGTTGTCGCTACGTTCATAGAGATCAAAGTTCATTAAACTTAGTTCAAAACTCAGAATCCATATCGTATATAACCAAGAACGCTTCTTGGAAGATACTTTCAAAAGATTTTACTGTGTAGATAATATTAACTTTACCTATGTTCCATATAAGGCTACGTGTAGATGAATATGTGATGTTAAATAGATAAGCTCTTGTTTGAATGCAAGATCAGTATGACCTTGCCCTTAAATGTATGAAAGTGGAGTTTCTAACAAAGCAACTATGATAGAAATGAAGTATAGGATATTATGTTAAGTGTTTCAACACACCAACCTTATGGAAAAGCAAATATTTTATCTACAAGTAGATGTTCTATGTTAAATAATAATAATAATAATAACATTTACTTCAGAAACTGGTTCCATATTTTATTAGTAAAGGCGCGACTATTGTCTCAGTAAAAAAAAAACTAGATATGGTTTTTTAGATCAGCTCTAATGCTAAAATAATGTTTACGACACATTAATAAATTTGAGGTCACTGACATCTATAAAATTCTAATTCCAAACCGCAGTGTTAATGAACCTTATAATTATAATGCCTGACATACAGACAGAATGCCCAAACACAAAGACACTGGCAATTACAACGTCAACACATCAATCTTTCACACATATAGAAGAAAGCACTTGTAACAGGCAGACACCAGTCGAAGAACGTTAGCGGTCTAATTTTTTTCACCTAACCACCAATTGGCAATATGTACAAATAAGTAAAGCTAACGGGACTACTGCCAAATACCTACACAACGATGTACGTGACCCAGTAATTGCCTTCTTAGGTGACCGTCATTTCAAATAAGGTGAGGTTGTAGCGATAACGAGAAGCGTATAGTAAAATATACTCAGATACATATAAACAAAATCCACAATATAATATACCTACTAGAAAATAACTAAAATGACTGTTCTCTATCACAAAATAGATCATATTGAACACCATCAAATTGCTTGAGATTAAGAGTATGAAGACACAAAAACAAAGGTAGAATTAGAATAGATACTTAAATCCTAAGGTTGACTATGCCAGGTATGCCATGTAGTATATTTCATTAGATTGTGTCCAGTCCATGAATTCTATGCTACAGCTGATTTGCATGTCACTTATTTACTAACACGTCACGGTAGCACCAAGACTACAAACTCTATGTTTGTACTTCTCCGCTCTCATCTTGACCTAGCCTTTCTCATGGCAAACGCCAAAACAGTACCAACATTTGACACAGTTACCTGTATCGATGCGTTATCCGTTATAATTTAAATATTGTTTCGGTAAAGTTTTCCTTAAGATCGTAAAATTTTATATCCAACGGTGATTCACTATAATTGTTATTGTTTAATTCGTGTTAGCTTTAATCTGAGAAGTACCACTACGGAAATGATTATATTAGAGACACAGATTATTTTAAACACTATTAGCATATTAATTTACTATATTGTCAAGGATAGACTGGTATGTAGTGTCGCGGAGAACCTAACGGGTAACCGAGGTTCCGGCTCGACGTACAGGAGAAGGAACGGGGTGGTTTTTAGTCAGTAAGAGTCTGACACTCCCTCCCGGCTCACCCAGGCGGGAGCAGTCATTCTATGATTTCCCCCCCTTAAAAAAAAGCCTGGTATGTAGTTATAAAAATATATATTTATCCTAATCAACACTTGGTGCATTACCATCTCCAGACTCGACACCAGAACTATTCAAAGTTCCAAGCCCTTTAAACTTACTAACATTACAAGGCAAACGTGTTGTCATAAAAAATCTGCTATAGAGGTACAATTGTTCGTAGATACATTGAAACCGGTAGGTGCTCAAGCGGCACCAGACGCCGAGTTTCACCTCGATCTTAAACCGTTTCACTTTCTTTTAGTCTAGATTAGAAAAACTTCTTTTGGAGACAGATACATGCTACCAATCTTATCATGAAAATTAACCATTCATTTTAATATTAGTGAAAAATTTTATGTTGATTTAGCTAATGACGTAGTAGGGTTAATTATTCAATTCTTATTACGGAATCGTTTATGGCATGGCTTTCACTAGAAAGTGTATCCTAATAGGAAATGATACAAAACAGGGCTAATTAATGCTAATTTATTGATATTGACAAATAAAAAATGGCTGATGTTCTGATACTTAAGTTTTATACAAAACTATTGGAAATAATGTTTCGTTCATGATGTAACTCTACGCCTATTATTGTTCTCCTGAACTAAACTAAATTCATTTTTATCGCCTTCTAAATAAAAATTTCATTATTTCAGGTGCTCCTTGCGTGTTCCTGCCTATCGAACGTATCGTCGAGGCCTTCAAACAACGAGTAAGTCTTATTTTAAACAAAATAACCACCTAGAATAATCATTGTAGATGTAGATAAAAATTAAACCGGTTTAACGTTAAGTTTAAAACAATTGTAATTATGACACATGACCCAAACTAATCTATCATTAAATTAATTTTTGAAACTGATTTCGTTGTCACCGTTGGTATTATCATGGCATCATCATCATATTCAGTTTCGTTTCACTCAGTTGGAATATAAACATTCCTTGACTTCATTTACCAAATAATAAGAGGTATACAAAATTTTATTAAAAACGGCATGTTTAAGAAGTGTATCATTCCTGAATTATTTATATGTTCTGGTTCTAGACGTACAATGATGTCAGTTTCATTTTTATTTTAATCGTATTTAGAATACAAAAATACTTAAACCCGGTACGGTTCAATATAAAATATTAACGGTCGTGTGAAGACAGTAGAAACGCATATTTGTATAGAAACAGCACAACTAACATAAATCGTAGTTTGCTTAGAATATTAGTGAAAACCAACACGGGATCTGCAGTAGTTCAGGTATGATCCACTTAAACTATATTACAAGCTTCGACACCGCTTAATGATTTACACGCTAAAACAATAATGCTTATGGATAATGGTAAAGCAAATATTTTAAAATGCATTCGAATATACAGAAAATATGATGTACATTTCAGATTGGCGACAACTAACAAAGAATTAACAAACGAAGCTGCAGAACGAGAAAGATCATTAGCTTATGATGTAACTAATACAGTAAACGAAGATGTTACCAAAGATATACTAGAAAAGATAAAAGCTATAAATGATGCTCTGAAGAAACCAGTCAGAAAACATCCATTTCAATGGAATGCTCCACCTCAATCAGGAGGAGAATACGTCCTTGACAAAGAAGTTCTAGAAAAACTCCAGCAAGTTATTGCTTCTGGAAAATTGAATCATGCTAACCATGTACAACAAGAGAGTAACATAATCAGTAACGAGGAGTTAGATGACACGAGATATTCCAGACAGCTGGCATCGTTGTACAGTGGAAATCCAGCACAGATGGCAGTTATGCCCGGCGCATACATAATGAATATGCCTGTTCTTGTTATGCCGTCTATGAATACTATATACGGAAACAATATTAACCCTACAGAGTATGCGACAAAAATCCAAACTAAAGAAGGTCCATCACCGTCACCTTCACCATTTCCATCTTTTCCATCACTGCCACCATTTCAATGGCCTTTTGCACCTTTGTTTCCTATTCTAATACGAGATCCATTACTTAGTATCATGAACGGTGGAGGGTGGAGCAACTTTATTGAGTATGGGCAAAATGCCGATGTATGTAGAAGACAAAAGTCAACTGAAACAATGATAGAAGACGTTGTTAAAACTAAAGATGATGCTGAAAAACCTTCGGACATTATTATAAACACAAAAACCAATTTAAGGTCAAGACAAAAAAGGGCAGTTAAGAAACGTACTGTTGCTCAAGGAAGTCAATTACAAGATATTGATTCAGCTAAATTAAATAAATTCTTCGGCGTTAAACCATCTTCAACAACTGCTAAGCCTCCTAAACGGGAACCTGTTACACAAGACACTAAAACTGTCAATCAAGATGACGGAGACGTTCGATTTGGCTTCCTAGATTTTTTCGGAAACAAAAATAGATACAGACAACCAACTGGGCCGGGTTTTATCATCAATAGATTAAAAGTGAGGCGAGGTGGAGTTGCTATAGCTGGTCCAGGAGGAGTGGCAACTGCTGGAAGAGGAGGAACTGCAATTGTGGGCCCTGGAGGTCTAGCCTATACCCAACCAGGAGGAATTGCTGTAGCCGGACCGGCAGCTCGGATTGTAGCATTGTCGCCTGATGCTGATCTCACTGCCATAGCACATCGTCTGCAAGCACAAAGTAAAATAGACGGTTCTATTTCCCAATTATTACAAGCTATACCTGAAGGGAAAATTGTAGCTACTGGCCCTATTATTTATTACCATCCTAACAAACGATAGTCATTTTCTACTAACCCAATCATTTTTCATGTCTTCCTTCTCATTAACTGTTCTCTTTCTCACTCATTAGATACTACGGACGAGGATGGCGAAGAGACGGACAATGGAGCAGAGAAATGAAGAGTTCAGATCAGTACATATACAATGGCATGGATTTTCAAGAAATGCCCTTGAACATGGAAGATACGACGTTCATGTTATTTATAAAACCGATTGCTCACGCTTTGAATTCTCAAGGCACTGCCTTGGCAAATCCCATCTCCCAAGTTGTGATTGCAAGGAACCAGAGTGGTACTATACTCCATGCACCTTTAGCCACTGCAGTTGCAGGCCCTGGTGGCGTGGCTCACGCACAATCAGATCTTTATCTTTATGAATTTGTTAACCAACGATAATGGTGTACTAACTAGGAAGTAGAAGTAGTAACAATGAATTGTTTCGATTTGAACTGATCGGAAATTAATTTTGACTGTAAACTTAAAATTGATTTCCGAATTGATTGTACCTTGAAAAGATTTATGTAAATGGTGATAGTGAAATAAATTTACATATAATTAAAGTATTTTGTTTTATTTCTCTCCTGTCATTTGGGTCAAGGCCAATTAAAATGATATTAGTATGTTGTTAATTAAAGACATTTATAAAGCTCGAACAAATGTATCTCGAGTAAAATTTGTTGTTCATGTATTTTGTTACCATTTCAAAATAGATTGCTGAATTCAGTCATTTAAAAAGCAGACTATTGTTATGCATAGTTTAAAAGATAAATATTATGAATAATAAAGTTCAATTCCACAAAATAATTTAATTCAAACATTTTTACAATAGGTCACTAGCCTTAACAGATTATACCTATGATGCATAAAATAACGGTGACGCTCACGCAAATCGAAGAATTAGACAAATAAGGCATCATCCGATATCCTCATTTTTACACCCACAATCTGTTTAATATCCTGTACTGTTAGGATTTGGCATACTACAATTATAAATCATTATCACTGTTTTAAATAATATGGACAAGTCTAGACACACCTTTAAAATTTAATAAAAAATCACAGATCCCTGAATTTTTTAGAATTACACTTGATAAGTTCTCGTTTATCCTTTATAGCGCATCGGTACAATATGTGCCATTCTACGGCGGCGCCAAGGGGCAATACTTAGAAATAAAGAAAGACAACCTAGGTAGAATAACTGGGGAGAAAATAGTTTCTGAAGAAAACATCAGCAGTGAAAACATACTAAAAAATAATAGCAATGAGAATCTGCTAGCAAAGGTTATGGCTGCGAATTTACAAAACCTTAGAACACTTTCAACAAATCTGCTCAAACTGCATAACCTTGGACGGAAAACTGGTACCTTAGGGAACGTGGAAAAAGCAAGGTATAAGACTCAGCTGGCATCGCTGGGCGAAGCTGCATCGAACATGATTAAGCTGATAGAAGAAGTGGATGACGTCAATATGTTGTTCAAGAAAAATACCACTGTGAAAGCTAGAGATGACGATGAGGACGATGATTACGTAAGTATTTTATGTTGAAAACACAAAAATATATAAATATTTAGTCATCTATCTCTGTTTCCGATACTAGTCACAAGCAATTTGTTACCAAACATAATTAATTATCAACTGATATGTTACCCTATAAGTGTCATAGCCAGAAACAGTAGATTAATTAATTATTATTGTTTAAATAGGTAGTCACTGTTTCTTTGAAAACTTGTTAAGTAGCACTTGCACACATGACCTATTTTAGTATTTTTATATAAAAACAAAACAGATGGCAATCAATATACACCTAATTTATCTTTAAAACATCGTTCAATTTTCAGGTTGCTGAAGAAGGGGTTGGTATTGACTCTGCAGATGATGAAGATTCCAGTGACGGTGATGGTTTTCTTGATAAGGGAACCATAGCTGAAGCCAAACCAGTTGGTAAGTTATCGTCACTTTTGACTGTTATATCTCATTAGAAACTGACGGTGCTGCCAACGGATAATATGAAAACTAACTATACCGCTACGAAAGGCGAATACGAGTAGCAAGGCTTAGCCGATAGAGTTACTGGTTACACAATTGATCGCGAGATGTCGCTACTCGTATGTAAGACAACGCCACGAATTATAATATTGAATAATCAGGGCTTTGCAAAAAATTCTCTATCTACTTCTAAAACTTCTAAAACTGAGACGATTGATTACATCTTTATAGATTTTTCATGTGCAAGTAAAAAAAATGTACAAACGGAGAAAACGATACAAATATTTTGGGACAATCAATTAATTCTTATCGTGAAAATATAAACTTATTTAATATTTCATATATTCCAGGTCTTGCCGTTATTGGAGAGCATGGTCTAGCAGCTTCCAGACCCCTTGCTACCGCAGTAGCAGCTTCTGGTGTAGCACTAGCTAGACCTATAGCTACAGCTGTAGCTGGAGTTGACCCAACAGCTTTGGGCATTAATTTTCAGGTCAACCATTCGAGGAACTGAGTTTAATTAAGTTTAACTAGCTAATAGTCATGTTGTGCCTATTATTTGTAAGTAGTTAATGGTGCATTTAGAATAGATCTCTTCTTTAGGCGCTGCGTAAATGAAGGACACTTTTTCTTTCTAGTTAATGTTAATACCAAATACTTTTTTTTCAAGAAATTTCAAGCTTGAAAGCATTCTTCAATTTAATTGAGCACTTGTGACTTATTAGCATATATCTTGGAATGTTCCATGCTCATTTCAGGCATATTTGCGAATCGACAGGCGTTCGATTTTTTTTCCTTCCTTTTAGCATGCTATTTTAAAGTATGTGTAAGATTACCTTTCCTTACAGACGAATTCAAACATTCATCAGTAGCTTGTGTCTGGTACCAGACTCGAATGTTTCGTTTCACGCTTTACCTTAGTGTAATCAGTATAAAACAGTGTAGGTATGTGTGTATAAATTTAGCTTTTCAATATAAATAATAGGCATGACGATTAGGTAGGTATTGTGTTAAACATAAAGAAATAATAAAGTTAGTTTACTTTAGGAAACCAGTGAGACTTGAAGTAAACTTAGATCCTTACTTACTTGAGTCTGTTAAAACAATATCCATAACCAATAGTTACCGAATAGAACTAGCAATTATATAAAAACTTAAGTGCTTCAATGTTTTAAAAATATTGTATTAATAGTCACTGATAGACTAAATACTCGTAATAAAATATCAACAAATGTAATAGAAATAGAATAATTGCTATATATTATAAAACTACTCGATACAAGCAATGTTTTATCAGAACGAGTGCATTTAAGCGTTTATTAAGTGAGAAATTGTGTGAAAGAGTGTGATAAAATGTCTTTCAAAGACAAACATGTATTTATTATTTATTTAGACAAATAAATCGAATAAAATGTTAAAAATCCCTGTTGTTTTAATTATTATGAATTATTTAAAATCATCATCATAACAGTCACAAGATATCCACTGCAGTAGACAGTAGGCCTTCCTTCAGTACATTAGCCACATCCATTGACTTATGGCATTACAGTGGTGTTAGTACAGAGGCTTCATACATGTACATTGTCTTACTTGACTGACTCTGAAACAAGAAAATATATCCCATTCTATAAGATCAAGATCAGATTTAATTATGGGAGAGCCATGCTTCGGCACGAATGGGCCGGCTCGACCGCAGAGATACTACGTCCTCACAGAAATCCGAAGTAAACAACGCTTGCGTTGTGTTTTGTCGTGTGAGTGAAGTTACCGGAGGCCCAATTCTCTTCCCCTTCCCCCCCAGTCTCCCCAAACCCCAAATCCCCCACAATCCTCAAATTCCCAATTCCGGAATGGCCGGTAACGCACTTGTAACGCCTTCGGTGTTTCAGGTGCCCACGGGCGGCGCTGATTGCTTACTATCAGGTGATCCACCTGCTCGTTTACCGGCTTATATACTTCTACACTAAAAAATTAGGTAACGGTAAAACAGTCTGAATAGAGAAGGAAGAGTGATATTCACCCTATTTTACAAATTACTTTCTTTGTAAGTAAAGGGAAAATCTCCATAAGGAAACAATTTGCATACAAGCAATAAAATACATATGTGAATAAGTACGGAATGAATCAACTCTAACACGAGTCATGTAGGAAATCCCTGCAACGAACAATATGCATTTGAATTTCTAAAAATTGAATTACTAATGCGATCCTAATCTGACTGTAGCCTGCTTATTGCATTTTTGGTATAGGTAAAGATACAACGCTTGGCCACATGATTATCGAATATTGATTGATATATTTTGTAAGCTTGAAGTGATTTTTTTATAAAACTGCATAAAAAATCTTACTAATATTATAAATTCAAAAGTTTTTATGTTTGTTTGTTACGCCTTCAAGTCAAAACAGATGAAGGGATCGGGATCAAATTTGGAACAAGGGTATGGCATGTTATAACACATAAGCCACTTTTTATCACACGGGACCGGGCGAAGCCGCTGGCGGAAACTAGTTATTACAAAATATATGTACCTACGTTTTTAATCTAAATTTTCTTGCCTGTGCAAAAAATGCATAGAGATTCGAAAGAAGTGAATCAGACATAACTACGAAAACTTAACAATCGTTTTCAAATCTAGCCAAGAAAGTAAAGTAAATAACACAGAAATTAAGTGTGGGAAAACCATGCTTTGAGACGAATGGACAGGCTCAACCGGAATGATATCACCTCACATGGCTGGATGGATATGGCCTCACAGAAAACTAACATGAAACAACGCTTGCGTTGTGTTTCGTCGTTTGAGTTAGGTTACCGGAGGCCCAATTGCGCTCCCCTCCCCTGCCCAATCTCTGAATCCCCAACAATCTTCAAATGTCTAATCCTCAAAAGGCTGGTAACGCAACGGCTTGCCCCAACAGAAAGAAAAGAAAGAAAGAAAAACCATTTATTTCTGCGCAAAACACACATAACATATTTAAAAAATAAAAAAGAAAATAAAAAGAAGCTAAAAAATTAAAATGAAGTGAGATCTTGTCCATGGTCCACAGACTTATTATTTTACTGAAATGATAGAATATTTAATATCTAATATTATCTGAGGACCATAGACAAGGAAACACCCTACTTACTTCATATATAATAATAATTACTAGTTGCATGCATTTATTAAAATTGTTAAATTGACTAGAGGAGTATTAAAAAGGTTTAATTATAATAAAACAATACGAACAGGTGATCCGTCTGCTCGTTTCTCTGCTTATCCCATAAAAAACAAAATAATACCAATACTTAATAGTTCTAGTAGTAGTAGGTAAGTAATACACAGTTTCCAACACCTAGGTACACTTACAATCTTACCCATGCTTTAATAATTTCAAAACTTAATATTTAATATTTTAGTGCGTAGTAAAGTGAATTAACAAGGTGTTTATCTGCTCAAACTATTACCGATACCACGTGTATAGTATTTGCATTTTCATATGGCTAGATGTGTACGTATAAATATATTGTACGTAGTATGATACACTTTTTACCTACTCCATTGATTGTAAATAGACGATTTTACATAATTTACTCGAACTAAGATATAACTTCGTCATTTATACTTACTATAATTGTGTATAAGATTAATCGTTCATAATGCGACCAACTTTTTTTTTTGCTGCATCGTGCCTGGTGCTGAATAAATTTTTCTATTTCTATTTTAGGTGGAGCTAAGATGCAAGTGGCAGATGACTAAGTAAATATAAATCTATATATGTATACAAAAATGAAGTTTTCACGCCATAGCTTGAGAACGGCTTGACCGATTAGGCCAATTCATTTTTTTAAATGTTCGTTAAAGTTCAAGGATGGTTTTATATCATATAACAGTATAATACATAAACTAAAATAAAAATAAATAACATAAAAAAGACAACTTGTGTTTGAATCAAATCCGTCAATTTTTTCAGTAAATGCACACGAATCTTGGTTTTGAAAAAATAAGCGACTGGTCGCCATCCTGATCTCCGTGGGTAGCGCATTCCATAGAATCACTGTCTTACTGACTTATTGGTGTTTCGTGGACAAGATAAATAATTATAATGCCTTTCCGTGCTTATAACTTTGAATTATTTGTCATAGCCACCAACAACACCTTTTATTTAACATAGAACCTTTACTAAAAACAAATATGTATGTAAATCCTTACTAAGCCAAATTGATTCAGGTCAAACAGATCCTGACGCAAATACCAACCACGTCACTTCATACACACGAAACATACAATGGAATATACTTTACGGGAACAAGGTTGACAACCGCAAAATAAATAAAAATATAAACTTCTCACCAAACTTACTGAGTCAACTGTAGAAGTTCAAGAGAACACTGACTTGCAAGACGATTCTGGGAAGAATCGTTTAAATAAATTATAAATCTTACTAATATTATAAATCGGAAAGTGAGTTTGTTTGTTTGTTTGTTCCGTTTTCACGCCATAACTACTAAACCGATTGCTTTGAATTTTTGCAGATGTATAGTTAGAAGTCCGGATTAAATAATAGGGTACTTTTTATCCCAGAAAAATTTGATATTCCCGAGGGAAAACAAAAGTATTGGTATAGATGGCGCTGTATGTATTGGTATATGTCATATTGGCTTTTTATCCTTTTGTGACGCGAGCGAAGCCGCGGGTAAAAGCTAGTGGTTTTATAACCCGAGCGTACAGCGCGTCGCGTTCCGCGCGCGCCTCAAAGAGCCATCAGACCACCACAGATGGGGCCCAACACGGCCGATGCCGATTCGGAGTCGCGGAGAACCTAACAAGTAACCGGGGCTCCGGCTCGACGTGCAGGAGAAGGAACGGGGTGGTTTTTAGTCAGTAAGAGTCTGACACTCCCTCCCGCCTCACCCAGGCGGGAGCAGTCATTCGATGATTTTCCCCCCTTAAAAAAAAAAATATTCTCTTCTAAGGCCATTTTACAAAACCGTGTTAAAATTTCACAAAGGGATTACTTCCACGTGGACAGTTGTTACAAAATAAGGTTTTACATAATTTCTATTCAATGTCCGGCAAAGAAAGAAATATGTCGTTTGCATTGTCAGTACAGGTTTTGGGTCGCCGACACAATATTATGTCATTAGGTACGATAAATGAAACTTTATGTTAATGAGACAAAATTGTATGTCTTGTAAAATTGTGGTGACTGGACAATGGTGACTGTTCGGTATTTTATAACCGTGGAATGAAAACTAAACTTTCTAATTGTAGAATTGTAAATAATTACAATTTTTAAACATTGTTATAAAACAATGACGAACAGCGATATTAATAAAAACAATGCGACTGTGATGTTTGTTATCAAGCGTCATCGTAGTGTTTTATTTGGTCTTCTGTAATGAAACCTTAAGGTAAGTATAATGAATCGTATCATTGTGCACTTCACAATCTACCAGACCCAAGCGTGCGGAGCCTCGCGTTAGGCACTCAAAGAGCCATCAGACCACCACGGATGGGGCCCAATAGGGCTGATGCCGATATGGAGTCGCGGAGAACTTAACGGGTTGCCGGGGCTCCGGTTTGAAGTGCAGGAGTAGGAACGGGGTGGTTTTTAGTCAGTAAGAGCCTGACACTTCCTACTGAATCACCCAGACGGGAGAAGAGCATCCGCCAGATGTGGACACATCCTAATATTTGTTTACCAATTAGCAGGTTTATTGCTTCATGGTATGGAGTAAATTAAACCAATCTGTAAATTTCAATCTGATAATTTCATGCAAACATAAGAAAACTTTATTTTTACATCTGCTAGTAAAGGATCACAATCATAATTTTATTCACCATAACTTCCTACACTTATTTGCCCAAGTTTATCATTTTGATATGTTGCCAACTACCATAGTGAGACACCAAGGCGGTTGTTTGTTTGTTTGTGCATCTAATCACTCGACAACAGTCATCGCTGACTTATCTTTCAATACATCACTGTTTCCTAGTCACTGTCAATGTAGTGATGAAGATCTATTGTGAATCAATGAATCAACTGGCTATACATTAAATAGACCGTATTTTCTCGGCGTGTAGAGATTTATATACATCTACTTACTACTAATTAGCAACAAATAGAGTCAAAGTATGTCTTATGATAAATCAAGTAATTAAAAGAGCAAGAGGCCACCGATAGATGCCAGTGATAGCAGCATTCCGAAAATTTTGGTGATCTAACTGAAACCTAAATCGCGTTTCTGAGTTGAGCTAACGATACCTCCATAACATACGAAAAATAATAATTTAAGAGTATCGTATTTATTTTTGAACACTTATAATAAAATCTGTAGTTATATTAAATGTTATTATTCGCAGACAATGCCAATGATCACTATTGTTAATTCAAAATACCTTGGGACTTCACTATTTTCTTACACAAAACCTATTTATGACTTCCTTCTTATGAATAATGTTGTAATTGCTAGTTAGTTTATCAGTTCAGCCTAGATTTTCCATCTAGATGTCAAGTTTTACAACCTAAGTCGTCATTGAACTGGTTCTATCCACAATTGGCAGCATTAGTTATTTAGATCAACATCTTTATGAATATTACAAGAAAATATTTTATCTATTGTGATATTGTCATAGCTTTTTTTCATAATATGACCTAGTTTCATTGTTCTACAATAGAATAATTTTGCACTAAAATTTTGTAATACACAATTTTTGTACAGTTAAATTAATTGTTGATGTTAATTACTATCGAATGTTCAGCTTACACTTGTAGCGGCTAACAACGGAAGAATCATTTGAAACAAATGTGTATAAAACATTTCCGTGACTAATGTTTGAGTGTTAGCTAATATATAAGGTATATCCAGAAATACATTTTAGAAAGCAGGAATTTCAGAAGTAGACTGTGGTCTTCTTTGGACTCCTAACATTACCTATGCATCAATGAGGGGCGTTGAGAATACAATAACAGACATGCCAGATGACGTTCGTCAGCGATTCTTATCATCGTAGAATAGGAAAAATATACACCGAAGTGACTACCCAAAATAACTCGGGATAAGACTAGAAGAAGAAGAATGGCCGAAGAGACTATATTGATTTTTTTCGGAAACGGGATTATTACGTATACAAAGTCACAAGCAGAAAACAGTTAAAAATAATATCCTGAATACCTATTTTAACAAATCGATTCGCTACGAATATTAAGAAAGTTATTGTCATAGGTTGCTGGCCCGAAAGAGCTTAGAACTCGTCTCATTCAGTTGAAATATGAACGCAAACTAAAACGAACCTCACTATTTTTGTTTTGAATAAAGAAATACAAAAAAATATACCAAATAGAACGAATCAGTGATTCTTAAAAAAACTAAGTAATCAACTGCTATTAGTGGTTTACTTTACCTTTTAAAAAATTAGAAAACCTCATTACGTCTATTCCTTATTAGTGCATAATATCTATAAGTTATTTTTTAACCAATTTCTACATGACTGAATTCTAATATATGGGTTTTTATATGTGAAAAGTTAGTAGATCAGTTCATAATACTAGGCGTATAATTTATCCCTATAGCGTCGTACACGCAACCCGAACGTCTCATATAAGTGTGAGCTGACCGGCGCACGCGCATTGTTACACAGTACATTATAGTGCGCGGGTCAAATCGTCAAGTGAAATATGGCTGTTTACTTCGTAAGTTACTTTTTTCTATTTTTTGTCTTTTATTTTCAAGGTAGAAAATTATAATACTTTTATGGAAGGAGCAATATATAATATATTTTCCACAGATTATACCTACATGTCAAAAATATTTTAATATAGCTCTAACTACTGGTGGGATACTGACACTTTAAAATACTTTAATATTTTTTCATAGGATCATTCAAATTTTTTCTATCTTAGACTTACTGATGATTAATTAACCAATTTATGACTTAAGAAAAAAATATCGTATTTTTACATATTTTTGTGTGGCTTTTGTATACCTATGTAATTACTCGACTTTAAAAAAGAGGTTCGTTATTAGACATATTAATATCTCTGTATAATTATAAAAAACTTATGCATGAATAAATATATATAACTTAAAATACAAATAACTAAAAACTAAAATATTTACACGTTAAAAAAAATACAATAATAATGTTATTTTAAGCTTAAGATAACTTTTTTATTTTTTCATATTTTTTTTAATCTACATTATAATTTAAAAAAATATTCAACATCACTATCTATATGTATGTATATAATTGACAGTTTACGTTTTCAATGCCTACAACAATTGATTTTTCAACACAAACGTTCGAACATCAACATCTTCGCAATTAGTATAACATCCGTGGAATCAACTTCCTGATTGGAATTTGACAAACCAATTAAAACGCTTTTGTTTTTACGGAAACAAGGTGTAATACAATTAGAGTTGTTTAGACGCCAACAAGTGCTATGAAAATTAAAGTAGGTACCTATATGCAATCGTGACCTGTAGCAGTATTTTTATGTACAAGTAGGTTCTTTATTTGATTGACTGCCTCGTTGGCGGAGTGATCGCAAGTGCGGCTGCCGGGCAAGGGGTCTCGTACTCGATTCCCGGGTCGGGCAAAGTATTACCGGATTTTGAAAAAAATGTCAGTCGTAGCACGGAGTATGGAATTGGACCCGAAGTATGGCAATAGGCTCACCCACTACTATATGGGACTCATAACATAAATAGTGAAAAGTAGGTGTTACATTGTACAGTGGCATTAAGTGTCACAATGTGCACCTGTCTCTGCTCCTTCGGAGATGAAAGGCGTGATGTTATGTTGGTACTTTATTATATGACTTCTTAGATAAGTAAAAATACTATTTCCTCAATAAAGTTAGAAAATCTTGGTAAGTTTGTGTGATCAGTGTTGCTAATAAAAGAAATTAAATTTATACTAGTGGAACAAATTTATATTAAACGTTACTCATAAACTAAATCAATACTACTTATTATATTAATTTATTTATTTACTTCAATTGAAATATTAAACTTGATTTACATACAAAACGTTTCAATGTCTGAAACATTAAGTTAATAACGGTAACTTTAAGCTTAGTTGCGTAAGAATAATATTTTTGTTTAACATTACACATATAAGGTCATTAACCTTTGCTCGCCCGTTACTTATGGAC
Source organism: Spodoptera picta (assembly GCA_038387885.1). Classification (NCBI taxonomy): domain Eukaryota; kingdom Metazoa; phylum Arthropoda; class Insecta; order Lepidoptera; family Noctuidae; genus Spodoptera; species Spodoptera picta. The sequence continues at coordinate 324,115 of JAZHFQ010000745.1, read as the reverse complement.
GTTAGAAGTAGAAGTACTTATTTACTTTAATATAAGAAGTTATATTCCTAGTCTTTGAAATAAATATATAGAAGGCTACAACTTTGTTACTGATTCAGTATTTACATAGACTTAAATCTGCTAAACATAAATTATTAAGTCTGATTTCGTATCTAGGGAAACCATTGACTCTTTTCTTGTTACAAAATGACCAAAATCTGAGATATTTTTCTGTTCCGAAATTACAAGAAACTGGTAAATATTAAAACAATTCCCATAGTTGAAGTTTACACTCAAGAAAACCAAGAACTTTAAAAAAATAGTTTCAAATGAAAAAGATAGAAACAAAAATTTTATTAGCAGAGCGTGGTTTCGATCCACGGACCTCTGGGTTATGGGCCCAGCACGCTTCCACTGCGCCACTCTGCTCATTTAAGCCCTCGCTGAAATTTGTAACCCGCTTCTTCAGACGCGACGGCACGGTGGGCGGTTCAAAGATATCGTAGATAAATTAGCTAACAAATATATAGGCTGATACTATAATGATAACAATATTATCTAATTTTAAATAGAAATAATACCACGTCTAGTCTACATGGCAACGTACCTAATCCCAAAAATAATTAAAAATGCTGAACCTATTCCCATTACCTTTTAATAAACAATATTTCCTTTTCTATTTTGACGTTTGACCCCTATCTCCCTTAATCATATTACAATTAAGGTTTCAAGGTTACTTACGTTACTTACGCTAATTATATATTATTTTTAGTGTAGTGTCATTAGCGTCTACTTTCTCCTCCTCCTCTTTCTATATCCCGTCTCTTAGGTACAAGAGCAGACTGACAGACAAAGATTATGACATCAGAAACTAGGTATTTAAATAAACTTCTATACAAACACAACACTAAACCATTTACCTAGAAAAAGACTAAAATCCTCTTCAAAAGCAGGTCATCAAAGCCTAGTGCATGCAGGCTCAGCGACGCGCGTCCCTTACCGTCCCCATACGTAATTACGTCCAAATTACTCCAACTTGCATTACACAGTGTCGCAAAAGGAATCGTTCAAACGCTTACTTAAATACCTCATGTTTAAGTGCGTGTGACAGTTTCCAATGTGTCATTGTTTTCGTAATAATGTCACAAGACTATGACCCATGTGTTAGTGTAGGGAAAAACATAGTTATCTTGATTGAATAGAACTGGTTAGGTTTTATGTACCTAGTTCTAGAGATTTTTGTTTGCAAGTTTTTGAAGTAGCAGAAACATGTATGGCATATTTATGTGTTATAGACCTCTGAATGAAGATGGTAATCTGATAATGTTCCCATATGAATAGAGGTATTATCTACATCAAAATCCTACTTTTATATTATAAATGCGAAAGTTTGTTAGGATTTATTTGTGTGTATGTGTGTGTGTGTGTTTGTTCCTCTTTGACATCAAAACGACTGAAGGGATCGAAATGAAATTTGGATCAGGGATAGATAATGGTCTGGAGTAACACATAAGCCTTTATCTCATGGGAAAAACTAGTTATTTATAAAGATAAAAGAGTAATTTATTTATAGAGAACAATACACCACACTCTCCCATCATACGAACTTCTGAGCAGTTAAAAGAATTAGGTACTTGAAAAAGAAAATCCTCTAGTTGCTACCATATTCATATCTCATCATACGTGTACGCCGTCCAAGCGTTGTCCGCAAAAAACAAGAACTGACCTACCTCTCAACAATTTCATCAAAACAATAGGCATCTGAGACAATGCTGTAGTACAATTTACGTATCAACCTTGTTTAGTTTCCAGTGGTAAGTACAATCTGTAGGACAAAAGTTTAACGATCCCTTGATGTGTCACTCAGACGAAATTATGACCCCAAGGTCAAGGGCAATACGACTGGCTTGTATGAATTTTTATCACTACAATACATGTTATGTCAAGTTACAACTTCCAGGAAACTTTTTGATATATCAAGTTCAAGATTTTGTTAATACTGAAGAATTAACCAGGAAAATTCTTTCTCAATCACTGGTTAATTTTGATGTACCATTTTTAGTGGAAGCTGTGAAAGCTTGGAAAATCGCTTGCCCAAATATTGACCCCCCCCGTCAAATCACTCTCCCAGAGACAATGGGACGAGCCGCTCTGCAGGAAAGTGAGCGAAAATCTATTGAACTCCGCTTGTTCACTGCAGAGCGAGCTCGCCTTTTGGCTGTGGGTGAGTGGGAGTCAGGGTTATGGCTTCTTGCTTTGCCTTCGTCCAACTTAGGTACTTTTTTGGACGACACCACATTCCGCGCTGCAATTTGTTTAAGGCTTGGGGCTTCATTTTGTTCACCTCATCGTTGTCGTTGTGGTGAAGATGTCAACAGCCTTGGACACCACGGCTTGTCGTGTAGCCGTAGTGCGGGTCGTTTTGCTCGACACGCGAGTATCAATGACATAATTCGTCGAGCTTATGTCTCCTTTGGCGTGCCAGCTACTTTAGAACCTAATGGCTTGGTACGCAACGATGGCAAGAGACCCGACGGTATGTCATTATTCCCTTGGAAGATGGGTAGGCCTTTAGTATGGGACGCCACTTGCGTTGATACTCTGGCGCCATCCCATCTTCCAAACTCAGCGTGTCGAGCCGGTGCTGCCGCTGCTGCTGCCGAGAACCTCAAACGGCGAAAGTATGATAGCCTGATTGGCAATTATGCTTTCGAACCGTTTGGGGTTGAAACTTTAGGGCCGTGGGGCCCAAGTGCACATCTTCTTTACAAAGATATTGTAAAGAGGATGGTTGACACTTCAGGTGATCGAAGGACTGGCTTCTACCTTGGACAAAGGTTAAGCATTGCCATTCAACGTGGTAATGCTGCCAGTCTTTTGGGCACCCTACCTCACAATAATGATGAGGAAATTTTTTTTTTGATGCCTTATTATAGCTTATTTATTTATTATTACCTTTTTTTAAGGTGTAAATATTTTAGTTCATAGTTATTTATATTTTAAGTTGTATATATTTTCATTTAGTTATAGTTAAGATTTTGTAGGAAAACGTATCAAGATATCACATGAACGAAATTATAATATTAGGTTAGTATTTCAGAAATCACATTATAAAAAAGTTACACTTTTTTATATAAATTTTAATTTTTTGAAGTCCTTAGTTCAAAGACCCACATTCATTATTCAAGAATAACAATAAAAAAATAGTTTTCCTATCAACATCAAAATAAACGCTAGCTTATAAAAAGGGATAGAAAAAAATAAGTCAAACTAAAAAGAAATGTTTTCTTTTATTTGAAATTGGAATGTCATTGACTGTTTTTTTTTTTAAATGTGTGACAGTACCTAATAACTTTGTTGTTATCGTATTTAATTTTATTATACCTAATTATTAATGAATAAAAGTGAATAAACTTATGGTACGTAAAATAATTATTACCAATAAAAAAATATTTTTTATCAGAAAATAAAAATCTGGCATTTGGGAAACACTTTTTTTAAATTGAGAAAACTCTTTGCTACGTACTTACAAAATCTATGTCTAATTTGATTTATTTTCGGCCAGTTTTATTTATAGTCATTAGAAAAAAACAGATTACTTCAAAATTTGACAAAAGAGGTTTCATTAATGTTTGTAGGTACAGATAACGAAGTCGAATGTTTGTTTACAAAATGTTTTTTACATTTGTTCCCAATATCAACAAGGGCGTATCACATGGGCATGGCAGTATGTGACAAATTCCGTTTACGATTGCAATGACCACGGGTAGATGATATAGTAAGTAGGTGAAGGTCCCAACAGACGGACGGTTGTCACATACTAATGTGACACCTACTTACAAACAGGCTTCCTTCCGTTTCGTGCACTCAAATTACGCTGGAGATGTGTCCGGGTTTGGATCATAGGAATTATGATCTTAGAAGCACATCGCGTTTAATTTCCCGTAGTTTCCTGTAAAATTAAATAGCCATTGCCATTGCAGTAATGGTAGTTTAAAGCGTAATTAAATAATTAAGTTGATTGTGCATTAATATGAAATTAATGCTTAAAAGTCGCTTTTAGGCATTTCCTCGGTAAATTGTGAAATAAATTATAGGTATACTTAGATAGACAAGTGATGGTTTGCAATGACTTTTCGAAATTGCCTAAAGTATGAATAAAAAATTCAACTTTTATTATTACACACTTAACAATATCCTATATAGTAATAAATATATCCTAATACCTACTACCTAGGTGGGACTCGTTGATTACCTACTACTGAATTAAAATAAAATACATTAAATCAAAGATGTCAATCCTTCAGAACATCATACCGCATACGACACCAATTAATAACAATTAATGGGAAAAATAAACAAAGATCAGACTAACTTACAAACGAGCTGAATATGTATGAACAGTAATTATTCGGATTACCGCAACTGAGCGCACTCGTACAAATACCTATGGTAATTAAATTGAACTTCATTAAAAGGTGACGTGGCGGTCTAAACAACTTGTGTGACGGAGGATCAGGGAACTGATGGCACTGAAGCTCTTAGATGGTTCAACGCAAATAGTTACAACAGTAATTAATAAAACTTGATTCTGAACATCTTAAAGACATAATAATATTTGTTATTTTACCCAGGTTACTGCAGAAGAATATTTGTAACAATTGTAACGAGTCTTGTGGTAGGCTGTAGTTCCGATATCAGTAATAATATCGTAAATTGAATTCCTAATGCAATAATTATTGTCATAATATTGCTTATGACCTTCTCTTCCATAATTCTTTCTTCTACTATTGTACATTAAATGCAGCGTGCAAATACTAATTTTACTTTAACACAATTGAGTACTTTCCTTAATCAAAAATAAACTATTACGATAGTTCAATACCATAAAATATAATAAAATAATGACACTTTAATTCACTGATTTTACAACCAACTTAATTTTAGTATTTTATCAAGCAACTTTTTATAAAATGACTATGCTATTTAATGTTAAAAAAACGTGACGTCACAATACATATAGAATACACAATCTCGTCAAAATTCATAGAAAACTGTCGTTTTTGACAGTTCAAAAAGCGGTTTGTTGGCAAGTACCCAAGCACCCAATTATCGTGACTTAAAACATTCGAATAGATTACAACATTACTCTTATTACGGAACAAGCGATGTGCTAGCTAATCGATAAAGTTAATCGACTGTGTGTTGTTTATTTTTAACGATTTATGTAATGATGGAATGGACAAAGAAAAATACACGATTATCAACTGATTGACATGCCATACAGGCATTTTATTGACTTATCATTACTTGTAAACAGAGTACTTATGTCAGATTAACTTAACTATTATGCCGTGAAGACTTTTATAAGGTTTTTAAAGAACTCTAGCACATTAATATGGTAATGGTACCTAGTTACTGACATCTTTGGTTACTTCTTTAAAGGAATCAAATTCAATAAGAATGTAATAGAACTTAACTGAACTTATCATAAGAGTTTCAAGAGTTTATTTGTCGAGTGATTCCGCAGAGATGGACGATGTACCTAAATGCCCTATTTTTATGTTCCGATAAACCTCGAAATATGTTACAATATTTTACACAAAAACTGAATCTTAATGATCCATCCGACAGGCGGATAATTTACATGCAGTTACATCGATATATTATAATGAGCCTGTAATTCTGTTACGCACAATGAATTTATTCGTAAGCCGTAACACATTATTTAACTGTTCCACTGCAATGGACAGTGAAATAATATGATTTCTAGATGATTTATATCATTTGACTAGCGGAACTTCGGATAGTTTATAAACTAAAATACTACGTAATGGACTTAATATATGAAACTTCGTAATTTCGTTTATTATCGTTTCTAGCTATTACCCGCAGCTTCGCTCGCGTCACAAAAGGATAAAAAGTAGCCTATGTGACATATACCAATACACATAGCGCCATCTATACCAATTCTTTTGTTTGCCCTCGGGAATATCAAATTTTTCCCGGAAAAAATTGATAAAAAGTAAAAGCATAAGTAAAAGTATAAAAAGTACCCTATTATTTAATCCAAACTTCTAACTTTACGTCTGCAAAATTTCAAAGTAATCGGTTTAGTTTACGGCGTGAAAGTGGAACAAACAAACAAACTCACTTTCCGATTTATAGAGGTAATATTAATATAAGGATTATATTATCAGCAGCTAACGGGCTTACCTTTCTTTGGACACTTTTGACTATTATTCCAACCAGTTTCATCGTGAATCAACATAAACATTTTGACGAAAGCATTTGTAGAGTCATCACAACATATTTTTTTTATGTTATAAAATGGAATGGCAGCGAGCCCCAAGCCATAGCCTGGTCACAATATTCTAGGCTTCGTGCTGGAAATCTTCGATCAGGACCCGTACTCCTTTCTCAGCAGAATCTTGCAACTACTTTATTAAAGAGTCACACGTTACTCATATAACTGTTTTGATTGAAGTCGGTTAAAACATAAACTGTGTTTAAGACACCAATGCACTTTAAGGAAAACAAAGCATTGCTCGTCAAAACAGGAAAAGTATAACAATTATAAATTCTAAATACATTGATGGTGATGACTGATGAGTCAAATTTCACAAGTGACGCGAACCTCAAATGAAATGAATGCAATAACTTGGCCTCAGAACTGTGACCTACTCGAAGGCTAGTCTCCTGCTCTGAATTGTAATTGTTTACCAACGAGATGTAACCGAGATAACAAGGTGATTTGAAATGTCCTTCGTTTTCTATCGGAATTTTAAGATGGGATATTTCGTAACGACCCCATTGTTATGTGAAAAGCTCGTCCGTCTCCGTGAATTTTCCGTATTTAAGTAAAGTCTTAGATTAGTTTTATTTGGGTACTTTGTTTGTAGACCTACTGCCAAAACTAATAAACTGATATGTAATCAAATTACACATTATCACTCTGCACAATACACACTATTAGATACTTTAAGATTAATACTTTAAGGTACCTAAGGTACCTAGGGGCAGATTAACCACATAACTCTACCTTGTTTGGTAAATAATATATTATCTACGACTTTATTACCAAAAGTAAGTGATTATTCTCGTGTTTTCAGTATCTGGTAGCGGCAGTAGTCGCAGTGGTGAGTGCCGCTCCTCCTCCGCCACAACAGCGATACCCTCAGCAAGCAGGACTGCATCAACTCAATCCGTAAGTATATCCTTACTTGTAGCATCGACATCAAAATGTTCTCAGTAACATTTATACAACAAAACCTATAATTGAAATAAATAAGGCTGAAATTCACTAAAAGAAACTTGATTTATTGCAAGCAAAGACAACGAGTCTGTTAATTTTTCGACCTACTCACATAATTATTTGACGAGGAAATCGTCTAGTTTCGAGCCATTCTACAGGCTCATATTCATGAGCAGCATTCTGCGACCCGCGACGCGGCGACTGTCGAGCTGCTACTATAATTACGTGAGTAAGCGGAAAACCAAAATAATTAATTTACCTCTAGTATGTCTTATGAAAGTTATAACATAAAAACTGTTATAGTTTCACCTCTATTAAACACAAAATCTGTCTTTATTTTACAGACTGGACTACTTTATAGAGCAACCAGTTGACAACTACTACAGACCGGCTGAACAGAAACAAGGTGTGTGCTGTGATTAGATCTGACTTTATAATTACTTGCATGTCATTTCAGATAGTGGAACAAATAAACATACTTGAATTGAACGGAATATAGGTCACGAGTTTATCTAAAAAAAGCAACCACTGAGGGTCGCAATATCCTCTGAATTATTTGTAACTTAACTACGATCTCTAATTAGGCTGTAAATAAAACTAAACGTTGCAAGACACATATTTTTAAAAGAGATAGGATTTTGATAAGTAATAAACTTCTTATAGCTAGTAAATACTTTCAAGATAACGATGATATTAAAAATAAACTCCAATTCTCTAATAATTTTCTTTGTTGCAGTTAGTGTAAATGGTCCTCATGGTTCGCCTGCTCGTCTGGAGTCCTTGGAGCCAGACAGTGAGGTCGAGTTGGTGCCAGGAGTACAACAGCCACAGCAACCTCCACAACAGGTAATTATACCTTTCTATACCTCCTCATAGGATATGAAACAAAGCAGTAGGTAAGAGAACTGAACAATAATGATTGGCGCCGGTGCCTCGTGGACTTTCTAAGCAAGGTAATGTAGAGTGAATGATGTGGGTATTTGTTTTGTCAGGCACCTTACTACACTCTTTGTAATAAATTGATGTCACACATATTGTTTCAAAGGATTATTCCCTTTTTCCACTAATGGTACAAACCCCGTACAGTGAGAGGTAGGGTGAAAATACTATAGTACCAAATTTTTCCTAATAATATTCCTTAGTAGGCAGTTGAAGATTCAACTAATAAGGCAGTCACATAATTTTGAGTGATGTTTTGGTAAGCATCATGCAACATACAGAAGCTACTTTCCAACATTAACTTGTTGTTGAATAGTATATATATATACGTTGCCAATATGGGTATACTATATACCCATATTGGCAACGTATATATATATTGGCAATTATAAAGAAAACAACCTTCACGTTTAATTGCTAACTTAAAATCGACAATCAATCTTTAAAGGCTACTAAGCATAGCCGATTGACAATTTTGATGATCATTCAACATTTATCCAGTCTTTTATTAATACACATTGCTTGTTTGTTGTCATATGCTGGTGCATACTAAAATTTCTATGGTTTGTGTTTTCAGAACCCAGTAGCTCCTAACATACCTGGACTGGTGCCTGGACAGAGAGTGTTCATAGTGCACATGCCAGTTCCCGGTTACAAGTAATTATCATTTCATTTCTAAAGTTAATTATAGTAATTACTCTCATCATACATCCTCAGTAACTTTCAGATTTTTTAATACGTATCAGTAAGATGAGAAGTAGGATAGTAGGACATTTCAATAATCAAAATGAAGGATCGATTAGTTTAGATTATATTTTTGACATAATTTATCAACTGTGTAGGAACCAAGTATGGAAGAGCCCTGTATTGGCACGAATGGGTCAGCTCGACTGGATATACCATGGCCTCTCAGAAAATTGGCGTTGTGTTTTGTCGTGTGAGTGAGTTTACCGGAGGCCCAATCACCCCAATCTCACAATCCCTGAATCCCCAACAATCCTCAAATTCCTAATCCCCAAAAGCCCGGTAACGCATTTGTAACGTCTCTGGTGTTTCAGATGTCCATGGGCGACGCCGATTGCTTACCAATAGGTGATCCGTCTGCTCGTTTACCGGCTTATTCAATAAAAAAACTGTAACATATTTTTATATCTTTCTTCTTTTCTATTTCAGCCCCGGAAGCATCGGAGGCTACCAACCTGTGTACATTGTTGCTGCAGCGCCTCAAGGAAACGCTAGGTTCCCAGGAAATGGTAAATCATCATCTTTTATAGTCGTCTACAAGATACATAGGGCGGTTAGTACAAGATCTGCAATGTGATACCTATTTACTTGTTTGCTAGTTCTTCTTTATGGGAAGCTAAACTTTAGTTTGAGCAAAGAGAGGTACGTTGGAGTAGGACTGACCATGCCAACAGGCAGACTGACATACATACATTTTTAAACTTTCAAAAGCGGCTTTGGGTCTAGTTTGTGTAAATTGTTATTGAAGACTTTTTGTAAATTGTAATTCTCAACAGTAGCATATAGTCTATACCTATTTGAGTTATTAGAGGTATATAAAAATACCATAAACCGTAACTGGAAGATACGCAAGTATGCAAATTTCTTATAAGGAATCGTATTTTTTTAACTAAATTAATCTATGTGTTTTCCAGGTTTCCAGAACACAGTTCTCGTAGACCCATCAGGTCATAGCGTCGTGAATCCGTATGCTGGTTACAACAGAGGATTGGTCCAACCACAGGTGCTACCCTCTCCCATCGGCTACCAGAGTCGACCTTATGACCTTGTGTACCAAGACCCTGGACTTGTAAATGCGTAAGTTTAAAAAACTACTGAGAATTCTCATTGAGACCCTTAAATTTCGATTTAAATTTATTCTTTTCCACAGCGCTGGTCAACCTATCCAAGCAGATGGCAGAGGTCCCATCCACTTCTCCCAGAATGTGGGACTCCAAGGACCAGTCAACCCTGCAGCCTATCAGGGACCCGTCGCCCAACTTGCCCACCCAGGCCAAACGCCAAACTTGAGAGTACCTAGTGGTAAGCATTATTCATTCACCTTTTAAGTTATTTTAATGAACCCTGTCCAGTAGCAAGACATTCATCTTATCCATTTTAAATAATAATAAACCTTATTTTAAATTATATAAGTCTATGTTTCCAGGTGCCCCAGCCCAACTGAAACAAGGGACTGAAGAAGCCAAAGAAGCTATTGATGCGAAATCGAACCACAGAGCACAACCCCTCACACGAAACAAAGCGTAGCTCAACGATACCAACTAGGATACTGTGATCGAACAAATTTATATTAATTTAGAAACTATAGAAGAAGACATTTAATTTGAACACCAAAATGAATGAAAAGTTAAGTAAAGTTCGATACAAACTTAACATTAAGACGAAAATGCTAAGCTGCATTGCTTTTATAGTTTGTATCGAACTATACGCGATTGAATGCAATTAAATGGATTGTAAAATCAAAGCAATGCAATGTAGTTTCTTATATTTATAACGAAAATTAAATGGTTAAATATATTTTCGTGAATTGTTCACTTTGTTGTTTTCTATCTCACTTTTAGATTTCCAAGTATCAGACCATTCAGTAATCCAGTTCAGTAGATCATTCAGTAGCCAGACAGTATAGACATATCCACAATACGATAATATAAGAGACCTCATAGTAAAGTAAAATTAACAAAATATATCAAGGAGAATGTCCAGTTGCAGTAAATTGGATATCTAACATCCTCCACAAGTTGATGCATACACTCTCAATTATATTACCCAGTTTTTCCTTAACTTAAGTAAACATAAACAACTATTTCCAGTAAAATTCCTTAGAAAATCCAGCTTTACCAACTGTACAACTTATATGGAGCGACATCGCCCTACTATCAGCAGGACCGGTCGCTTTCTCCTATAATAAATTAACAGCATCGCGAATTACAGCGCTATCTATCAGATAACTAACCAGTACTTCTAGTAAAATTGCCCGAGATTTATAATCAGCTCTATTTCCCTTCATAAGGCGAAAAACGGTTACATTAAATACCTATGTCAGTTTAGCTCATGCGTGCAATAAGATTAACGAGTTGAGATCTCGAGTTCTTCATATTTAAGTCGTCGTAAAATATAGTAAGTAATTGGCTGGTTGCAAATCTGCCAACGTGTTCTGATTTTGAATTCCTTACATCTACAAGTGTTGCTTTATGGTCCTTGTTGATGCTAAAGATGGTTGGTTGATGTACCAGTGTACAGTGTGTTGGTTTATGTACAAGTGTTGACAATTTCTGTGGCTTTGGATGCGAATGGTTATTTACCTAAATAACCATCACAGATAAGACTATTAACATAACAGTTACGAATACCCTTTCAACTACCTCTTCCAGTTATAACGGTATCAGCAAAGACGCTCATCTAAGTACTGATTAATGAATACTTACACATAGTTCTATGTTTCACATAGCAATTAGACAAATTATGAAAAGTAAAAGAACAGGAAACCAACTTTCCTTTATAAAACGAAAGTGTCCAAAAACTAGTTCGTATCAAAATTAACGATCCTATCAATACACAATATTTAGAGAAATAATTTAGTCGAATGAACACTTCCTGAACTGAGATGACCATCATTAACAATATTAATACTTCCTTGTAGAATCTAACTTTTATCTGTGAAACTGCTACCGTTAGTACTTAAACTGCATTTTATCGTCTCTAACGGAGCCTCATCCTGTGGTGGCGTTCAATCCTATAAAGTATAACATTTACCAACTTATATTTACTATCCAAAATCACCCATAGCATCCCTATTCCTTTCCAACAAGATACCTTTTCCTGCATCTACCATTTCTTCAGCTTTTTTTCTAAAATTGTCAAGTTCCGAGAATGGTTACCAGTTTATGATCTCCAAAGGAATCGGACGTATAATTATGGCCAATTGGAAATGTGATTGGACATAAATAACAGATAATTGACTCGAGATGGACGTGGACGGTTTAATTCAATTAAATTGTAATGTTGTTTCAATTATTGTGTATTCTGTACATTAGTCATTCCCGCTGGTCAGGTATTTTTGACTGTGAGATATTTGATAGATTTTTTAAGGATTTTTCTTTTGTCAGCTACCATGAATAAGGAACGTGTCTACAAGTGTGTGATCAAATTACCATTTGGCATTTAGCCATTTTCTATCTTCATATCTATAATGTTCATTGTCAAAGTTCTTTTATTTTATTCCTTTAGTTGACATCAAAAAGTCTTCAAAACGGATAAGAAGCAAAAATGTTCCAACCATTTCGAAACTTTTTCGACGATAATAACCGTAAGTATATCAAATTACACACACTTGTCGTTTTGCTAAAATAAAAAGCTATAATTCGTTCCAGCTAATAGACCATCAAAAATTTCTATCATTAAAAATAAATAAAAGGTAAGAACAAAACAATCGCAAAAAGCCCACAAACCGCATTTTGTTTATTTTCATTGACCTGCATTGTAGTGACCTTGATGCTGCATCATTATATTACGATCAATCACGTACAAGAGTCTCTCATGATGGATGGCTATAAATATGATTCAAAACTATAGGTGCAGTAATGTGCAAATTATATCACCACAAGCACAATCGAATTTGTCACTTATCGTCTCCGACTTAAAGTTCACAGCTCCACCACAACATTGAGATGTATATTATATCAGTATTTTTTATACAAACTTTAATGGTCGATCCAAAACCAATTAAGCTAGATCTGTGAATATCTTCGCAGACACTTATAATACAAAACTAGTTTCATGAACAATACTCATGAAAGAGTATCATAAATTTTTGGGCGTCTGATAATGATGACTCACTTGAATTAAGATGGAATCGCTTTCCAAAGGAAAGGTGTCGAGAGATCGTTGCAATTATCAACGTTCGGTTCGATGCGAGGCAATTATGATCTTTTTGCTGTGGACCCGTTATCTTGGCTTAGATGCGCGGCAAAAACGCAACTGGCGCAGTGTGGAGTCTTTCGCCGCCGTGGGCGCACGCTACCGCCACGCGAACCTACTCTAACATAATGTCAACTCGGGCGCTGTTCGTACTCATCGCTATAGCCTGCATCGGTCAGGCAGCGGCCCGGCCGGTGAAGAAGACCCTCAACTTCAACATGTTTGTGCTCCGACCTAAAGAAGGAGCTGCCGACAGATTCTTGCTGTCAACAGACGGTGTTTCAAGGTTTGGTCCAATATTGGAGATGTTCGTCCAAAGGTTTCAAGGGTTAATGTCTGTGAAGTTACCCCAAGATCAGCTGAATAGTATATCTGTTCCTGATGCTCCGGCAACTGTGAAAGGTGAGGTGCCTATTGGTAACAATGCTGAAAACGAAGTTGATGGGGTGCAGGAATCCAAGATGCCTGGAATTGTGGTGAGGCCCTCGCGCACCAAGCCAGGGACTTACGAAGTGGAGATAGACATGGTCGTAGATGACGGCCAACCAGATGAGAAGACACAGTAACTGGTGTTTTATTTTATAAGATCAGGTCCAAAAAGTATGAGATGTGTTGTATGAATAATTGTGTATGATTTTAAATTAAGGGAATGTTTGGTAATGTATTGATTGACAAATTATAACGTTTTGTACGAATAGTTAAATTATTTTATGTTTATGGTATAGGTCGACTAATTAAATATTTTTATGTAAGTAAACATTAGTTTGCAAGTTTCATTTAGGTGTAAGACAACAGCGACATAGTATTGACTCTCTACATTTTGTTTGGTCTTGTTATCGTGATATTATTATTTTCTGCATTTATTATTTTAGTTTAGTTGTTAAGTTGAAGTCGTTACATTATTTATTTGGTTGTTCTTGCCATATCATAAGGTTTTAGAGTTCGTAATAAATTATTTTACAATTTTCGTTTTTGTTTGTTTTTTTTTGTAAACATCATGATGCACGTTTTTTTTTGCAAATGTTACTTTACGTTGAAATATACTTAATATTATTATGTATTATCAAAATTAAAGAAACCTTTCCGATACCTGTGCCAATAGCAAAGTTGTATTACCTACTACAATGGCATAGTACTTACATTTTTAGTTGCTTGCGCATGCGCAGTGTTTACAATTTCAGAAACGAAAAATCCAACAATAAAACAGCTATCACATGATTAACGAGATAGTTGGTAATATGTAGAATAAAAAAAATAAAGTGACAATGATGTGATAAAAAATACCTTAATTTTACTTGAATAAGTAAGTATACGATGATGGCATGATCATAGTTTTTGTTCGAATGAAAATTAATGTTTGATTTAAACGCAGAACATCGTTCGGCTTTTATTTCTCGCATTAAAATTTTTTGAATAAATTAGTAGGTATCTGTATGAACCACTTATATCTTAACTGAAGGAATCAAATCACTTCAATGCATCCATAGCATGTTTTATTTCATTTTTATGAGATAAGTTGGACGGGCAGACGGATCACCTGATGGTAAGCAATCGGCGTCACCCATGGACACCCGAAACACCAGAGGCGTTACAAGTGCGTTACCGGCCTTTTAGGAACTAGGAGTTTGAGGATTGTGGGGGATTCGAGATTGGGGAGACTGGGGAAGGGGGTAATTGGGCCTCCGGAAACCTCACTCACACGACGAAACACAACGCAAGCAATGTTTCACGTCGGTTTTCTGTGAGACCGTGGTATCACTCCGGTCAAGCCGGCTCATTCGTGCTGAAGCATGGCTCTCCCACACTTAAATAATATTGTACAGGGTGGTTTACCATTTTGTGACATAGTTGAGTTAACAAGACGAAAGTTATTAATTGCTATAAAACCTTTTTATTTTGTAATTGAGTAATGATAGGTACTTTGATGTATTGTCACTTATCACTTATTATGTTAGCTAGTAAATATTTCTTTCATCTTCTCCGACTGAATCTATCTTTCAAAATGCGTGAAATATACAAAATTTTGCTATTTTATAACAAACCTGAAAGGTTGTTGAACTCAATTGGCTGTAATTTATGAAAATTACTAACTATAACTAATGTCAAGACCTTTTATGATTATATTATTTTGTTCTTTGAAAATTAGGTACCGTTATAATTTTATTTCAGGCAATTAAGATAATAATGTATTTTACTTTTTGTGATTTTCATTCACATTGAGATTTCAGGTATCAATGAACTGTTTACTTAAAACACATTGTATCCTGTATGCTAATGTCTTTATCATAGATTTGTAACATAGACAATTGTACTAATTATTTTAGGCACGTACTATTGTCTGAAAAGATGATTACTAAAACTCCTATCAAAAGAGATTTGGAATGACTACGTTATAAAATACTAATATTTTCTCAGTTATTTTTAAATACGACATAACATAAAGGTGCACATTATGCCACTGTACAATGTAACACCCACTTTTCCCTATTTATGTTATGAGTCTCATGTAATAGGGGGTGAGCCTATTGCCATATACCGGGCACAATTCCAGACTCCTTGCTACTACTGAGAATTAAAAACCCAGAAAATACTTTGCCCGACCCAAGAATCGAACCCGAGACCCCTTGCCCGTCAGTCGCACTTTCGGTCACTCGGCCAACAATGCAGTCTTATATATTTATATATTTTTTTAAAACGTTACCCACATTAGGATTTTCTCCCGTGTCGTGGGTTCATTAACAAACATACAAGTTCACATACACAATGACACCCAGACTCGAAACAACTATTTGTGGATCACACAAAGTGTTGTTCCGTGCGGGAATCGAACCCGCGACACGTTGCACGGCAGCTGGTTGTCCAGCCAGCGCACTAACCGTGCAGTCAATATATATATATAGTTATATACATATATAGAGGTAGTATAGCTAAGAATATAGTTAAATATATCTCAAATAAAAGAGAACTTTCTATACCATACTGCAAAGGAAGGGTCTTTCCATATACTAATCAGATACTTATCTACGCTTATAACATCACTTGTTTAGAGTTAGCAACATAACTTGAACAGTTAGTAATAAATAACAAAACAGTAGTGTTGCGGTGTAGAGATAACCAAGGTTTAAGACAATAACGGCACACGCGGTATCTACTAAACCGCACATAATCATTCTCGCGTAGTCAGTTGTGGTAACTTATCATGTTGTACACTTGTTATTTTCTTAGCTGCAAGCTGCAAGAATAACAAACTTGAATTAAATGATTATTATTTTCTTACTGTGATACTCAGAGGCACGTAATAATTGCTTAAACTATTCCTTAGTAACGATTTTGTCCCGAAAACAATTGCTAAGGACTGGGTTAATTAGCCATTAAATGAGTACGGCGGTTAGTTATACCTCTAATATGTTAAAAAAATAAAAATGATGAGTAATAATTTGACTCTCTTAGTTAACGTAACATCACGCCTTTTTATCCCCGAAGGGGTAGGCAGAGGTGCACATTTCGGCAGTAATGCCATTGTACAATGTAACACCCACTTTTCACTATTTATGTTATAAGTCCCATGTAATAGGGGGTGAGCCTATTGCCATATACCGGGCACATTTCCAGGCTCCGTGCAACAAGTGAAACAAGTGAATTTATTTCTGCAAATACTGAGATTTTTAAAAACCCAGTAATACTTTACACGACCCAGGAATCGAACCCGAGACCCCTTGCCCGGCAGTCGCACTTGCGCCCACTCGGCCAACGAGGCACTCTCTTAGTTATTTGAGAAAAAATAATTAAACTCGTTTTATAGACGATTTTCAGGGTGTTTGAATACTCGTAACTGCTGTAACATAGTACTTTTATAATCTACTTCTAAAAAAAAAGGATGGAAGACGGATTTTTTACACGTACTTTATAAAATAATTATTCACACAATGTTTATGAAGGTAAGTCATAGTCAAAGCATTTATTTCAATTAATTACTTTTGAAACGTCAAAATTGTTAGCATTACATCAAAACAAAATGCACCTACTGAAAGTCCGGAGCTGATCTATTTTGACGAATAGGCACTGGTAGTGCTCACTGAAGGTCTTGGTTAGGTAAAAATCCCACTTTACCTAGTCTTTCACCCTGTTGAAGATTTCTCATTGCCATGCACTTTATAAAAAATGGATCATAATTCCAGCACTGCATTTTTAACAAGAGTGTTGCTATAATACGAGTAGATTGTATGAGAAATTACACAGTTTAGTGTTACTCTTAGCCGTAGTAATTCACAGTTGTTTGTTTAAATGACAGAAATACAAACAGTTACACAGCCACGGGATAGACATAAGCGTGTGAGCACAGTAGCGAAAGTACGCTAAACGCGGAAGTTGCGCGGACGCAGCGCGCATGCTAATCATGCGCATCTTAATGCTCATATATTGTGTACTTATGTAAGTGGTGGCTAATGTCACCGACTTATAGTCATAACATAAAACACCACGTTGGGGGCAGTAGCTTAGTGAATAATTAAAAGTGTAATGAAATTTAATTTGTTTATTACATAACATCACGCCTTTTATCCCCGAAGGAGTAGGCAGAGGGGCACGTTTACGGCACTTACCTAATGCCACTGGACAATGTAACACCCACTTTTCAATACTTATGTTATGAGTCACATGTAATAGGACTTATGTTATGAGTCACATGTAATAGGCGGTGAGCCTATTGCCATGTACCGACCACATTTGCAGACTCAGTGCTACTATTAATTTTTTTTTTTCAAAACCCAGTATTACTTTGCCCGTCTCGAAAATCGAACCCGAGACATCTTGCCCGGCAATCGCACTTGCAACCACTTGGCCAACGCGGCAGTCAAAATTGGTTAATTTATTTCCTAAAATAAATTTCCTGAAGGGATTTATTTTTATTAAGGGGGGAAAATCATCGAATGACTTTTCCCGCCTGGGTGAGGCGGGAGGGAGTGTCAGACTCTTACTGACTAAAAACCACCCCGTTCCTTCCCCTGCACGTCGAGCCGGAGCCCCAGTAACCCTCAAGGGATAAGACTAATTTTATTGTACTAATTTGGACCACCAAATATTATATTTATCAGGTAGAACGAAAGTAATGAGCATGACTTCTTGCACTTGTACTATCTTAATTTATGTACACAGTCCACAGCAAGAAATTGCAATAGGAATAGATAGTACCTCTGTAGATACTTCAATTTTATTTATGTGTTGTCCTTTGTGTTGTATGTAAATTAAATAGGTAATAAATAAATGAATATTTTTTTGAGAATCAGGCATCTTAATATCCGTTGAAAGATACACAAGGGTGCAAGACACCATTGCACCAATCTGACACCAGAACCGCTGATAATTCAATCAACTTTTTCTAAGTGGCATTTTCCCATCTTGAATGGATAGCTGTTCGACGACCAAGTCACACAACATTAACTGTAATAATAAAAAATGACTGCACGGTTAGTGCGGTGGCTGGACAGCCGGCTGCCGTGCAGCGTGCCGCGGGTTCGATTCCCGCACGGAACAACACTTAGTGTGTTCCACAAATTGTTGTTTTGGGTCTGAGCGTCATGTGTATGTGAATTTGTATGTTTGTAAACGCACCCACGACACAGGAGAAAATCCTAGTGTGGGACAACGTTTAAAATAAAATTTTAAAAAATTGCATTAAAGAACTTGGCACGACTTTGTCTAGATTTCATTACTTTTCAGAGACAAAAGAGTGGCTCCATGGAGACTTAGCTAGTTTGTACAGAATATTTTTGATTAATACATATCCTAGAGGTATATTAAAAAATACACGTGTAAAACTGCAACTTCTTAGCCCTATTGAGTATAGAAGCAAAGCGTACCTAATCGCTTTGCGCATTTTCATTCTAAATAAGTTAATGAGACGTTTACATAGGTACTCGGATTATTGATTACGTATGGCGACGAGTGTATGACGGATTGATAAAGAATGGGCACATGTTTTCTCCTTACTTATGCCTTAGAAATAGTATCTGAAACTAGAAATTTTATCATAAATACAACAAGCCAAGAATAGTAGATAATTATTATAATTTTTGGTGAATAGTATTAAGTAGTTTTGTATTTGTATGATTTTGATTTTTCATTCGTTTATTTATTTATGCACAACACACAGATTGTACACAGAACATATTACTGATCTGTACATAGGTACTACATATTTCAGTAGGAATGTTTTCCTGCTCTTCTTCAACAAGAGAAATAATAACATTCTATTACTGAGCTACACTGTATATAACAAGTAAATAAAAAGAGACAAAACTACAGAATAATAAATAAATCAAAGCTTAAGTCTAGATCTATACCTAGAACTGCTTACACAAAATAGTTTTAATTTCCGCACCAACCACCATCCTTTCTATCTAAATGCGCCAACTTCAGTGAAATTTGCCACTACTATAACAGTGCAATTGTTTTTCACTACAGTCACTTAAAGTGAGGGAATAATTTATAAAGAACACTTGGTTCGTCAATAAACGACATTCTTTTCCAAAGCTTAAGCAAAACTTATGATTCCATAACATTGGAGCACTATTTAGGATAACTTAAGCCAAAATAAAAACGAAAAAATAAAGAATTGAAGCAGCAAGAGTCAAAAGACTGGCATAGGGTGTACTTTTTCGTGGATAACACTACTAATAAGTCATTGTAATTTAAAAAAAAAATATGACTTAAACTTTTTTATTTTACTGAAACCCTGCCAATCACCTGGTGCCATTTGATCGTCGACTTCAGGGACACTCTATATAGGGGATTAGTCATGATTAACATTATATACATACATACATAGGTCTCCTTCAATGACTTTCAGATTCGGCCAGTTAGAGTATATCTACATCCAGCAGCTCCCTGTGGTCTATGATCTCTATTAGAGCCACAAAGATAGGAGATTAGAATTCATAAACAACGCAAATGTAATTCTTAATAGATTCGTTTTCTTATATTTTTACCAAGATCAACTACTTTATTAAGCAAAATGCAAATTAACAAAAATATAAAATTAAAATATGCAAATAATAAAAATCTTCGCCACTTTGACCTGAAAACTGTAATATAATATAACGGCTCCGTAACGATTACATGACATGCGCACATAATGTGCCAAGTATTAATTTCATACGAAATTAATGGTAAACCATTAAACTTTGAGCATGGTAATGATTTAACAGGAATTTAAAAATAGAATGCACATAATTTTTAGATTGTTTTTTTTTTGTTACTAAGTTATGTCTGACATTCGCAAAGATAAGCCGTCTTCTTTTTGTGGACAGGGTGTTTGAAATCCTCAAAACTTTTTTACTTTCCTATTTAATTGAATAACATTTATTTTCTTCAAATATCGTGGACAAAATGTATTCCAACTTACGAATATAATACCTCTATACTACTATGTACTGCTATTCTAAAAAGGTAAAATAAATAAATTAGGTATAGCAATATAAATAAAATTAACAAACTTATCACCATAATATACCATTTCTTTCTGACTGCACGGTTGGTGCGGTGGCTGGGCAACCGGCTGCCGTGCAACGTGTCGCGGCGTGGGTTTGATTCCCGCACGGAATATCACTTTGTGTGATCCACAAATTGTTGTTTCAGGTCTGGGTGTCATTATGTATGTGAACTTGTATGTTTGTAAACGCACCCACGACACGACAGAAAATCCTAATGTCCCCAAATTAGGACTTTCTCCCGTGTTAAAAAAAATCTTTAATTAGGTTTCCTATTCTCCTTTGTTCCACCAAAAGTTAAGAACTACGATCTCAGTCTAACCAAAATCTTCAACCGCTCATCTAAACCAAACCGAGCGCAAAATGCAAATTTAGCAATATGATGCCTATCGGCGACCAGGCTACAGGAGCAAAGAGGTCAATATTTGCAATATATCTACCTAGTTGATATTTCTAGACAATACTTATTGCCATTCAATACCGTAAAGCCTATTTGATATGTAACTGTCGTGTTACACCTCATGTTTTAACATTTTGACGCCTAAAATTATGGAGAAGAGGGTTTTTAGATCTCTGGGCGGTTCTCAATTTTTTTTTTTGACCTTTTGAAACGGCCTATTTCAGATTATTTTATTTGCTATCGAAATACTATCATAATTTATGATAATACTCTCATTACTAGTAAGATATTATTAAACAATGGCTGAGCATTGAGCATGGCTATAATATAATCATTGGCTACGCGGCATTATTTCTTTTTTTTATTATAATATATTGTATTTTTCCACGGACCTATCTCCGTGCCCTTGTCATAAAACACAGCACTATTACATTATGCATTGTAAAGTAGGACAAATGTATTAAAATGTTAACATAATGACAGAAAACATTTAAAATAATAGATAATTACGATTTAATGCGCCTAGTGATAATTATTGCGCATCGACCTTTGGAAAGAGACATTCAGCTAAGCCGCTGCTTATATTGCTCAGGAGCATGGGCAGCTGGTCTAACCCTGTCCTCGAATTGCCAGATTGAAAAAGAAAAAAGTTTGTAAAAAAAATTTACAATCTTTTTTTCTAATTTCAATATTTTGTACCAACTTTATAGTTACAACTGCACCATTGACTGCCTTCTACACAATGTGTTGCGGGTTCGATTTCCGTACGGAATACGCAATCTGTGGTGTTCGAAATTGGATAGGTAGGATGTAGGTATTCACGTTTTCTTTAAAATTAATGAAAAAATGAAATATTATTTAATATAATTTTGACACACCATTTATATTTCTCCCGACCAATGAACCCCAAAAAAGAAAGCAATGCCCGACGTAAGGTCAGGGCTGGAAGAGTAGGTCGCTGTCACAGCTAGAATAATAACACAGTGCCGAACGCTCATACATACATACACTTCCTTACCGGCAGACAAACGGACGCACCTGAGCCTGCATGCTTGGGACACTGGAAAAAAAAAATAAAAAACAACTGTCAAAGTTTTGCCGCCAGAACTTGAGTTTGAATTTCGAATCAGTATATCATCCTCAAACAGTTCGCTCTCTTTCCTCTTGGCAAGAAGACATCAGAGCAAACTCTTCGCCTCAGTTACTGGAAGACGTTGGTGAACTTCAAAAATGTTCAGTGCAAGAATGAGTCAAAGATTGGTGGTAGTGTACCTCTGCATAGCGTCAGTGTTCAGTGCTCCAATGCAGCTGCCGTTCCTACCGATGCAGTATGGGATGAATCCTCAACTGCCATTCTTGAGGCAGATGACTCCGAATTTGCAGTCACCCTCACTGTAAGTACTCAGTGTTTTTTTAAGGGGAAAATCATCGAATTACTGCTCCCGCCTGGGTGAGGCAGGTGGGAGTGTCAGACTCTTACTGACTAAAAACCACCCCATTCTTACTTCTGCACTTCAAGCCGGTAACCTTTTACGCTCTCCGCGGTTCCAGATCGGCATCGGCCTTATTGGGCCCCATCCGTGGAAGTACCTAGTGTAGAATCCTTTTTTTCGATTCTGGAGTTGAGTAAAATTCAGGATGAAAATGAGAATTTACATTTTTGTGCTTGTTGCCCTTCCATGTGTATGAGATGAGTGACTACCCCTTTTTAAAAAGTTAATGGATCCCGTTATTTCTAACACTATTCACTATACTAAGTACATACAATATCCTTTTAAAGAATGTCTTTTTATACAAGGTCCTATTAGCTTGGTAAAATAAATATTTATTGTCTTGCAAAACATAATTGCTTACTTTACAGGATGTGCGAATAAGGTACAGTGACTAGATCTTTACACTCTGAATTTAAACCATGCAAACATGGGTACGGCGAAAACGATAGAAAAATTAGCAAAGTTAGTTTTATGGTTTGTGTACATACCTACTTTTATTTTTTGGAACTTAGACGCAGTTTCTTTTTAACTAGACTACAAATTCTTCATACATTGCATCATTGGTTGAGTGGCCGCTAAATGCTAGCTAAGCTCGAGTTCAATTTAGACAACTTTTGCTAAGTTTGACAGATCAAAATTTAAATTAGTACGGAGTACTTAATAACAATTTATATAAACAGATTCAATTGTGTGCAATGGAAGTTACCATTAAAACTTACCATTTAACCCAAAAACATTTGACAACCTATTCAGAGATACAAGCTAAATATGACTATTCTCCAATTCCAGGCTCCCACAACAGCAGCCATTAGTAATAGTCCTACCTAACGCAGCACCCGGCGTAGAAACTGACGACAGATACGTGAACTTAAACGAACAATTGAACGCCAACCTTAAAAGTGCAGGACACATAGATGAGAACAAAGATGCTGTGGTCATTGACGCTAATGACCCTAAAGCACCAGAAATGCAGACCAAGAACGCCGTAGTCTACCTTCCTAATGAAGGCAGATACTCCATAGGACAAATCATCTCATACATCCCATTCCTGCCAATAGAAATTAATGTACCAGACACGATCTCTTGGATCACCCATCTGCTGACTGGAGGAATATTCAGACCAGGACCAGCACAGGCTCCTGTAGGCATGAAGACTCTCCCCAACAAACCCCAAGTTCCATTGATAGTGATGCCCTACCCTGGTCTCTTGCCGAATATGAATCAATAAGTGACTGCAGTACTCTGGGAGCGAGGAAGACTGACTGTAATTTATTAATAGCAGTAATTAACGTTTCTGCAGCTATAGTAATAGCGAATGGTGTTAAATCAGGGTTGTGTCCATAATATAATTTAAAAACTTTAAATAAGTCTACTTATTTTTTATCACAGTAATTATTGGCAATAACTGTGAACTTTTATAGCTTTGTCCGAGTTTGAAATCAGACAGGGTGTTACCCGTGATTAGAAATAATAACACTCTTTATGCAAAATGCTTTATTATTACAGAAAATAATAAAATGACAATTTGCTACAATTAACTGAGGCCTTAAATAAAATACATATATTTTACAATACAGCTAGGCGTATGGTAACAAAACTTAACTTTTAGCATGATTGAGTTCAAGAGTCTAACCAGGTGGAAGCGAGATTCTAAAAACTAACCTTTAATTCTGTTAATAACTTTAAACAGGTTACACTATCAAACTCCAATCATACTTTTGAAGATACAATCAATCCAAAGTAGCAAAAAGAATAAAAAACACATAACATAAAACATTTAAATCAAAATTCCACTTTTAATTTTGCTACTTAGGATATAAAAGGCGAAGCGATTATTTCGCTCCTAAAATGGCAACGTATGTAGTACAGGTCGATAATCTAATGACAAAACATTTAGTACGCTCGTAATTAGGTTACTAGTGTCATACAAACTACCTCATTAGACTATCGGCTAACTAAGGGACTCATAAAACTAATATCATGATGACCATTTTGGTTCCAACCTACTGAACTATCAATGAGTGAAACCAAAGAACTATCGAACGCCTAGAAAGTTTACGACAACTTATAGTTTCAAATGAACGATGAATTAAAACAGTGATATAAAGTCGAAGCAGGTACTTTTGACTTTTTAGTATTAAAATTAAGCATTTGATAACAATAAATAGTGTCGAAACTTTCTACGGGTTAACTAATAACTAGACATCATCATAACTTGAATTATTGAAAAATGTCAAGGTTCAGCTATTTATTGGTGGCCGACTCCAACGGTGTCGTGGTCAACTGGGTAGTTGGAGGCCTCCAAGTCCTTCTTGGGGACGATGATGGACACGGGGTAGGTGAAGCTGTAGAAGAAACCGTGAGGGGGACCCTGGAAAGAAAATATGCGCTAGTTAATTAAGAGATAAAAGTAGGTACCTATACACAGATAAATCCTTACTAAGAAGATAAAGTTAGAACAAACCTAAATTAAAAAGTTGTTGGTTAACTGGATAGTAGTGCTTATTACAAATTGAACATTGAACACAGCTTAGAAAGGGATATTGATAAAATCAAATCAAACAAAACATTGAACGAAGTACTCACAGTAGGTTCAGGTTCTTCGTATTTGCCATCAGGGCCGACTTGCTCTTGCTGTCCGTATTTCTGTTGTGCGTATTGTTTGCCCTGTTGGTAGGTTTGTGCTTGGGCATACGCTAGAGCTTTGCCATCACGAGCTTGGTTGGCCTCGGGGGCGGCGACCACAACCGCGTCAGGTTCGGAGGCTTGAGCCTGGTAGTTACCGTATTGGCTGCAGAGAAAAAATTGGCAAGGTAAGGAACACTGTCAGTAAACTGGTGAGATATCTGTTATCTAATACATTACGTCAAATACAAGACGAAATCAAATCTTTGATTTTAGTTGAGTATTTTAAATTTCTTCAGTTTCTATGCTTATAATTCTAGTTCCCTACAAACTATAAACCAACATAGTCTAAATAAAATGCATCTATAGATCTATAATCGTAGTCCAATTAATTTCAAAAAATACTTACTTCACGTTGATGGCGGGCTGGACGGTGGGTTGCTGGGAGTTGGCTTCAGCTGCCTCCTTCCATGCCTTTTCGAAAGCAAGACGGGCTTCCCTAAGAGCTGGGGTCTCTTCAGCGGGTTTCAGCTCGACCTTGGGAAGGTTGTCTTCCTGGTGGAAACCTTGACTGTCAGCCCAGTAACGGACCTAAAAATGAAAGAATAATTGTTATGATATTGAGTTATGTATGCTATGAAGTAAAAAATTTGTTTAATTTGATTATAAACTAAATTAGTTATATTGTCATGTTCATAAATTAGAGCACAAACTTCATAATGTAAGTTCACACGTAATGACATAACTTTGTTTTAATTGGACTATCAACGCCATCTAATAGTTTCTGAGTGAAATAACTATACAACAACTAGTCGTTCATTGTCCACATAATATTACAATTTATTTACCTTGACGAGATCCTTCATTCCGGGGACTTGGTACACGTAGGATCCTTGGACAACTCCAGAACCTTCACGGTTCTCAACCTTCGAGGATTCAGGGGTCTCGTATCCGTAGGCGTAATTACCTAGACCGTCCTGGCCGTGGTACTGGGCTGCGTCGTAGACCTAGAAAATAAAAATAAAATTAACATAAATCACGCCAAAATACCGAAGCCTGCCACATGCAGACTGCTCAAGCAGTTACCCAGTGATAAACATACACGGACTATCAACACTATTGCAAACAGAATAAACATCTTGACGCTGCTACTGACAACTGCTCAAGCATTTAGCTTGTTTAATGCTCAAGCAGTTACCAATTTCATCAATTATTAAATAGGTACCATCATGGACTTTTTCGACCACTGGGGAATAAGAGAAGCATTATTTTGTTACGTTACCTCTTCTAAGTAGTCTTCTGTATTCTTGATCTCCTCTCCATTCTTCCAGTAGTGTCCAAGGGTTGGGCCAGCTTCAGCTGAACGAAACCTAGGGTCATCGTAACGAACCTGCAATTAAAAGACAAAAATTATGGCTTCCAAATTCAGACTAATAACAAATTCGCAGAATAATCGATGAAGCTCGAAACTCACTCTTATCATTTCTAAATCTTTTGGTAAAAGTGTACACGGATTGTTACATGTCATACATAAACTATTAGTTAGTATTGAACACGCAAAAGATGAACAGTTACCGATCATATCAAATCTGTATAAAATATACTGACGACCAGTTGCTGTTAAAAGTAGTGAATGACTAGGGAACACGCAACAGAATGAAGTCAAAGTTACCGTTATTACAAATTGGAAATTAGAACGTAATGCAATATAAACAAATTAAGGGATGAAACAAAGGTACCTATACTGTGTATGTAGATAGGTTTTGGCTACATGGTTGGCGCAGTGGTTGGACACATGTTTCACAGTAGCCAATTGACTGTTGAAATTGTTGTTCCAGTCTGCGTTTGAGAATTTTGTAGTTTTGTGTACGCGCCTTAACTCAGGAGAAAATCCTAGAGTGAAGGAACTTCTTGTCTATTTCGTGGTAACTTACCAGGGGCAGTACAGCGGTGCGTCCAGCGAGCTGGGGTGAGGTGAACGGCAGTTGTTTCAGGTACTGCTGTGCTTCCTCAGGAGTGATGTCATTCTTGAAGATGAAGTTGGACTGGGGCGCGCCTGAGGCGAACACCACCTGTAATAGAAAAGACAAGGGTTTTATCAGTAAAGGGTCATTGAAGTTATTAGTGTCTATTTTGCCACGTACTAAAATTGTAACCCAACTAGGTAAATGTTGCCTTCTTTTTGCAAAATTTAAGTAAACATTTTATTCAAACTCTTTTATATAATAAAATTATGTAAAGTTTTCAAACGGTTCTAATATTTAAAGTTTCCATGCTAACAACAACAGACACGAACTCCGTAATTACCTACTACTTACTATGGCTACAAGTGATCAATTACAAATACTAAAAAACATATGAACAAATCGTTAACATAATTTCAATATCTAATCATCTCTAATTTACAAATAACATACAAAGGTAATATCATGTTAAACAGGATACTTAAGTATCTGAAGGTTAACTTTACAACGAAGTATGGATTAAAGATGATCCCAAATTAATAAGTTACTACAAAATGAGTCACCAACGGACTTGAAGGCCATTTCATTCATAACCGGACTTTGAATTGTATATTAGATCTGTGATTAATTATTTACTTTTTAAATAAAGACGATGATCTAATTGGAATTGTCAGAAAATGTGATACGACGTATTGTAAATTGTTGCGAAATTAATGTGATGTATGTTACCTACTATAATATAGAAATTACACAACTGGAAACTGTAAGTAATTGCATAAGCATTTTAAATCAGCAGTTCGAATAATAGTTAACAAATTATTCTAGAAATATTCTTAAAGGAAGAAAATTTCGTGTCGCTTTTACAGCACAGACTGCAAAACTCTAAACTTTATCAGAAATAGACATTTTCACTTGACGATTGCATCAACAAAAAGCATAAAACAGTCCTTAAAACCTCCTCACTCAGGTATTTCTTAACCCCTATTTTCAATGCAAAGACTATAAGTGAAATCAATTTCGCAATACGTGTATAGCAAAGATGAGACGATGATAACTCTGCTAATATCAATGACCATACGCAGTGGCCTTAACATAATTCATGCCTTCGCATCAACATGCATAGATATGACGTCAGACTCACGTGTTGACACTTACAATTTTCGACTTCATAGTAAATGTGGATTTATTTGGACATTCCATTGTTGATCTACTAATTATGAGGAAGGAGTTGTCAAATTATAAACGGTTCCGTATAAGATAAGTTCAAGTAGCAAAACCACTATGTAAAGGTATTGCTTCCTAATGAAGAACACTATAAATACACTTAAGAACTGTTATTTCCTCAGATTACTTACTTAAAAGTTCATTTTAATAAAAGGGTTAGGTATAGACTGGAGAGCTCAGTAGGTACTCATAAGAATTTCCCACTCACTACTTAGTAGTTTATTACAAACTAGCAAGAGTATAAAATAAGAGTCCACCTTTTTCTGACAGATTCTACTATTGAGACTTTTGAGGGCAGTGACTACGGCCCACATGCTGCAAGAAGTCTGGTACCCTGTCCTTGTCCACGGCTTTATGTATAGACAAATCTAAATACTCAGAAAATTTACGAAATCTTCACAGAACTAGAAAGGACCACATCAACAAATATGACTCATATATTTGCTCATAAAGGTACCTAATAAATTACAAATACTACTACGTCTGATTTGAAACACGTGCCTACAAAGTTAACATAAAATGCAGGATGTTTTGATACAACATTATATTTTGATAAATACGTGATGAGATCAGACTCCGTAACTTATTCATCTGCTTGTTCGTCTGTCACATTTATTTATAACAAGTACCTACTTTAATAAAGGTAATCTTTATTTAAATCTGGTTTCAATTATATATTCTTGTTTATTTTCTATTTCTGCGGTATAATTATGTTTAATATCTATTAGTTATATCTATATTAATGTCCCTCGTTGGTTTAAGTACTCTTAATGGGTTTTTCGGTTTCAAAATTCTCAGTATAGAGGCGTGGTATATCAGAAGACTTTACTTCTATTATAGAGTGCCAAAAATTAAATGATCAGTGAATATCTTCACCTACACCTACAAAGAGTAACTCTATAAATATAATTTTTCTTTCCCTATAAATAATTACCTAATTTTAAATGTCCTCAAAATTGGTATTTCGACTCTTAGGTAGGTACAACCTGATCTGAAATACGCGTTCCGATTATACCTATTCATGATTTTACTAGAAAATCTTATAACATATTAATTTTATTATACCTACTTCAACACCTGCTTGCCTTGTTTCTATATTTAGTACCTATTTTCTTGTCTATAGACTTTCATTGATGTTACTACATTTCTCATGAATCAAAGACAATTTCCAAGAAAAATCTGTATGTACAATTAGATATTTCATCTGTTTCATAAATATTCAAGTTACAACCGCTTCACTTAAGGTATGACAAAGTAACTGAATGCAATTTACAAGTAACTTATATGGACATTTTAATATTGTTACATTTTCATCATTGTTACTGTGATTTACTCTTGATTCTTACTTCATAACTTGTCATGTAGGTACCAAATCATCGTCTATATACGTGATAAAAATCAATTTTGTTAAATAATAATTAATTGGGGAAACCCGTTATTTAAAATTATCGCTACATGACTTTTCTTAATCCTAAGAATTTAAATCAATAGATGTTTTTTATTCTTAACTAACGACCCGCCCCGGCTTCGCACGGGTGCAATATGCATGTATTAAACATATATAACCTTCCTTAAGAATCACTCTATCTATTCAAAAAACCGCGTCAAATTCCGTTGCGTAATTCTAAAGATCTAAGCATACATAGAGACAGACAGACGGCGGATAGCGACTTTGTTTTATACTTTGTAGTGATAGGATGGCATTTGGCCACCATCTTGCCTGGTGGTAAGCTATGATGTGGCCGACGATGGAGCACGCCTACCAAAGAGCAACCTGTTCACTAGGGACTTGAATACACCCAAATTGTATTTTAGGGAACACAGATTCCGACAAAGAATTCCTTAGCGGTTCGCACAGTGAAACTGTTGATGATGTAATTGATGTCTGTTTATTGTTCACTCACATAAATTAAGAAAAAACATAAACACAGAATACTATGTTACTAAAAAAATGTGGGAGCCATTGCCATCGCTATATTAAAAGGTGATTAGTTACATTAGGTACTGCCTTGTTTATGAAAAAAATAAAGTAAACTGCGCATATCAAATATCAAACGAATATTTTTTGTTCCTTTACTTTATTCAAACGAATATAAAATTACTTGTTATTTTAGTTTTTTAATACAATATCAAGTTATAAAAATAACATAAGTATTTTATCTTTCAACAAAAACAAAATAATAATAAGAGGCCTATAGTTCTTGGGTATAATAAGTCAAAAAAATTACCTAATCTTCAGCAGTGTCTTAAAAAACTTATAAAAAACGTCTTACAAAATAGCTATACTAAGATCAATACAGCAATTTAGGAGAATCATCCTCGTAGACCGACACACAAAAGCCAAAGCACGTCAAATGTTATAAAAACTATCAATATAATAATTACACGCTTGTAAATCCCCAAAATCGGTTCACAAATGAACCAAAAACAAAAGGTGATTATGTTGTTAAAGTTTTTTGTAATAAATATCAATAATATTGTGGTTTATAATACGGTCAAATCGATACACGATCGGGAAAGAACTATGTGCGTCATAATGCATGCGATTTTTGCTGGAATAAGTACCTAAAGTATGAACCTGTCTATTGACCTGTAAGAAACATAATCCATTTGTCAAGATTCTCTTAGTTATAATTCATACATTCTTAGATGGTTCTTTAATAGTCCTTAGATAAAAAGATAGTTCTTTTCATAAAAGAGTACCTACATAATTTAAAAATTTTCGCATACATTTCCCACCCAAACCATAATTTCTGAATCACACAAAACATTCCTCCGTACGGAAACCTGTTGCGACCTGTTGTCAAAATCAATCATTTTGAATAACGATTTTGCATTACAATAGAAATGTTCCATGTTTGACATATTTTCGCAATAAGTGCCTCAAAAATCTAGTTTTTTGACAATGTAGACTTAGTAATTAGTCATGTAGTATTTGCTATGCTAATCAGTGTTAGTGCTAGACTAGTTTTTAGTAAAGCAATTTGTCCACGTATTTGTCGTGGTACTGTCGAAGGACTAGGTTTAGACGCGATAATTATAAAGAATAATATTTACGATGCGCGGACGCTAAGGTCGACGAATAGACGTGTATTTTGACGTACACACTACTTAATGTAGAAATACATACTATAGTAAAATAGATATAGATAACAATGAAAACTAACCCGTTGAAATCGATCCCATCCCCTAAATTTGGTCATATAAAAGTAGTCTCTCAACATTAGAAATAAGGTCTATAATGTAATGTAATATTAGTGGAAAGCGGTCACCGGTGACCGCTTAGGGATTTATGGGTTAAGTAAATTTAGAAAGAAAACTAAATGCTAGATGCTAGAAATAACTGAAAATAATGACACAATTTCCGAACAAATCCACGTTTACTTCTGCTAATAAAAGCCGCAAACACACCTTATCAGCAAGGATACGTTATGTAACATTGACACTCATGAACTCCACGCAATACTAGTACCTACATAACACGAGTAAATAACGCAAGTGGTCAAGGCATGTTACGTGTACAGAACTCGATATCGCCACAAAGGCCGGCTTAGGAACTTAGTTCCGTTATTATGATATTGGCTCTAAGGTACTACCTCGTACCTATACATGGATACTAGATGCATTGCGGTCTTGTTCTATTCCGGATCGAACAAAAGTGTCGCTGGAGTTGTTATTCTTAACAACAGGTTCTATAACTTTTCTATGACCCAAAAGATAATAAAATATTTATATTACCACTTGAATCCCCTTTTTTTGACCCCACATGGAGGGAAATCCTCATGGAGCGCCCTCGCCAGGGGAGGACGAAAGGGCCCAAACTCTTGCTTACTAAAACCCATCCCGGTGTCCCACCTCACACTTGGGTACGAGGATGCGAGAAACAAAATTCTTACGCAGCCTCCTCAATATGCACAGAGGAGTAAGCTGTTGGTCTCCTCCATGCTACGTCTCGGAGGCGCGCGTGGACACAACGTCAACTTTGACTTTGAATCCTCTAGACCAATTTGACAGTTCATTAATTTAAAAAAAAAACTTCTAATTTTACGCGAAATGTATAACATTTATTCTTTATCATTTTTTTTTCTTATAACTAATTTGATTGTTACATCGTTTGCATAATTTGTATTCACATTTGACATTTTATTCTACCTATTAATTAATATTGTCTGGTGAACTTAACTTTTGTTACTAAAAATAGGTCTCATACGTAATGAGAAAAAATATTTTTTTTAATAATTTTACCTCTTTTTTATAATTTATTATCTAATTGGTGGGTCGACGTTTTGCCACTAATTCGTCTAATGAGGTAAGGTAAAGGTACAGTTTTTATTTTCTAAGAAAGCTTGTATAAGTTTAAGATAAACAATAAAATACGCACCAACCTTCATACTAAGACTTTCTTAATCAAAACAGGAAACGATACATTACTTGTCAAAAGCCTCGTCGAAATTACAGTCTTTCTTCACAGAAACGTGCGTTTTATAAATCATATGATGGCCTCCGGTAAAAAATACTTACAGACAATATACGTAACTTGTTAACTTTGGATTGTGACGTAAGCGTTTGAGAAAGGTGACTTGGCGATACACATTAAGCTAAACAAACCAGTATAAAGTAACCGTTGAAAGTGCGTAAAGATCATACAACGCGAGACCACGATGAACTGGTTATGTATGGCTGGCCGTGTAGTCGTGTGCACAAAAAGCACAAATCAGTGTTCGCCTCCAAGAACTACAAACTGGTTTGGAGCCGTGAACTTGAACGGATGATAATGCAAGCAAGTTGCGTGTGCTTGCAGCTATGAGCACAGCGAAATGTTTGGAGGTGATGTCGATAAGACACTTTTTGGTTAATAATTAAAATAGTTGAGACTAAAACTTCTTTGTCACACTCATTAGCCCTATGAGATACAAAGCCCTAAAGTAATACATAAGACAAAAGAATTAAATGGTTCGCAAATAAGTCTTGGATGGTTGACTTAAAAACAATTTGCTTAATATAATGATGTAATGAAAACGTTAAGCCACGTGTTACTGTAGACCAATAAATCACCAAAGAGCTAATTTACAAGTAGTCAGTAATGAAAGAGACTTTATGTGAGAAAGAAGTAGTGTACGAGGTGAATCACCGACCAAATTCGACCTTACACCATTAATTAGTATTCCATGTAAGTAAACTTTATTCTAGACCAAACCGTTTCGAACGGTTTGCTCTGAACGTGGCTTCACAATGCGGAACGATAACTAAATGCAAATAGTTCAAAAAATTCACGAAATTTTCGAAGAAGGATTCCTGTTCGCATGACATTGTATGGAAATGTTCTAGATCCTTATACGTGATATAGATAACGCTTTTTAACGTTTGGTTTGATCTATAAAGGTACTACCCCAAAAGCCAAAATTGCTACACACAAGTTTTCAACTATCCCTATCAACAACAAGCTTTACCTAAGTTCTGCTCCAAACGAGTTCAGAAGAACAGGAAAATAATTCTTATTAAATATAGAAAAGGATAATAGAAAACTCTCAACGATTTATTTAGATAATTGTCCAAATGAACATGACAGTTCAAATTTTATTCAAAAGTTCCAGAAATATGTTAACTCATCTATTATACGATAGATACAATGACGACCTTTCACGTCCAATTTCACCGTATCCTATATCAAATTGATCAAGCCCTACAGCCATCTCGAAGGTATAATAACAGGATCCACCATTCACAAAGGTTTGTCTGAAGGTCACCAGGAACCGTCATCTCTCATGAATATGAATGGATATTAAGAAATAAAACATCTCATCGCATTCATCATTTCAACACTTAATGATATTGTCAGTAATCTGTTAGTGATATTTTCCTGCTTCCGATGTTAAAAGAATAATTGTTTTTATAGTAGGAATGCCTATTGTAACCTATTTATAGTTTTTAATCCTTGTTGGCCGAATGGTCATAAGTGCGACTGCCGGGCAAGGGGTCTCAGGTCGAGCAAAGTATTACTGGTTTTTTTTTACCTCTATATTAAAAGTAGTAGCACGGAGTCTGGAATTGTGTCCGGTATATAGCAATAGGCTCATTACCTATTACATGGGACTCAACATAAATAGTGAAATGTGGGTGTTACATTGTACAGTGGTATAATGTACACCTCTGTAGACCCCTTCGGGGATAAAAGGCGTGGTGTTATGTTAGTTTTTAATAAATCTTTTTAACTTTTTTCTTTAAGAATCTTTTAAGGTAATATCACGCATGCTCTAAAATAGCATGTAAAATGTTTTCTATTGAGTATGCTCAAAAATATTCAAAAATCGAACGAATTGATTTGCAAACATGCCTGAAATGAGCTGGCTACTGTTGAGCAACAACACACATATGCTACTAAGTGACAAGTACTCAATTGAAGCATGCTTTCTTGCTTGAAATTAGCATGTGTAACAGTACCTTTACTATTTACAGATTAGTCTAAGTTAGAAATGCAAGCTTCAACTAATCTTAAGTATTAATAATAATGTTATAAAACCACTAGGCTTTCATAATAAATAAGAATTTCCATTGTCTCTCTCTACTTAGCCAATGTCAATGTTTGTACGATAACCTTACATAACTAATGGTCTTCCATGATACTGGACACGAGAGCTATCTCGGGGATTGATGTTACTGTCTATACCTTAGATAATAATGTTTCTAAATTTACGAGGAGAGAAATGTTTGAAGATTAGAAATTGAAAACTATATTTGTACAGAACTATGGATATAAGATGTAAAAACTTTCATGAGATATACTAAATTATTTATTATAGTTATAGAGATGACGACCAAAATTTTTGTCTCATAGCAATACGGCCAAAACCGCCTCAAATGGATAGATACGATTATCCTGAACTCGAAAATACCAATATCAGACATTTTCCGCGTAGCGTTTGATCTGACCACAAAAACACCAGACAAAAAAAATGTCTCATAGCAATACGTCTGAAAACCTTTTTTATTAGTAAGTAAATTTTGGTTATTTGATGCGAACAAAACAATTTTCAGACGGATATGTGAACGCATTAAATATTGAGACCGTTTTGAAAATGTTAACAAATTTTACCGATCGGTATCATGGCAGTATGTCTGAAATTTGTTGGACACGATAAAATAAGTTGTCCACATGTGCAAAAAATATATATGTATACCAGACAAAATAAGTGTAACACCTTCTCTATTAGACAACTTTTCGATATTCAGATATTTTTGACACAGCAAAAATGGCCTCCTATGTAGTTGCTACACTTTCGACTGTTACTACACACCTAGTCGGGTTCAGAATCATACAATCTAAGGATTTTATAGGGTTTTTGCCGTATTGCTATGAGACATAGTTTTGGTCGTCATCTCTCGTACTATTATGTTTTCGGCTTACTCACGTATCTAAATGCACGACGAATCTCGACTAATTTCAAGTCATGCTATAGGCTCATATTTTTTTAGCATTCCGCGACACGAGACACGGCGACTGTCGCGCTGCTACTCTTTTTACATGAGTTATTATTTTTTTTATGGCATAAGCCGGTAAACGAGCAGACGCATCACCTGATGGTAAGCAATCGGCGTTGCCCATGGACACCTGGAACACCAGAGGCGTTACAAGTGCTTTACCGGCCTTTTGGGGATTAGGAGTTTGAGGATCATTGGGATTCAGGAATTGAGGAGATTGGGGAAGGGGAGGGTAATTGGGCCTACGGTAACATCCCTCACACGACGAAACACAACGCAAGCGTTGCTTCACGTCGTCGGTTTTCTGTGAGGCCGTGGTGTCACTCCGGTTGAGCCGGCCCATTCGTGCCGAAGCATGGCTCTCCCACACTTTTACACACAGTTAGCCGAAAATATAATAATTAATATAAACCTTTGATTTTAAGAATACTCAAAGTTCGATTCAAAGTATTAGATAACAAATACTTAATACTTCACTGACTTTAAAACATCGATGTTATATTTTGAAATATTGAACACGACGTTTGGAAAAACCTAAGTCGATTCTAGATTTTTCGACAAAAACTGGTCCACAACGTACATACAATAACCATGATTTTATTTAAATTCTGTGTTCCGTACAAAATAATTTATTTACTAATAAGATTTTATAAGAATAATAATATAATATTGTAACCAATAATTTTAACTGATGATAACACTGACAGAAAAAGTGGGTCTTGCCGTAACAAAAAATAAATATTTTCCATTTATAAGTTCACACACATATTTTTATTCGCCATTGTTTAGCTTTAAAATATTTTGTATGATAAATATTTACTTTAAGACATTAATTGCTTTGTTTTAATTGGTCATTAATTTTTAAGCGCGTTGCTACCCGGATTTGTAATTGGTTTGACTGACATTTTGACATGAAGCTGTCATAAAATAATGCAACAGACGGTAGACAAACAGGCAGACAGGAGTTAAGTATTTTGTACATTTTACTTTGTATTTTTTCTATAGTTGACTGTGCATTATATTGGAGCAATATTTTAACAATATTCAGATTAATAAAGCTTTGTATGGAAATGCTCTTATACTTCGAATGAGCTCAATGCTCATATTTTACGTTGCCTGACCTAGGATTTTCCCTGTGTCATTTACAAACTTACAAGTTCACATACACACTCAGACCCGGAACAACAATCTGTGGATCACACAAAGAGTTGTACCGTGCAGGAATCGAACCCGTGATACGTTGCGCGGTAGCCGGCTGTCTAGCCACCGCGCCTACCGTGCAGTCACGCCATATGAGAAAAGAAATGTAAATATTTACTTATAGGGAAGTAATCACATTTTATAATAGGCACCATAATTAAATCGTTTTGTAACTGTGTCATATATTAATTGTCTTTGTAAACAGCTATGATTAAAATTTCAACCTCTAAGATAATCATATTATGTATTATACATAACAAGTGATATTTATTTACGGAATTCTATAAATAATGATGAGCTATTTAAATTGTATTTCAATAATATTTTTTGCCAAAAGATTACGTTTCACGGATATTCAATGGTTATTGATTAATGTCCGTTTTGTTTGTGATGGTTCATTATTATTTTTTTGTTTTATTTATAATCGTGTTGTTTTGATATTTCATTTTTTTATAAAGTAGTAGGTACGTAATAAAAGACACAGTAAATATTTGACCATAGAAAGTATGTACTTGTAATATGACAAGGGCACGGACACGAGTCCGTGGAGAAATTCAATTTTTATTTATTAAAAAAAAAAAAGAAAATAAAAGACACAGAGAGCACGTATTCAACCAAAATATATTATACGGAAACAAAACATCACTCATCATGACAATATACAACAAAACTTATGAATAAAGTTCTTTCATAATATAAAGGTACATAATATTAAAATCAATGAATATTTGTAGGTACTTAACTCTTTCAGTCTTGGTGGTCACTGTACCTAACTAACCACCTTTTCTTAGAAATTCAATTTTGAAGTATGCTTCAAATTACTTTGCATTGGTTTTTAAGCATTTCAGTATAATTCAATAAAATATATTCGTAACCTGTTAAAAGTGTGACTGAAAGAGTAAAAGCAAAATATACTGTATTTTTAAGTTTTGAAAGTCGTAATTCGTATGTTTGCATTTTATATTCAAGCTATCTGCAAAAAATAAATGCGACACAGTGCACGCTAAACTAGTAAATCAACCCCGTACTGCCACTGGTTACATGCCCGTTAACACATCACCTTCGAACAATGTCACAGTAACTACAAGTTTCACATAAAAATATGTTTTCTAAGGAAAATAATGAAATAGATAAGAGGCTCTTTACTTGTATATGGAAACGAGGTTCAATATTTAACTTACCTATTTATTTCAAGGAGCGGAAGTAATGAATGATAATATTTGACAGTTTGCGCGTTTCTCGGAAACGTCTGGACCTGTTTGAGTGCGATTTCTTGCTAATGAATTTGTGACACATACCTATATTACCTATTTGGTCATAACAAGGTCGCAGTGCAGATTTAGATTTTACGATACTGAATATTTTTTACGTGAAGATTTTTAGAAATATTCTAAATCATACGCTGTTGCCTGCTGTTGCTGAAACTGATTTTTTTTTTCAAATAGCTACAATAGCCTTTTTATTACATTTCTAAATTGCACAAAAAAACTCATAATTAAATAAACTAAAAATAAAAACTCTTTTTAAAAATCCTCTGTTTATAATTTTATCATGATCAACCGTCAATTTCCATCTTGTCAATGTCAGCAAACATGACAGAATCTTATACAAAATTATTGTGAAACATTACTTAAATTTATTGTAACAGTATTCTATCGAAGACACAACAACAGGTATGTTGATATTTATTTTATTTTTATGAGGATAACGTAAACAAGATCATTCTGGAAGGAGCTTGATCTTTGTCATGACCTGGGACCTTTCCATCATTAAATCGTCTATTCTATTTCTATTGCAAAGTCCATTACAATAAATTAGGTATATAACAATTAGTCTAAAAGTTTACCGGGAGTTGGATCCAAAAGGTTTCTCTTGAAAGAACTAATGTACACAAGACACCTAAAGTTACAAAATAATTTTATTGTGATAGCTATTTCGAACCTCTGAAGACTAACAATTACTAATTCACAAAGCTATTCGTACATACATACATACCTATTTACTATTACTACTACCTACGTTTCTATGGCATGTCGTCGTAATAATTAATCCCGGATTGGTTGATACATAAGATGCTAATATTAA
This sequence comes from Spodoptera picta, assembly GCA_038387885.1. NCBI lineage: Eukaryota > Metazoa > Arthropoda > Insecta > Lepidoptera > Noctuidae > Spodoptera > Spodoptera picta. Next base: position 285,044 of record JAZHFQ010000745.1, on the reverse strand, counting down.
AATTCTATCATAAATCATTGCATGTTTACTAAATATACAAAGCCTGGCTCTCTATATAATTTCAATAGTAGATACTTAATAGTAAAACTAATTAATTCTATCGCCTTGACAAGCTTCACTGGGGTTACTGATCGCTGTAATAATGTTTATAAACACGAACAGTGATTATTAATTAACAAATATGATAGTATATCCGACTGATTTACATGACACTCTGATATTCTCACATAAATATCGAGAATTAAACGAATTAAGCACTTACAATTGAATTGAAACAATGTAATGAGACTGAAAATAAATGTAATTATAATCAAACGACACGCGAAAATTTTACAGTTGGTCATAGTCAGGTATTAACTTCAGTGATTATTATTAACCGACTTCAAAAATGGAGGAGGTTCTCAGTTTAACCTGTATATGTATGTATGTTTGTGCGAGATTATCTCGCGATTGGCAGTACCGATTTTGATGTGGTTTTCAGAAAAGTGTCTGTTACACGAAGAAGGTTTTAGTGTATTGATAAACCGACCTCCAAATAAAAAAAGGGTTGAAGTGGTTTTTTTTAAACGTAGTTTACCTCTATAAAAGAATTATTTATTAATTAGTTTATACAAATATTAATTGTTCTGTAAAAGATGCGCAAAGTACCTATATCAAGCTTTTTATAAGGCAAAAGACTTGCGCAGTTGCGCTCTGTTAAAGTTATAATGTTAAAGGCACGAAGACGTATTCAAGTATAAATATAAATATGTACAATATAAACTTTTATTTATAAATCTCCAATCTCACAATAAATCTCGATAACAATCCGTAATAACATAATGCCGGGAGAAATGTTAAGCCCTAGAGCGTGCGTGCACGCATACGACACACGAAATTGGTTTCCGGTTGCTACGATAATTTTAGTTGCATACTGAATATTTATATTCTTTTATATTTTAGTATTTGTAATGAAATTTAAAGTTTCATGATGATATAAATATTGATCGATAGTGACCACAATTACTATAATGTTTAGAAAAGTCGTTTAAATAATAACCAACGGTTTAAACTGTCAAATACCAAGCGGTCACCGGTGACCGCAAACTATTGTTCTATAATTGTGTCTACAAAACCGGTACTCGACGAGTTAAGGATTCCCACAATATTTTTTTAGTTCGCTACGCAATATTAAAATTCCTTACACATATACAATAGCCACGTAGTAATGGGTATATTATTATTTATTTTAAACCAAAGGATTCTATTTGATATTCAAATGAAACCTCAAGGTTTTTAATATAAAGTTTCTACAAATTTAATTCACACTATTTCTACTCTCATGTGTCACCAAATAGGTACGAAACCGCATTCCTAATAATTACGACCGTAACATTGAATTTACATTAAAATACCCGTATTATTAATTTATTTGTCTATAAATAGTAGTAAAATAAAAAGAAAAAAGGATCAGTCTATCATCCATTATACACGTGCTAGATTATTCTAGGTAGACTAAAAACGGTGATTTTGCATGAACGAATGACCTACCATTTCGCAACTGTACCTATTGAATCTAAATTGTTATATTTTCGGCTCTCACATGTAACTGTTTGACGAGGAACTCGACGAAGCCGAATAATAATAAATTTTATATAGCTTGAAAGTTTTATTATGAACATGTACCTACATATTGAATCTATTTAAAAATTGTTTTTGTGTATAAGGTCGCTAGTGTAAATTGTATTCTTTATAGAAAACACTACCTTTTATAAAATTTCGAGAAAAGTATAAATTTTACATTGTACATACTTACTTATTTATAATCATTTTAAATGTCTAATATCTATCTATTAAAAAATCTAAACAATCCTAACTTATAACTTGAAATAAAATTGATAGCATAATTAATCACAATACAAGTTATAATGACAATAAAGAACCTAAGTGCTGCAGAAAAACACAATTATAATTACTAACATCATCAAAAAGTGTTAGCGATCATCAAAATCAATTTATCTATTGATAATAACAAATATCACGTTTACACACACGTGGGTAATACACACATACATTTAATGAGCATTACACACAGTGTATGTGTACTTTAGTACACAAACAGTAACTACCTACACTTACGTCAATGTAATTTCTATGATATTGTATTGTCTTCATTAATATATAGCTAATTGTAATCTGCAGACGGCATGGCGGCTGTATCGCCCACGTATGATGATCTAAGTCACCTAGTACTTGCATGCATAGACACTACTAGCACTGAAGCTTCGTTTCAGGACTGAAGCTGTGCGAAATCTTCTTTAAGATAATATAAGCTACTTATTTAACAACTAGCTTCTGCCCGCGACTTCGTACGCGCAATCCCGATATTTCCCATACCCGTTCTTGATTTTCGGTTAAAAGTAAAAAATAAGTATTGGGTAAAAAGTATCCTATGTCCGTCTCCTGGTTCTAAGCTACCTCCCCACCAATTTTCATCCAAATCGATATAGCCGTTCTTGAGTTATAAATAATGTAACTAACACAACTTTCTTTTATATATAGATTAATACTGAGGGGTAAGTGTATAATGTAGGTACATATTTCTATACGTTACACGATACTTTTAATTTCAAGACAATGTATTTTTTATGTCAAGTTGTTTAGCACTTATTAAAAATGTAATCCATTTAAATTGTACATTAAGAAAATGATGGAATAATATAATATCGTTTAAAGTAAGACGTAACCTTGAACTCTAAGATGAAAATTGAAAATCATCGTCAGTTTTCAATTTTCCGGATATATTAACTTGATTTTCATTCACGAGAACCAAGAAATGGCTTGCAATTTACGACAAAAATATATAAAAACTTACCACTGCGGCTAATATCGTAAAGCGTAGCATTTTCTTTCGTTCAACGTTCACAATAAACTTGGCGCTCACACTATTCAAATATACTAATATACAACCGTCAGATGCGTCTGCGCATCTCCTATATACCGTCGCAGCCTCCTCTGACGTCATGCCCCCGCCCCCGCCCCGCCGAACTTGTTCCAAGACTCATCTTCGCGACATTTGACCTTCGTTTCACTTACATCGACGTTTTTATATGAAAAATGTAGTTATTTGTTTGTTTTGAAGGCAGCGATGTATGACGCGCCATCTAAACTAGTTTCGCTAGGCGGCTACGTCTGATTTTTTTACAAATAACTTTTTGTCTAGTTATGTTTCGTGTTTAACTTTACAAATATTGTAACTAAGTATTATGGATCATTGGCCCGTCTCAAAGAAACCGCATTTTAATATGTCATGGCGATATCCCCTAAACACTGATGTAAATAATAAATCTTAATGATTATTTTAGCTTGGGTAAAAAACTGTTTTGCAGTACTCGGAATTAAGATACCGAAAAGCAATCGTATAATGAGGCTGTAGTAGGATTTAGTGTGACTCATTTTATATCCCCGATCCCGGGAATACCTGTAATCGTGTTTTAAACCAAGTTAGAGGAAAAAATTAAGTGAATATATAAGAATAGTACAACAAATATCACGATCCTAACCTTATTATAATTTCCTTTTTCTATTTCCTTTTGGCATATTTACTACACAAATTAACTCTTAAACTTTTTAGATATTACATTTATAAATATTTACATCATCATAATCATCAGCTTGTTGCCATTCTCAGTTCGGCATCCAGACCTCAGCAATAGGTAATATACCATTGAAGTGAATCTTCAGTTCTTCATATCCAACTGCTACCGGGTTTCTTACATAATATCATAACAGCAATATGCTATATAAGGACACACAGACATACTACAAACACGTACGACATATTTAGGCAATGATAAAAAACACAAGGTTTTCTGAAAAACCGCTTTTCATGTTAATTCTGTCTATATGCAGAAGTAGTGTTACAAATATAACTATTCTATTTTTATATTCTCGCATCTATGAATGGAGTTTGTTTAAAAAATTCGCTACCTATCTCTATCTACGTACGATTGTCTATTTACCTCTATATTATTAGTATATTCACTTGTATTTATATAGAAAGCAGGTCGCTTCCAACAGGCCTATCTGGAAGTCATTGGGAGAGGCCTATGTTCAGCAGTGGACATCATAGAACTAATATGACAATGATCCTGCAACTTCTCTAACGTTATTTCTTATGGACAAACTGTATTGACGTCCATTACGCTGCTTCTGAATAAGAGTTCCAATGTGACTTACATTGAGAAGCTTTTCTCAAATGGTTCACGTGAACCATCCTTATTTTCCAATCAATTTAGTTTATGTCACGATATGATTTTTATAGAAAAAAAAAGAGTACCCAACTCAAATACTTTCGAATAGTAAAGTCAAAATCATTTATTTCAATTAGACCAGAAATGCACATTAGAACGTCAACAAAATGCTTTCAATATGACTGATATTATCGTGGTTGATCCTGTTAGGAAATAAATTCATCAATATTAAGTGGAGATGACACATGAATGATTTTTTATGGTATAAGCCTGTAAACGAGCGGACGAATCACCCAATGGTAAGGAACACTAGAGGCATACTTGTAAGAATGGTACCGGCCTTTTGAGGATTAGGAATTGAGGAATTTCCCTCACGAAGTCAAAGGCAAAGCATTTATTTCAATTAAACCATATTTTGGTACTTTTGAAGCGTCAACAAATACAAAATAAATAATAGTCTGTCAGTCAGTCCGTCAGTGAAGCTAGGTGAAGCTAGGTGCTCATTCCAAAATGTAGATTCGAATGAAGAATAATGAGCAAGAAAATCCATTTTTTACTCCACGATTTGATATAAGATATCTATGACTATACGATATAGACCAACGGAAAATTTGTTCACTATTCTATATTTCTACTACATTTGAGAAGGTACGTCTAGGTACTCTACAAAGAGGAAAATATTTAAAAGCTCAATAATGTTCATACGATACAAACAACAAGATAACCTACGAGAACCGGGTGTAAAAATTGCATTTATTTCTCTTTTTTTTAGGGTAGCAATTAATATATCTACAAAAATTCCCTTACCAAGTTCCGCGTCTGAATATAAAAACTTGATGTCATAATTTATAATTAACATTATCGTGTTTTTGTATTATAAATCAGGCATCAGCCATTATTGTGACTCATCGCTTGAGGAAGGCGTTATCGTCCTGTGATGATACCGAGGGTCAGTGGTTCTGAAATTTCTCATACTCTTGTAGAAAAAATAATTAGTAAATAAGGATACTAGTAGCTAAAATTTAGCTAAAACTAAATCGGGGAAAATCGTCCAATGCCTTCTCCCGCCTGGGTGAGGCGGAAGGGAGTGTCAGACTCTGAAAACCACCCCGTTCCTACTCCTGCCCCGGTAACCTGTTAAATCCCTTAGAACTAAATAGGAAAAAGTCCCTGAAACATAGGAATATATCTCTTTTTGTTACAGTTTTAAGGGCTATGTTACGTATTGGATGTCACTGCTTGATGACGTATAGTGCTTTGTTAAAAAATAACATCATGCATAAGTGTACCTACATAATTGTGAATATCACTAGCCATCAGGTACCTAACTGTTTGTCATCGGAGAACCTAACGGGTTACCGGGGCTCCGGCTCGCCGTGCAGGAGAAGGAACGGGATGGTTTTTAGTCAGTAAGAATCTCACACTCCCTTCCGCCTCACCCAGTGGGGAGAAGTCATTCGATGATTTTCCCCCTTAAAAAAATACTGTTTGTCATACCGGTTCAAATTTTGTTTATGGCCCTGCCAATATTACTACTTGAGTAAAAAACATTATGTATGTGTACTTCTGCTTATTACCACATTCAGTTATTGATATTGAGACTTAAAACTGATCAGCTCTACGAACACCTTAAACTCGGAACCAAATCTTCATAATACCTTTTATAAACTCATAATCCGCTAATACCATTGTCCTTTACTTATTTCTTTTTAATAAAACCCTTTACAATGTTTATGTTACAAGTATTTTTAATGAGAATTAAAGTCGTTAATAAAGAGGTCTAATGTATTACATTTCAATTATACACACATTATTGAATTATTGTATAATAAATCTTTATTAAGTAGGTATGTATATTTATTATTGTAATTTACATATACATGTCTATACTATATAAAGGTATCTATTAGCGTGTCGACTATCGGTAAGGCCTAAATAAGTGTCCTAAAATTGTGTTTTAATATTTTCTTTTTTATTCAATTTCAGGCTACTTATAGTATTTTTGTAGCTACTTAGTTATAATAAATGCAAAACGACTAGCTAAATTGAAATTAAAACAATATGTAAATAATAAATTAATTACGATTAAACACAGCTTTTTTAAACACAGGTAAACGTTGTTTTTGTAGACAAAAATTTGACATGACTATGTCTAAACATAAACGTATATACTTCACCACAAATCATTTTCATGAGGCTAATGAAATTCAATAAAATAGACGAAACGTGCATTACAGTATCGATGTCTTAGTAATATTGACTAAATTATAAATAAAAATCATCCCTAGCTACAAAGTTTGAGAAGCTACATAGGTACACAATATCCGGGTACTCAAAACACGATTTTATGTAAAACTGTCGTCGCCGACTTTTTTTAAAGGGACGCCATAAGTGCCTACCTATGTACTGCGACATTCTGGTGTTAATAAGGTAAAAATGGTAATTTTAAACATAGGTAGGTACCTTCGTAAATATAGTTTTATTGTCTTGTGACTTTTTTATTAATTATAAGTACCTGTGTTCAATATCCTCAGTAGATACCTATGATTATTTTTATTTTTCTACATGGAGTTTGTTTTCATGTATAATTGTACGTGTCTCCTAAGTATTTAGTATACTATTATGATAAAGCATAAAGACTTAATTGTTTGTTTATTAAATGTACATACCTGCCGCATCTTTTCGCCATCGACCCTCACGACAGCATATGCATCCCCATCATATCTATATGATGGGGATGCATATGCCAACCATCTATGGTTTGCAGGCCACAACTGTGCGCTTCTCACATAGCTTTCTGCCTCGCGCCAGCAAAATTGTGGAATGATCTGTCGTCGGCGGTATTTCCGAACCGATACGACCTTCAAACCTTCAAGAAAAGAGCGTACTCCTTTTTAAAAGGCCGGCAACGCACCTGTGACTCCTGTGGTGTTGTGGGTGTCCATGGGCGGCGCTGATCGCTTACTATCAGGTGATCCGTCTGCTCGTTTGCCTCCTTATCCATAAAAAAAATTGAATGGGCTCCGAAACTGCTGGACCAATTACAAAAAATAAATCATATATGTATGTGTGTGTTCATTTTACCTCTATAATCATCATTACCAGCATCGATTATAAGTTGCGACTGCGTACCAAAGACCACTTCTAAACGCAGGGAGAAGGTTCAAAGCTATCTTCATTTAATACATTAAAAATATTATGTGCCTATTCAATCGAATCCAAAAACTTCATCCATTTCTGAAATTATAAAAATCACACAAATCTAGATGTTGGTCCTTCGATCCATTTAAATTAAACCAATAAGGAGCTAACATAATAAATAAAGAAATCAAGTTCATTTATTTATAACACAAAAAACAATGAATTTAAATAACTATTATATAACTAAATCGAATGACAATTCTGTGATAAATTGATCTCAAGGTTCATTGCCCTCTGTCTTTTGTCACTAAAATAATGGCGGACCTCCTGCTGTAACGATACATCTTATTTTACTAGACTAATATAATAATCCGACTGCCTAAATAGGACAAAGTATTACTGGGTTTTAAAAAAAACATTCTCAATAGTAGCACGAAGTCTGGAATTGTGCCCTGTACCTATATGGCAATAGGCTCACCCCGTATTATATGGGACTTGTACTTGACTCGTAACATAAATAGTGAAAAGTGGGTGTTATATTGTACAGTGGCATTAAGTGCCGTTTCTAATGTGCACCTCTGCCTATCCCCTTGGGGATAAAAGGCGTGATGTTGTGTTATGTGTTAGTATAATAATCTGTCAGATTTTTGCTGGTGACACTCATTTGTTCGATGTTTAACTAATTTGGTGCTTATATAGTTTTATTCTTTATGTATCAACTGTACCTCTGTAGATTTCTATAGATTCTGTTCTAAGGTCACACTGTTACGTCTTACTCTTCAAAAGCTTATCACCTTTTGAAGGTTCTCTAGAAAGCACCGAATTGAGTGTTACCAAACCAAAAATTATTGAGTGTATTGTATGATTATAGACGAAATGTTTCCTTTTTTAAGTCTATTAAAGGTAGACAATAAAAATACACGAATTTACCTTAATTTGCCATGCCACTTATCGCATTTGAATTTCTTTAAATAAAATAAAAAATACGTATATTGACAAAAAGCTTCATATTACATATTTGTATGGCTCTGAACCCCACACTAGGATTCCCAGTGTCGTGAGGCCCAGTCTCTTTCAGTCAGCAAAACAGCAAATAATACAAAAGAAAAACAAAATGAAATGAAAATAAAAAAAAATAAATTAAATGAAAACGATAGATTTATACAGTAAGTCCCTGCCACATAATAAATCTCTGATACTACAGGCATTTAAATTCAGTTACCAGATCCCCACACAGCTCCAGGTGAGTGTACTATGTAGGTATAGTTTTAAATTCAGTTACCGGATCCCTACTTGCTTACAGCTAAATTAATTACACAAGGTACTTAACAATGTAAATGCAACACACAGACAGAAGCATCAACTTACATTAGTTAGCAGTCTCTTTAAATATTACATTGTTATTGTTATTCAGTAACTCCAACAAAAAATACAATCGAGTCTATCTAATATTCGTGTTCAATGGCTTTAGTCTTTATGGATGGTGCATGCAAAAAAGTATTTGACATAATAATAGTGCGATGCTAATCTTTTTGCTCTGGTTCCGTGTTAGTAATCGTCTGTGATGAGATTTATGGTAATACCAAAACCGAAATTGTTTTAAATCCTTTTTAAATGTATTTCATGGTTAGCTCCGGAGTAGGATGTTTTATATTTTTTTATTTCGTCACTTGTGCATGTGTGTGGATTCCAATTTCCAATTTCTTTAGATCGATACTATTATCATAGATTATCTTACTCGTACAGTTAATATTAACGTTGCCCAAGGCGTTAAAGGTTTCTGACACCCCTCTTGATGATCTACCGAAACAAATCTATTATTCCTTCCAATATTACTCAGCTCTCTCGCGTCGTGTCCGTCAAGTATCGTCGTTTACCAAACGTAGCTTAGCTACTCAAAACCAGTGCATCTTGCACGCATTATCTGCGGTTGTCACTCGTCGGCCGCTAATTTTAAAGTTGACGTTGTTTTTCCGGTACAAAATGTTTTATGTCTGACGTGTCACCCCTAACCTGTTGTATGGACTTGTACGCTACACTGATGACACCGGCTCGACTAGTGATGCTACCCAAAGTTCAAGGCTACAACGTGAAAGAGCGCTACGCTACAACACAGAATAATCAATGATTAAAACCCAGTAGACATATTACTTTAATAAATTTATGATCTTATTGTCGTTGATTCCAAGGTTGTGAAGGTAAAATCTTTGCTAAAAACAAGAGTCAAATTATAAAAATATGAATCAGACTATCTTAATGTCTGATGAAATATTGTGACCTGGTGATATGTTACAGTCATAAAATATTTGTATGACTTTGACTACTATTTTAACATTTTTAAAAGTACTCAATTTAGTAAGCCTGGCTCATGTAAACGACCGAATATATTCCTTTAGTGACTGAAAAGAACTGTGAGGGTTTCTCAACAAATCATAAAGACCATGAACTTAAAAAAGTTAAAAGAGGTTCCTCTCAAACAGTAGAACTGACTCCACCATCCCTATGTACGGTGCCGTTTCATCTACCGACTGTAGAAATAATTATACCTCTATAAAGGCCTATAAACCTGTCTGACTTGTTCTATTGTCAGGGACAGGAAAATATTACTGACATACTGTTTACGAGATAACATTTCCAAATGAGGAGGATCTAACCCCTCTAGGTTTTTCAGGTTCTTTGGATATAAAGCACAGAAAACTCAGATATGTAAAGAAGTGGTGATTATATTTCCTACTACTTAGAGGTAGTAATAGTTTTTTATACTGCAGTGGACAGGCTTGGATGTCAGATTTATTCAACTTGACCCGACATTCATACCTTCATTTGATTGCCAATTACATGGGCGGTGTCGACAAAGTTCAAGGATTATAGATTAGATCGCGTTGCGTCTGCGCAACTCAGATCCAATTTGTGCCGGAAGATGGTTACTGACTTTACAATAGAGTTCAGAAACACGTGTTTTTGAAGTAGCTTCATTTAAGATTTAAGAAGTTTCTTACAACTACAGAGTCCAAAGACTTTGCAATTTTTTTATTTAAGTAATTGTATCTACATTATAATAAATTTGGTTCTCAAGCGTATTCTGCGTAAAACAGCCTAAAATTAGGTCGTGATTTATACCTACTTAAAGTTTAGAGTGCCATGGAGAATTTTATATAGGTAATTTAAACATGAGGTAGGTAATGTAACTGCCTTACTGTACTAATTGAATAAATGATTTGGACTTTAACTTTGACTTTGAGTTTGAAGTGTTCCATAACAGTGAATCCATGTGATCTTATGTACCTCTAAATGCGCATAAGGATTACACAGGCTCTTTTTGTAGATCGGGATAAAACAGTGAAACAAGACTTTATTAATAACGAGCTTTTACCCGCGGCTTTGCCCGCGTTTTCTTGTTGTATCCCATGGGAGTATTTAATCGGGATAAAAATCCTATTACCTGAGTCAGGCCATATTCTGCCTGTACCTATACCACATCAAAATCCGTTCGGTATAGTTTCAGCGTGATTGATGGACAAACATTCACAAAAAAACTTTCACATTTATAATAATAGTGTTATTTCCTTCCTTTATTTTGTCAAACCTCATCGAAATCGTTTCTGCATTAGTAGAAAAGCATGTACCTACAACATTTTCTATTGGGTTTTTAATCGACGGATAATCATTTCAATAATTATTATTATTTGTCAATTACTTAGGTATGCATTATTCATTGCATACGTTGCTGCCTGACTAATACTTATTAGGAATATGTACAAGTCTAATAAACTAGGTAGGTACTCCGAGCACGTCATATTTTAGTTAAAACGTGAACTACGAAAATCACTCTAATGTAAACGAAATAAAGATGATTTCATTATGATGTAGGTACCCAATGACGTACCAACCTATTTAGAGGAATATTCATAATATCAATTTTATACGAATTTCGTGGTTCTTTTTAACAAATCATGATGACATTTATTGAAGGTCATATAAAATTTTATTTGACGGAAAATATCGTGAAAAGTTGTTGTATAGGTATCGTGCTTTCGACAGATGTATTGCTTTTTTTTTCTTCTTTTTTTAAATATCGAAACAATTATGACTGGGTTATTGAAATTCTTAATTTGAAACATTTAATTTACCACGTAAAAGATTGTTGTTTGACTAGCGATATTTGGTTCATCTTCAAATATTGTTTTAGACTTTAGTTATAATCCTATCAGTAACATCTCCGTCGTGTGATCAGGGCTTACCTGACGGACAGGTCCGTCAGCTACCCCGGTCACCGGAGCGAGTGGAACCGGCGAGAAATGTCACGCGGTGTTCCGCAGGGTTCGGTTCTGGGGCCGCTCCTGTGGAACATCGGTTATGACTGGGTGCTGCGCACCGACCTCCCGAACGACGTTAGCACAATATGCTACGCCGACGACACGCTGGTGCTAGCGCACGGGAGGTCGCACCAGGCGGCGGCCGATTTAATGGCGACAGCGGTTGCGACAGTCATTGAAAAAATCCGGCAGTTGGGACTCGAGGTGGCGCTCCACAAGTCCGAGGCCATGTGTTTTCATGGCCGCGGGAACGCGTCACCTCCGGGTGGGTCCCAAATAATGGCGGGAGGGGTTACCATCGGCGTCGAGACGACGATGAAGTACCTGGGACTCGTCCTCGACAGTCGGTGGAACTTCGTGGAGCACTTCCGACGTTTGGCTCCAAAGTTGGCGAGGGCGGGGGCTGCGTTTAAGCGCATCCTCCCCAACCTCGGGGGGCCAAACGCCTCCTGCCGGAGGTTATACGCCGGAGTCGTGCGGTCCATGGCCCTCTACGGCGCCCCTGTTTGGGCGCCGAACTTGTTGCGGCGTCCCGCTCGGACGCTGCTCATGTCACAGAGGGTCATGGCGATCCGAATGATTCGCGGATACCGCACGATCTCCGGGGAGTCGGCGAACCTCCTTGCCGGATTACCGCCATGGGATCTGGAGGCGAAGGTGCTCGCGCGCGTGTATAACATGCGCGCGGAGGCACGTCGCCGGGGCGTAACTCCGCTGCCGCGCCAGATAAGTGCGTGGCGGGATGAGCTCCGGCGCGATCTCATGGCGGAATGGCAGCAACGACTGTCGCAACCGGGGGCTGGGCTCGCTGCCATTGCAGCGGTAAGTCCCCTCTTTGAGGAGTGGCTTGAGAGACGCTACGGCGTCCTCACCTACCGCCTGACGCAGGTCCTCACCGGACATGGAAGTTTCGGGAGGTACCTGTGTCTGATGGGGCGGGAGGAAACGCCCGGGTGTCATCACTGCGAGGACCGCCCTGAGGACACGGTGGAACACACAGTGGGAGAATGCCCTGCGTGGGCTGAGCACCGCCGTGCCCTCAGGGAAGTGATCGGCGATGGCGACCTCTCGCGTCCGGGCCTAGTGCAGGCCATGATGCGGAGCGAGGGGGACTGGGATGCCGTCTCCTCCTTTTGCGAAGCAGTCATGCTAGCTAAGGAGGAGGCGGGACGCATGAGGCAGCGAAGCGCTGCCTCCTCGCAACCCAGCCATCGCGAAGGACACACCGGGCGTCAGGGATCGCGGGACGATCTCCGGCCACCGTAAGCGCGGGACTGCGGACGGCGAGCATGGGTGGAAAATCACTAACATCTCACACTTGACACCACTACCAACCACCTACTTAAAATGTACCTATGACAAAAGCACCGTCATGCCTCGTCCGCTGTTTTAGTACTGGAATGTCCTAAAACTGAAATGTTCTGGAGTTTTATATCCTTTTAAGTTACTGGTACGCCCTTGTGACGTGACATATTTAAACTCACCTATATAATTTACGTTTTATTATCTAGTAGATAGATTCCGTAGGTGTCTTTTAGTTTAGGATTATTTCCTAAAAAAATATTCTACTTTTCTCTCTACTTCTTTATCTAGAAGCCTTAAAAATACAATTCTTGGTCTTTTCCAATCCTGTCAATTGACAGTTAAGTTTTTATATTCGTTCTCTTCGCTGTCCAAGCATGAAGTTGTTCAACGGAGTTGATAGTTACCGGTCAACTCCCGGGTATAATATAAAGACAACTATAATTTAATAATAATAATAATAATTTATTTCAGAATAAATTCCATATACGACAGACAGACAATGCAAACTTATAAACTATTGTTGTAGCTACATTATTGTTAGTAACAGTATGAACTTATAAACTAGTGTTAGTACATATATTATACGAGCATGAGGCTCGCCGAACCTGGGGATGTCTACTTGACTGCATGCAGTCGTATCCACCGCCCCAAGATCGGAGAGTCCCACCTTTCGCCAACGCTCCGATAATGGTGTTGGGGCTGTCGCGAACCCGGCGAAGCATAGATGCGCATCTCTTACGCATGATGGTAGCGAAACTATTTAAAACCGATTTATAAAAATTCAGGGAATATTATCTCACCTGTCTTTGGAAAGACTTCCCTGAGGCTTAGGGAATCTTATAATGGATACTCCCTCAACCCTGTAATTACAGACATCAATATATTATGGCGATTAACAATGATTAATAAACAACTCCGAATGTTGATGAAATCGAATACTATTTTAAATGTAAAATTACAACTTCCGACTCAATTGAATTAATGTTTTGATAAGCCGAATTGGTAGGAAACATTTTTTTCTATAAAATCGTGGCTTACCGTTAAATGTTTTTTTTTATTTATGTTGGTACTGGCCTTCTATTACATGGAAATTAGAATTATAATGTTAGTAGTATTGTCTGTACCTGTCTAGTCTCTAGTTTAGGCTATGATGTAGGATACTAAGATATTGGCATTGCGTCTATATCTAGCAAACGCACTGCTCGGGAGCCGCTCTCTAGGGGCCTTAGTCTGCTATTACAATTGTGTCAGAATGGTCGATCATTGAACACTGCAAGAGGGACGGAGCTATACAGCCTAATAGCTCCTTTGACTGTATTGGTCTCCAGCGGTCGTCTCCACAAGTCGGATTTTGATTTTGTTTATGATTATGGCATATGTACCTATCGGTAGTATAGGTATACCTAAAGAACCTATGTAGTTGACTATTAATGAAAGAAATCTACTTTAACGCGTGCCGCACAAATAACGCGTGCGGACCGCAGTTTGACGACCACGGCTATAGACTGTGGTATTGCATAGCAGATTCAGGCCCCTGATCTAGACACACCCTTGCATTTAGTTTATTTCCCATGGTGCCTTTCATTGGGATCCTTAACCATTCTGGTGTAAGAATCATTTGTACCAGTGAGTTTTTTACTGAAGTATTCATTACGTCAGACGTCTATCTAATGCCAATTTTAATTAAGTTGCATAACTTATCGTCCTAAAGTTTTATTCGAGCGCTTTTTCTGTAGAGTTTTTGTTCTGTCTAATATGATAAAGTAGGTATTGTCTAACCTTACTAATGAACTAATGAACCGGAACTATTCGATGCAAATGTTCTAAAACTTTGACATTACCAGTGTAATAAATCTTTGATGTCCACGTGTAAGTATAATTTGGAGATGACAACTTTATTGAAGATTTAAATTGTGCCTACAGACGGACACCCAGACTGATAACTCTAAACATTCAGATCATTGTGATAATTCAAGGTAATATTTTTAGTGATGCTCTTAAGAAGGATCAGGTAGGGAAGAAGTAGAAACATACCTACCTGGTACCTTTTGCGAAGGCTCCGGCTCGAAGTGTAGGAGTAAGAACGGGGTGGTTTTTGTCAGTAAGAGTCTGACAGTCCCTCTCCCATCCAAAACGGGAGAAGAAAGTTTAAAATATCATTTATCTAATACTATATAAAATATCTAGTTGTCTTGATAAACACTGGGTGGATAGCTGACTACGAAATGCAGGCGAGCCTAACAAGTTTAAAATCCATTCAGAGATTTTTTTTTTTGGTCACACTAAAATATATGAAGTCGGTAAAAAGTTAGAGATGCCGTTCTAAAAATTAATTTAGGTTATCAAATAACAAACAACATCCCATATGAGTCATTGCTCAAAACACATGATTATAACACACAGCTGCTTAGATTTTGATGACTGTGCTACCTCATCGTCGAAAGATCTGGAGTCTCTTTCAACTTAGCTACGTGTTGTCTTTTTCCTGGTTCTTTCTCGAATTGGTTAGATTGAGAGTCAGCACTGAGTTTAAGCCAAATTCAGATGAATGTCAGCTTTTTACATAAAGCGACTGAGACTTGCCATCCAAAATTCGCTAAGCCCTAAGGGTTACCAAGGTAATATTTGGTCTTTTGATTATCACATTTTTGGTCCTTAGATACTTTTTTAGATAAAAAGCCACATTTTTTCTGTTATATCTTCGTATCAGATTCAAGATGGGTTCCAACCAATCAGTTCGCGCCACAGCATTCCAGAGACCCAAAGCTTCTGCCACGGAGTCTTTCATTGAAGAAGAACCTGATGAGCACCACATTAGTATATCAAATAAAATGGTTTGTAATTTTATGAACTTCAACTAACTGTGGATTAAATGCGCCCTACAATGAATGCATTCCCTAATGATATTGTGACCTTGAGGCCGAGTATTTTTTATGGAATAGGAAGCAAACGAGCAGACACATCACCTAATGATTAGCTATTAGCAGCCTGTGGATACTGCAATGCAACACCAGTGGAATCATAGGTGCGGTGCCGCCCTTTAACTATGCTCTTTTCTTGAAGGTTTGATGGTCGTATCGGTTCGGTCATACCGCCGACGACCAGAGTTGATAGGAACTGATTTAGGACGCTGATACTGAAAACTGGCCTTAAATAAATATTAGTTTGCACGTTTGTTGTCAGGTCGAAAGATTAGTAGAAGATGCAACGTTAAGTGGAGGAACGGCGGCCGCGAATACACAGCCCACAGCACGTGGGGACTACAGAGACAAGATCTTTATAGAGAAACTCAAGTGTATGGACGAGAGCCATTCTGAGATAACCGGGTAACGCCTTCTTGAAGTAGGTATGATTAGTAGACGCTACAGACGTAGGTGCCGCGCAATACGTTTGTGACGATTTTTGATACCTGCTGGCAGCCAGCATCCACCTTCTCGATAAAGAAAATCAGGCAAACTGCTTCAAGCCCACTTTTCTGAAAGAGAGTACCTTTGTAGATACCATCGGCTATCAGTCTCTATTGACGATACTGACACGAGGACACGACAACACCGTCTACACAGCATCGGAGTTATACAACTGGCTATTCTAACATCGTTTCTTGTTTCAGAATAACAGTAGAAGATCTGAGCGCTTTAGCGGCTCGGATAGACGTACGCACTTCAAACATGGTGAGCGTGGAGCCAGTCTGTGCAGACTGCAAGCAGCGCGTCATCGAGTGCTACGACGCATCCAAGACGGGTTCCGATATTATCAAGTGTTGGGAAACTGTGGGTAAGTGGAAACGGATTAATGTTACTAAATGATTATATAGAGGATAAAAGTGCTTGGAGGCAGGCTGGTCCGGCTCCGCAGGATAATACATGAAACACAGTGATGTTCAATGAATTCTATTTGTGTAATAATATAATCATGCTGCTTAAATATTTGTATAGTTTAAAACGTTGCACAATTTATTGTAAATGTGAGAGCCCTGTAATTAATTAAATCAAATTAGACTAGTAGATTGCATTTATGTCAGCTTGGAGTTGTCATGCTCACTCAAAGATCTCGTTGGCGGTGGCACGTGCATTGGATCGCTCGATTCCCTACAAAATGGTTGAGTTGGGCAGTGCTAGGTTTCGCCAAATGTTCGTGAACAGGCACCGTCGATTGGAACTGGTCAGGTCCAGACTGTATCATTTTATTTTATTATCCTCAAGGTTATTTTCTTTTTCAGTCTTTCTGACTGGATTTAGGTGTCACATAATCGAACCAATAAAACTATGTAACTAGAGAATTGTATTGTAAACCTGATTGAAAAAGAGTAACCTATGAAGTTTCTTGCTCGTTCTTCTCCATAGGAATCTACGCCTTGGAATGAGCAACTAGCTTCACTTATAAATTTCTGTTGTTTGACGTTCAAAAGTGCCATCCTGGTCTAATTGAAATAAATGATTTTGACTTTGACTTGACTTTGACTTTGAAGGACTGTTTTGAATATTGAACGATCGTGAATGGGAATACATTGCAATTCAAGCTTTTAGAGATATGCTTTAAATATAGAGCTGTCCTTTAGGTATTAGATACATGCTAATACCTACTAATGAGAGCTACCAGTTTTGCCCACTAGATGGCGATAATCTAGGAAATAGCCAGTTTGTCCAATCACTGTAGCTATTAAACTTTTAACGTCTAGAGGCGGGACCCATTGCACCAATAGATATGAGGTTAATACTAGCGTCATCTGTAAAAAAGTTATCTCCCACTGTCTGATTAATTTATCCTTCATTCTCCAGGAGCATTCACAAAGTGCGTGCAGGAAACTGCGATGACGCGATTGCGTGCTCGTACAATGCGCGACGCGCGGGAGCGGGCGCGGCGCACGCGCCACGTGGCGCGCGCGCGGGAACACGCGCTCCGGGAGCTCGCCTCCAGCTGACCTACTACGGCCTACTGCGTCACCGTCAACATATACCGCGATCTAACAACACATAATATTGATTTTGAACTCTGATTAAGTAGGTATCTATTATGTAAATACCCTACCACTAATCTCGTTTTAATTTGAGAAAGGTAGGCGCTGTGAACTTGTAATAGAAGTAGTAAGATTTTTATAATCCTAATCAAGTCGAATTTTGTGTTGTATGAAGATTATCGTAAATTGATTGATCTTAACTCTAGCAACTTCAAATAAGTCGCTGTACCTATACCTACCATTCCGAAATTAAATCTGTACTTACCGAATAACCTACAGATATATACAAATATTGGAATGATTGGTTGATTAACTGAATTTAAAATGTTTAAACCCAATCCATATTGTATTATGTAAAGAGAGGTATGCAATACTTATGATTTTTTCGGTTCCATAAATAAAACTGTCGAAAACAGAATCACTATTATATACTTCTATTCTAGCATGACTATGGAATCTCCAGAGTATACTCGTATTTGATTAAAATAAAATATTTTTGTACTATTAATTAAGGTATTGAGTGTGAATACTGTACTCGTTAATAAAAGTTGCAATACTGTTTGTTTATGTTTATTTACCTTAACAATTAGTTATACCTACTTAACTATACATAACATTATTTTAATTATGGCCCTGCGAATTTACACACAATTTTAAATTTTATTCAGTGTGCATAAAGTTTAAAATTCTGTCTGTGTAATGTTTAATTAAAAGACACCTTCTTCTTAACATCATCAGGGGTGAGTTTACTTCTAACTTGCACAGCAACTTTAGGCATGCCAATATCAGTCTTATTGTGATATGTGTTAGGGTCAGGTTTGTTTGCGGGGGAATTTGCCTGCTTAGTGGCAGATGCAGTGAGCAGTGCCAGTTTTCTACGAAGTTCCCTGACTTGCGCCGCGCTGGCGAGCTGTGCTGCGCCCCGCGATAGTACCTCGGCTCTAAGTTGCTCGCATTCTGATCTGCAATTAGACAGAAAAAATGTGGTAAACTAAGACAGTGACAATTGAAACAGGAACGCTCGAATACCTACTGAAAGACTACCTACTCAATTTTAAGTTGTGCTTAAATATCGTGACTGTACTATATTTGAGCGCGAGAGCGTGTTTGAGTATTTCAGTATCCAGGCGCGTAGCTGGCGCCGTATCTGCCATATATTATTAATTATACGGGGCCCCCGGACCACAGAGGCCCCCGCGACGTGCGTAAGCAAAAATTAATAAGAACTTCGCAATTTTTATTTTATTTCAGTTGTCACAACTAAAGGTCAAAATAAATGAATTTTGTCGCGTATAGCATACATTCATATAGTATATTGGTTGGCAAGAAACTTTAGAAAAACTAAAGTAAGTACCTAATCATAGTCCGCTAATTTGGGCAGAGGTTGGAAAGTTAACAAGTTTTCACACAATTATTATTAATAGTGAGTAAAGAAAATTTCTACCCTTCAAAGACCCCTAAAAATGTTTTATACGGGGCCCCGCCAAAACGCTACGCCACTGATCGTTGAGTAAGTTATAACTAGGTATAAGTCCTTAAAGATGTCACAGATAGTAAATAACTGACGTGTTTGGATTTAAGCTGAAATAGCTTGTATCTTAGCTTTTGAACACTGTTCATTTTTCGTGACATGCTGCTTGTTTTTGACCGCCACTGAACTCTTATACCACTGAACACGGTCTATTGCTAGTCCGCTTGATTGGAGAGTAAAATCAAACGAAGCTTAAAATCACTTCATTTGTTGAAATATCAATAAAATTATTAGTAAAATTATTCAGATTTAAAACATACTTCAAGTGGTCCAGTACCCCAGGCAGCCAGCCATTGGCAGTGGGCTCACATAGTTTCCCGAACCACCGCGACAGCTCGCGGCGTTGCTTCTCACAGGCGCCCTCTAGCTGAGTGATACGTTCTTCATAACTTTCTGTAATAATCAGAATATAAATTAACTGATAATTATTTAAAAGTAACTCCAGGACAACATGTTTTTTTAAGACTAGTGCGCCTTTTATACATATAATAACAAGTTTACAAGAAGAAATAGTCAGCCCATTAACTTTATTCTACTCGCCACACATCACACAAATTATTAAATATTAATAATAATAATAAGCCCGCAGGGCACCTTGAGGCGAGGTGACGGGCATTAGCGATCCCGCGGGCTACCATCATCCCGAGTGCTCCAGGGAGAAGTCACCGTTCCTTCTTCTCTGGCTTGCCTTAATTGGCTGGCTGGAGTGAACGATGACAAGGAACAGGTCTCCCACCTCTGGCTTGCCTTCATTGGCCGTCCAGAGTGGAGTCGCGAGAGCAGTGGTCCTGCTCGGAGGGTAAGAAACTATTCGTAAGTCGTGAGTGGGCCAGGGATGCAGGAGGCTTCGGCTGGAGCAGATGATCTGAGTAGAAAGCGGTGGTAGTTTCTTAACCCTTCAGCCACTCACATTCTCGTTGCCCCTATGTTACTATATCTAGCAACCATTCCCGGGGCCCGGTCGGTGAGTTGGCGAGTCTCCGCCTGTCATTTTTACGTGTAATAATTATATTGTTTCGGCAGGTGCCATAGCCATCCATAGTTCCCAATTTCCCAGTCCACAGCAACCCATCCATAGCCCTACCTTTTTTTTCCATTATTCACAATAGTCCTACACTAACCGGGGACTGTCCTTGGGTGCATTTCCATAGTGCATACAGGGATAGTCGCCGGTTTGTGTCCCCATGACATTTAGATTAAAGTTGTCTAAAGGGCCTCTGCGCAGTTGGCTTCGGCCCCTCGTACGCCTCCCAAATGACCGGGACCCTGTGGTCCCGTGAATGGTAAAGACATACATAATAATAATAATCTTTATTGTACACCAATTTGAGACAGTATATCCAGGAACAAATAAAGAAAATAGGGTACAAAGGCGGCCTTATCGCTAAAAGCGATATCTACCAGGCAACCTTTGGGTGGATAGAATACTATAGTAGGATATTAAATGAGGTAGTAATAGCTTGGCGTACTGAGGTGCTTATTTATATAATGTAAAAGTGCAAACATTAAAAAAACAAATTTATTTACTTCTAATATAGAATTATATACATACATACACACATACAAAGACTACCTATTAAATATTACCTATAATACCTATATTAAATATTAATTTAGCTCCGTTTGGTTAAAATTTTATAATGCATTGGACTAAGAGTTTACTACACAAAAACTAAGAGATAGCGCCACTGGAAAAAAATATAAATCTGTATGCCCAAGTTTCTACCAAAAGAAGTGAAAGCTAACCAAAAACATTCTGTAAAAAATAGCCAAGTCTCGATGAAGCCGCTTGTTCATCTCTAAAATGTAATGAAATGTAGCAGAAGAGGAAAAAATAGTTAATAACATTCAGGATAAAAGATTGACAAAATAAAACATCTTGTAATGAACACAGGAACAAGAATATTACCATCTGAAATGTTAATACTAACCAATAAGTTCTCTATCATAGTGAGCTGCAGCTCCGGCCTGCTGTTCCCAGACTGTTTGCTTCTCATGCAGCAAGGCATCCACCTCTGCTTGCTTGTTTGCTAACTCTCTTCTCAGCTAAAAACAAACATAAAATATAGGATTAAACTTTTAAAGTGACATCCTACTAAATGGTTTTCTTATAATTTAAAAAAACGTTGCACTTACACTAGTAGGTACCCCACTCCTATATAGTAGGTGCGTTTACGTACAGATGACACCTAGACCCGGAACAACATTTGGTGGACATAAGAGCTGTTCCATGTGGGACTCTAACCCGCATCACTTTGCCTGGCAGCCAGTTGCCCAGCCACCACACCAACCGTGCAGTCTCATAACTTAGATCTTTGAAACTGCTGAGTAAATTTTAAAGAAATTAACAATATTATATTTATATTTATATTTATATTTTATGGGGCGACGTTTGACCACTATCTCGCCTGGTGGTAAGGGATGATGCAATCATAACAATCATATAGATCACTATCTAATTAATGGATGAGTAATGCTATAATTTTATATTTGTTATAATTAATTTATTAATTAAAAAATAGTTACCCTAGAGTTTGTTTGTTTCATCTGAATGAGATTCTTTGCCATTTCCTGCCTCTTGTCTTCAACTTCAGCAAAAATGGAATTACCTTTAGCAGCTAAAATAAGAAATATGGTGTTATTTATTTAGTTTTACACAAGTTCAAAATAAATTACATTTATAAGACAATACTTACCATGAGGTTGTAGTTCCTGCTGAATATCTGTGCACTGATGAAGCATAGCTTTGGCTTCAGCTAACTCAGCAAGCGCTGTAGCTTCCCTATCATTAGCAGCCCTAAGCTCTTCTCTCCTAAGGTCAGCAGCCGCACGCATCTCGCCCATCTCAGAGATTAACTCTTCAGCTTTTAAGCGCCATGATGCGATTTCCATTTTGGCTTCTTCAAGCGCCGCTTTAGCTGCAGCGGCATCAGACAGAGCGCTGTTTACAGTTTTCCGCGCGTCTTCTAACTCAGAATTATCTCGCTCCGGACTTTCTCGTACTTTTAAAGATTGTTCTTCTTTCAAATTACGAATCTGAATTTCAAACTTAGTAATTTCCGCTGCATGTTGTTCGGTTAGTTGTGTACGTTCTTCTTTTAGCTCCGAGATTTCTTCTTGAAGGTTTGTTATACGAGTAGTGAACTCATTCTTACGCCGACCTTCATCAGCCTGGTAACTTTCTAACTCAGCATTCAAGTGTCTTTGAACGTCCAAAGCTGTTTGGTAGCTTCGCCTAGCATCGTGTAGCTCTTGTTTGGTCGCTTCATAACTACTCGAAAGATTGTCGTATTGTTTCTTGAGCAAATAATACCGTTCACTCAGTTCACCATTTGTAAGTTCTTCAGCCTCTGTATAGTTGGTCTTGTTACTGATAGTGGAGTAATCCATGGTTACTGACACTCGAAACTTTCTTCGTTACAGTACTATTTTGCAATAATTTATAACGAGGTATGTACGATGTAAAATAAAAAAAATAGTAAACAAAACGGACTTTTTGAATTCAAAAATGATAATGTGACAGAAAAACAGATAACAAGAAACGACGTCAATTTCTTCGTTGTGAAAATGCTGAAATAGAATTACAATGCAAAGCTAGTTTGCTAGTTAGCTCTCAATGTCACTTTTATTAAATATTGAGGATATCAAAATAGATATCAACATGTAAGCACCTGGGTGCTAGTTATATATTTTATAGTTATATATATTATAGCTAAATAAACCAGTCTATTTACCAGTTTTACTATAAAAGTATTTCAGATTTCTGAACAGAGTAACATCTACATCAGCATTTGACCTAATGACGCTGTCGGCCGTAATTTTTTGACAATTGACATTTTTGACAATTGGTGTTGTTTTATTTCAAGGGGCGTACATAGCTGTGATATCATTATTTTATCACAAAAATAAGGAAAACCACCGAATTACAACAATAAAACAACATAATGTCCTCTCCTCCTCCTACTAAACCCCCTCGGGGTGTTAAACAAGGAAAAGAGACAGTGAGTATTTAGTATTTGACCGACAAACATGTATTCACGAGATAAAGTAAGGAATTGCTGGTATTCCAATGATATTCTGCTTTCTATTTATTGAAAACAACATTATTTCTTATTCTTCATATGGTCATAGACCCATTGTAATTGAAATCATTGATTTACTAATAGATTGTAGGTAATTATTGACTGACTAATTAAGAGAAAACTTCGCTCTTGATAATATAATGTCCCCTGTGGAACGATAACACCGTATTGTAACTAGTTATCAAACTAGAAAGAAATATCCTAAAATATTGCATACCTAAACATATCTACAAATTTAATTTTAACCATTATTAATTTTTCAGAGTGGTTTGCTTATGTCAGTGATCCGCACCCTCTCAGCGAGTGAGACAAATGAACAGCGAGAGAAAGAGAGGGCGAAACTAGAGAAGGAGTACAAGAAGAGTGATGCAAGACTCGATGAGCTGGTGGAACAACATGCACAGGAGATTATGGAAGTTATGCAAGTAAGTGATTAAATCTTAAGTGTTGTACTTAGCTAAGCTACCAGTCCCATGGTTTGTGATTATGTGATTCTGCAATATAGGGTGAGTTAGAGTCAATAAGAGAATTGTTTTAAACTGTCAAACACCAAGCGGACACCGGTGACCGCAACCTATTGTTCTATAATTGTGTCTATAATGACGGTACTCGACGAGTTAAGGTTATTCTTACAATTTACTTACAGGATAACAAAAACAAGTTATCGTCTAGGTTGAATTTAGAGTTACATTTTTCATTCAAAAAATCATTTGTTGAATAGTAACATTTATCCAAAAGAAAACAAAACAGTGATTAAACTGTCAAACACCGCGAGGACACCGGTGACCGCAACCTATTGTTCTATAATTGTGTCTATAATGACGGTACTCGACGAGTTAAACTGTCAAACACCGCGAGGACACCGGTGACCGCAACCTACTGTTCTATAATTGTGTCTATAATGACGGTACTCGACGAGTTAATGACTTCTTACGCTACTTACTTTCCAAGTTGTTTCTTTATTACTTGAAGGCATTAGTTATTACTCTTTATATTTGTTATGTTCCTTGTTGTGGTTTGTTTTGAAAAAATAAGGCACACCATAATCCTTATAATAGAATATCAAACATTATAATGATGATGTAACATTATTAAACTTAATACGAGCAAATAAAAAAATATGTGTCTAATATTTTATCATTATCTAACTGACGGACTAATTAGATTTTTAATTTTGGTACCCTGGAAACTACCCAATTCAGTATGCAAACAATAAAATAAAGTTTGATTCAATTCAGACACTGCTTTGCAACGAAGCCATAACTTTTGTAACTCATTAATTTTACAGAAATTCAGCAGTGTAGTGTCAGCATTGACAGTATGGGGGCAGCACTGTGATGCTGTGGTAGCTCGCCTTGGTGCTTGTCGGGGGTTGTTGCACTTGCGTCGTGATGATCTCAAGAGACTCTGGGCTGATGCTCGCACCCATCACTATGCTCTGCAGATGCTTACCGACATGTGAGTACGTTCCTAAGCTTACTCTTCGCCGATCATGAATGATTTATAGATGACTACCAATAACTAATATACAATATGTTTCTGGTAGCTGTAGCTGATAAGAAAAAAACATTTTGTAGTACGTTTTGTTGGTTGTCTATTGCTAAATGTGGTGGTTAATAGGTTAAATAGTAAATAGACACTGATTGTTTGAGACATACATACAGCCTTCTAAGAAAATAGTTAAAATGAAAATCCAATCACTAATTCCAATTAGACTAGTAAGGCAATTTTTATAGACCAACAAATATTTTTGAATCTTAGCAGATTATTGCGAATAAAAGATTTCATTTCATTTCGTATTTTTAACTATTGACCCGTAACTTTTTCCCACATTGAGCCTTTCACGGCTTCAAAATTTCACCTTGTATATGTATGTCGCACGCGAAATGTATTATCCGCCGTAATACATTACTGCTAGCCATTTAGAAAACGGTCAATGTTAAACGTTCTAGAATATCACGGCACACGTTTAGCCTCATTGTAATTATTTTGAGGGACCATTATCATATTTTATAGTATTAAAATAAAAAACATTATTCCAAGATGGCGGCTATACAAAGTTATCAACATAGTCGTCATGGGTGTCGTTTTTGTGGTTTTTGAGGGTGGTAAAAAGTTGGTGCAGCCGCCATCTTGGATTTTCATTTTGACAGCACAATCAGTTTGACCACTCTCGAAAACTACGAATCACGTCCCTGAGGGCACGGCGGTGCTCAGCTCACGCAGACCACGTGACCTCATTCGGTTAATCGTTCAGCCGTTGTATTACAAAACGCCCCTGGTTTGCTAAACGGCTAGCTGTAATGTAATAGCGCGAATTATGAATTCTCCTGCGACGTGTATAATATGAGACGTCCCGGCCAGCGAGCGCGTGGTGGTGTCGGAGCGCGCGGCGCGCGAGGCGCTGGCGGCGGGGCGCGCGCTGGCCGCCGCGAGCACGCTGCGCGCCGCGCTGCACGCCGCGCACTGCACGCTGGCGCACGTGCACGCGCTGCACGCCACCAGGCAACATCTGCAGGTACTCACCGCCCGCGCCGCTTGCAATACAAGCTCATCTACTTTTACTTCAAATCTTTATCGAATGACGAATTTTGCGTAATGCTCGGTCATTAATTTCAGCCATTTACAAACGGTTTTTGTCTACCTACTTACAACTAGACAGGATCTGAAGAAATATCTTGAGCATATCGCTAATTCGATCCATAGTCCACTCGATAATACAAAATAACTAGTGATCCGATTCCAAATGCTTTATAAGATCCTAAATATATCCTCAACTTTTTAAGTTGTATCCAGAACTTTAAAGTACATAAATCTTAATTTTTAGCTGAAAAAGCAGGAACTAGTAGACGTGATAGTCCGACGTCTAAGCGACGCAGTATACAGAGACGAACGAGCGCCATTAACGAGGCGTGTGTCTGCAAGGAGGCGGACTGCGTTACTACTGGCTGGTGAGAATCGTATTCGATGTTTAAATTATTAGCCTTAGCAAAAATAAACAAATATCAACTCTAATGCTTAAGCAAAAAAAGCTGGTTTTAGAATGAACAGTAATGTTAAAAAGTGGTTAAACGTAATTGACTGCCTGACTCGCCCGTGGTGTAATATATATTTTTTATAATACAGGGTGTATTATGACAGTCAGAAGAAGTTTTACACTGACAACAGTTATTTACCAAATACACCTCTTCCAGAACTAACAAAGAGTGAAGAAGTAACGGACGCGTACTTGCAAGAAGTCACACCGGAGTTCGAGGCCTCTCTATCGGAGGAGGATAAGACCTTCGAGACCACCGTCATGATATCCCTTGAGGCTCTTGGAGTATTAGAACAACTTAAGGAAGCCACCGAGGTTATTAAATAAGGCTAATTAAAGTTCTGCAATCTCTCGATACTTGTAGTTTTATAACATAATCGTTTTCTTTAATCGATTTCTTATCGATAAGATTTCATTTCCACCTTTAAATAGACATACATCACTAACTCTTCATATTTTTTACAGAAATTCAAGGTCCAAATTCAAAATGAACTTCTAGAAGTAATAGACTCCGTGTCTCGACGCATTATTGAAGAAGGAGAAGTGGAAGCGGACGCCGATGTGGAGGAAGAAGGCGATATACCAGACAGTGAGGGTGTGACAGAGACAGGACGACCTCTAGCGAGACTAGTCACGAGTTTGAGCGAAGAATTCCGAGCGTGCGCTACGAGGAACAAGAGGTGAGTGGGACAAGGATTGCGATATAAGGAAGTGAAGGATAGAAAGAGACTGGTTATAAGAATTGTTTTGTTGTTATTTATTATTTTAAACTAGCAAATACATAACATGACATCACGCCTTTTATCCCCGAAGGGGTAGACAGAGGTGCACACAGAAGTAACACCCACTTTTCACTATTTATGTTATGAGTCCCATGTAATTGGGGGTGAGCCTATTGCCATATACCGGGCACATTTCCAGGCTCCGTGCTACTACTGAGAATTTTTTAAAAACCCAGTAATACTTTGCCCGACCCGGGAATCGAACCCGAGACCCCTTGCCCGGCAGTCGCACTAGCAAATACCTTTCCATTAAAGGAAATATATCTCTGTTGTTTTCCCCGTAAATATTATTTCCAGAAAATTTAATTTTAAGAAGTGACGTCAATCTTATCTGAAACGTGGCATGAAAGCATATCAAGTTCTAACCTAACTTTACATTGTTTAAACAACCATCACTTTCTCACCATGGACAACTACACATAAAATATCATAAAAATATTGTTCCAGATTGCTACAACTATGGAGGGCCTCGCTGCAGAAGTATCACGTCCCTGACTCCTGTCTGCATACTGAACAACATTACTGGAGCGCTGTGCAACAAGTGGTGAGTATTTGTTTACATCGTGAGACAGTCAAATAAATAATGTTCGTACGATTATTTGTTGTGCGGTACGTACAGGCTCCGGTTGGGCTCGAAACTAGTCGGGTATCCTCGTAAAGTAATAAATAATGTATGTAAGAAACATATTTATCTAAATTACTAGATTTTACCCGCGGCTTCGCTCGCGTCACAAAAGGATAAAAAGTAGCCTATGTTACATAATATACCAATACACACAGCGCCATCTATACCAATACTTTTGTTTTCCCTCGAGAATATCACATTTTTACGGGATAAAAAGTACCCTAGTATTTAATCCGATTTAATCCGGACTTCTAACTTTACGTCTGTAAAAATTCAAAGCAATCGGTTTAGTAGTTACGGCGTGAAAGCGGAACAAACAAACAAACAAACTCACTTTCCGATTTATAATATTATATAGTAAGGATTATTTTTGTCTCAATAACCTTGAGAGTGTAGAGAAACACACAGTCTGTTTCATTTACGAAAGAACTAAGCTAATACTATCAAGGTCACAAGGGCTAAAGCGCCATATTACTTTTGCCTCTAAAATTTTCGCTTACGTCTCTAGTCAAAGCCTTATACATAATTCCAGCTACAACTCCTCCTAACGGAGTACTTAGATATCGAGAGCGTGAACCTCGCAGCGCAACGCTCAGTGAGCACTGCAGTAACTGATACTACTGAATTGAGACTCGCTGACTACTTCGCCAAGAAGAGGCCACAACGACGACGGCCTAAATTGTTCAAATTGTCTGGTAAGTATACTAAGAAAGTAGATTTTCTTTAGATCATGTGTTTAGGGAGCATTTTCATGATATTTGCTTTGGTGTCTTGATAGAAAACTGGTTCTTACGTTATATTCATACTAATTAATTGATCTTGAAAAGCTGCTGAATAATAAATGAA
The DNA here is from genome assembly GCA_038387885.1 of Spodoptera picta. Classification (NCBI taxonomy): domain Eukaryota; kingdom Metazoa; phylum Arthropoda; class Insecta; order Lepidoptera; family Noctuidae; genus Spodoptera; species Spodoptera picta. The sequence goes on along the minus strand of JAZHFQ010000745.1, from coordinate 256,190 downwards.
ACTTGACTCATAATTTTACATGTCCCTGTATGCATTTTTATTTTTTATTATTTTTTATATCTATTCAGTTTTGAGTGCGCTTTGATTGGCCTGCTCCAAATGATTCAACCAATCAGTCGAGTTAACGTAACGTTTCGTAGATTGCTAGCTTGTACGGATTTAGGCACAAAGTCGACACGCGGCATTTAATAGCTAAGACTACAATTTATAATTTCTAACAATATCATCTGTTCATTGTATTGACACCTACAACTATATATATATATTTTTTTTTTTATTTATTTAACACTTTCTGTACAACTGTATACAAAGGCGAACTTAATGCCGAATGGCATTCTCTACCAGCCAACCATAGGGTGATGCATATAGTAGGTACTGGAGAGGTACATATAGTAGTATGGTGCCCCGGGCCCGTCCCCGCAGGCCCCCCGGCGGTGTCCCCGGCGCAGGCCGCGCGGCGCCGCCAGTACCCGCTGGTGTGTCGGCCGGAGCCCGCGCACCTGCACGCCGTGCTGCCCGCGCTGCAGCCGCTCTGCGCATACATCGAGTCCCTCACCGGGTAACACTCATCTTTTTCTTATAATATTCGGGACAATGACAACAATACGACAATCGCATTCGGGTAATTAGATGGTTACAAATATGTTGCCGCCTTTTGAAGATTACAGATTTAGCGTAATATCACTTAGGTGATAAAACACAACGCAAACTTTGTTTACGCCGATTGTCTCTGCACTGTGTTGTAACTCTGGTTGGATGTAAAGAACGTGTTAATATACGCTCATGACTCATGTCGAGTTTACTCAACTAAACGTTTACTACGTGATTGAGGAAAGATTCGCTCGTTTATTAGTGGCGGCGAGTGTTCGTTGCGCGCGTTCCTGTCGGACTACGTGCAGACCGGGGAGAGCGAGCGCCTGGCCCGCGTGGCGCGCGCCGCCATCGACGACATCATGCGCGCGCCCGCCGTCTGGAGGGAGCGGGCCGCGCCGCCCGACACTGGCCTTAAGGCTGGGTACGTATTCCTAAACCATTCGGTTTACTTGCTTTCTCTTTCAAAATCGTTCTTGTGGTAACTCGATATCTTTATCTTTCTTGTTTGCACGGTTGGTGCGGTGACTGGGCAATTGGCTGTCGCGCAACGTGTTACGAATTCGATTCCCGAACGCAAAATTTTTTGTGTGATCTGTAATTTGTTGTTCCGGGTTTTTGGGTGTGATGTGTATGTGACCTTGATGTTTGTAAACATACCCACGAACCCATAACAAAATGTTAGTGTGGGGCAACGTTTCTAAAAAAGATGTTTGTGCAGGACTCGGCACAGCATGATCTTCTCGTGCGCGGGCGCGGCGTGGCGCTGCGTGGCGGAGTGCGGGCGCGCGGCGCGGCGCTGCGCGGCGTGCGGCGGGGGCGCGGCGCTGCGCGGCACGGCGGCGGCGGCGGCCGCGCTGGCCGCGCACGCCCGCGCCGCGCACGCGCGCATGTGTCCCGCCACCACCTCGCACGGTACGTACCGCGGAACATTTGTCATTTCGTAAAAATAAAAACAATCCCTGCTTGAACAAAGAAAATGACAGTTATTTCACAGATAAGACAAGTGACATGTACAGTCTTCATTTATTTATATATATACTAATGAGTTTTATTTTATTTTTTTAAGAGTTCATGTTTATGTCCCAAATCTGCGATAAAATGGGACCAGTTCAGCATGAGCCAAGCACTTGTATAACGTTAGTCTAACTTATATTTGTTTTTAAATAAATTATCACAAAAGTTTTAGTAGCAACTTGACATAATAGATTGTAGAGTACCTATGTTACAAAATGTCGTCCAAATCGTGTTATAAAACGGTACCTATAACGTTATATAACTGCTGTGTGGAAGCACCTTTAAATAAATAAACATTTTGCTTGCTTGCAAGTCTCATAACAGAATCTCCAAGATAAAGTCAAAGTTTTTCAGTTTTTTACACATTTCATTGCGTACAGGGGTATCGAGAGCTCAACGATGGCTGGCTGATGACGACATAGTACGCTTCCTAATGTCACTGAACAACTGGACCGCTGTTATACATCCAGACGCCAGGCTCAGTGCGGAAGTAAGTTCAAACCACTTTCATTTATACATAAGTGGCTGAGGTGCTGAGGAATGATCTTGATAAGAAAAGTCAAATTCTAGAAGAAATAGTAATCGTAAAGAAAAAGAGAGAGAGAGAGAGAGAGAGAGAGAGAGAGAGAGAGAGAGAAGAGTATGCTATGGTAGTTTGGTAGAATGGACTTCAAAATAGCCATTTTTCGAGTACAATCTCTTTACGTACTTCTGCATACGTACTACCCGAAGTACGTTTGTATGACCAGATAAATGGTCGTGTTGGGTTGGGAAAATGAGATATTGTAACAAAGGTTTAACTTAATTTGAAATTTTGTTCACACGAGAACATTTTCTTGCCAGGATCTAGAGCAGGCTTATGAACGTGAAGCAGAAATCTTAGGCTCGAGTCTCGGCGACGGGGCCGTCAGTCGCAAAGAAATCATACCTGATATTAACACCCTCGCTGATATTGCGGTCTTATGCGAAACTTTGGTAAGTTAATGTATTTTTATTTATTTGTATTTTTAGTCAAAAACCAATATAGGGACTAACATTAAAATTGTTAATTGCTTTAAGTGTCGACAAAAAAGTATTTTGATACCCACGTAAAATTAAAAACGTCGTAACGACAAAACTTCGAACATGACATCACGTCTTTTATCCCCGAAGGAGTGGGCAGAGGTGCACAATGCCACTGTACAATGTAACACCCACTTTAACAATGTTTCAATATATTTTTAGGACTGGTTGAGCGCTAACATCAAAAGTCTGCCATCCATGCTAGGTGGTCCAGGAGGACTGAACAAGCTTCCTGAAAAGTTCTTAAGCGATATCTCTGCTAACGTCAAGCAGTTAGACGAAATGTCACATAAATGCTTGCTGTTCTTACATTTGGAGGTAAGTGGCCGTTTTGCATTATGATTGCCTTTAAGTTTGTGTTTTTATGTATGTTTATTACTCGATCATGTCAAAAGCGCTAAAGGTATTGGAATAAAATTTCCAACAGGAAGTTGATTGTGATCTAGATAACATCTAGATATATCCCACGGGAACAGAGGAAATGGGATATTTACCTTAGTTTTACTATAGCCAAATCGTCTTCAAGCGGGGATTTTCCTATATAACTAATAGAAATTATAATTGTTTTACCATATCGCACTCCAGTTTGTACTAGGTCTATAGTAATAAATATTATCCCATCACAAACCGAGTCTCGTATTACCTTACTAAGTTGATACTTAACTGGTGACCCCGACGTTGGAAAAACAAAATAAAAACCCGAAGATGCAAACCAAGGGCAATACAGACGTCCTACTTGGCGAAACCGTCCGCGTTGGAGTAAGAACGCCCCCGTTCAATCCCAGCGACCCAGAACTATGGTTCGCGCAGATAGAAGGACAGTTTATACTGTCCAACATCAGCACAGATGCCACAAAATTCTACTTTGTGCTAGCACAGCTGGAACCACAACATGCAGCTGAGATTCGCGACCTGGTTGTCTCTCCACCAGCTTCTGCCAAGTATGACACCATAAAAGCTGAATTAATACGGCGACTGCATCAAAGGAGCGCAAAATAAAACAACTGCTAATGCACGAAGAAATGGGCGATGGAAAACCAACCCAGTTTCTGCGACACCTCCAACATCTGGCCGGACAAACAGTGCCTCCAGATTTCATTAAGACCATCTGGACCAGTCGCCTACCCACTCACTTGCAGACTTGTATCGCGGCCCAACAAGAAAAAATGGCGTTGGAGGACCTCGCAGAATTGGCGGATCGGGTGCACGACGTCATTCCAGTGACCATCCCAGGGCCAAACCAAGTGGCTGGTTTTTTTTTGTTTTTTTTTTTTTTTTTTTTTTTTTTTTTAAGGGGGAAAATCATCGAATGACTTCTCCCGGGACTGGGAGAGTCAGACTCTTACTGACTAAAAACCACCCCGTTCCTTCTCCTGCACGTCGAGCCGGAGCCCCGGTTACCCGTTAGGTAGTGGCTAGCACGTCAGAACCTAGGACTCAAACCAATGAAGATAACGCGATTGAAGCACTAACACGGACAGTCGCGGACCTCAGTCGTAGGGTGGAGGCTATGAGCGTAAACTTCGAGAGAAACAGCCGCTCGCGCTCCATAACAAGAAACGCCAGAGATCGCCCCCGTTCACGTTCTCGCCCTATTGACCACCCACACTGTTGGTATCACTACCATTTCGGTGAACGAGCACGTAGATGTACTCAACCCTGTACCTTCAAGAAGTCGGAAAACTATCAAGGCAGCCATTAGTGGCGGCTAGCGACTGCCCCGCCACAACGAGCCGCTTATTCATTACGGACCGCACCACCAAGATACAATACCTAGTAGATACAGGCGATCTTTGCGTTTTTCCACGATCTGCTGTTCGAGAGGCACGACTTAAAACGAAATATGAACTATTCGCAGCAAACGGAACAGTAATTTCTACGTATGGTGACCTACCTATCACGTTGGACCTCGGACTTCGCCGAGCCTTTACATGGCGTTTCACCGTGGCAGACGTGTGAAAACCCATCATAGGTGTCGATTTTCTTGGCTAATTTAACTTGTTAGTCGACAGCCGCGGCCAACAACTAATCGATGGCGTCACGTCATTAACAGTCGCCACACCAAACCAAACACCTACGGAAACAATCTCGTCAGTTCGCACTACCACAGAAAACACTATTTACCATCGCCTTTTAAGAGAATATCCAGATGTGACGCGTCCGATGGTTAAACCCGTCAACATCAAGCATTCCACGGCAGTGGCGTGCACAGGTTGTCGAGACAGGGTAGGCAACTAAATATCTTATGATTAAACCCCTCCCCCCCGCCGGTCATACAATCATGCTCATTGCTCACACAAGATAGGTACATGTACATAATACATTTCGAAAAGTGCGTTCAAGAATATTGTGGTGTATTCTTTCGCCAAATTACATACACTGACATCTCGCGTATTTTTTGTGAAGTACTTCATCAGCTATTGAATAAGCCAACAAAACTTACAAATAATGAAAGACCTATTATTTATTTTAATAATGAAGCATAAATTTGATGAACCAAATTTCATTATGGAATTGTTAAGTTTAATTAATCTGTTCAAAATCATTTTAATATATTACGAATTTAAGAGCGTAGGTACCTACATTATGTCAACAAACAAAACAATAACAAGCGCGGCCGGCTGTGGCCGAGCCGGCCGAGTCTATGCGGTACATTTGTTATTACTACATTACATAATTATTAATAATAAATTAATATGTGAATCAGTACAACCCGAAGTCTTAAGTTGATATTTTTAAGAATTATCAAACAATAAACAAGAAAATCGAATAAAAGATCCATTATAGAGGTAGTACATATTTACATTACCTACCTTTTCCTTGGGTCAATTCTCGTAACTCGAGTACACCTCTGCCTATGGTCATTACCTGAATCTAGTCCGATATAGGACATTTTCTTGCGAAATCTTACTGTTTTTACTTTCAACAAACATAAAATTACCTATTATTCACACACACTTCACAATCGAATAATATAGGTACTTGTACTAGAAACTGATAAACAAATACACTATTTGAAAACCTACACAGATATTTAATTACTACTACACATTTATGCAACTTTATGTTTAAAACTAATTCCTAATAATTTAAACGAAAACATAAACAAAGCGATCGCACATCACATGAAAACAATATGGCCGAAAACATTGGAAATGAATTGAAGTCATTACCAATAGTCAATTGAGTGTTTATTATAAAAAAAGTAGCTTAAAAATTAAGGTAATGCAGCGTTTAATTTCAAAAAAACAAAGATTAATTTAGTATTGATGAAATTGCATCATCGTCTTAAACCAATATTTCATACTAAAAAACATTCATTCATATAATTTGAAACGTTGTAAATGGCGTCATCTTGAACTTTTATAATAATAAAGTCAACTCCTCGTTTAAAATTTCTATAAACCGACAACGCGTAAAAATGTTAAGCTTTAATTAACACACTTGAAACATATTTGTTAAATACGCATTTATAAAAATACATTCGCATTATATCGAACGAGTTCAGAAGTTTCAACAAAAAATTCAATAGATGGCGCTAGTGTACTCCATTCATCAGTACTTTACGATATACAGATTTTATCAATTTAAAACCTTTTATGTTTTAATTGTTTTTAAAAATACAATAACTTGTTGCTGTTTTATTGTTTTAGAATTCTTAATAAAATACGATCTTTTTCCAAGTGATAAACGAACGGTCCTCTAATTTGTTAGTTGCCAACATTTTGTTAAGCAACAGGAATCGTGTAATATAATTATGAATGGTTATTCTGTACCATAACTATGGTCGTGAACTTCACGCATGCGCGGTGCATACTATTAGTACATTACTTTTGTGACGTCACGACTAGCAACCAAGATTTAAGGAATAGTGGCGCATGCGTGGTGCGTGCGGGGCGCATTCATTGCTTTACAAAGGCGCGTATTTATGTTAGCCGTTTTTTTACATACTTTTTTAATATTATTGAATTTTACGGTACATTATATCCGCACAACACCTGGACCACCCATCTCCAGTACCCGCGCCTCCTCGATCCCGAGCGCCTGACGATAGCTAAACGAGAATTCGAGGAGATGCTTCAAAATGGCACAGCCCGCAGATCAGACAGCCCGTGGTCCTCACCGCTTCATTTAGCCCGAAAGAAAAACGAGGGGTGGCGTCCATGTGGAGATTACAGAGCATTGAACTCACGCACAATCCCCGACCGATATCCAATCAAACACCTCCATGACTTTACCCAAGAGTTGGCAGGCAATACTGTGTTTTCTACCATCGATTTAATAAAAGCATACAACCAAATACCAGTCTTCGAAGCAGATATAGCCAAAACAGCCATCACTACGCCTTTCGGCCTCTACGAATTTCCGTTCATGACGTTCGGACTTCGTAACGCTGCTCAAACGTTCCAACGCTTCATGAACGAAGTTCTGCGAGAATTGGACTTTTGCTTCGGGTACTTAGATGACATCTTGGTCTATAGTTCCGACAACAACCTTCACGAACAACACTTGAAAACACTCTTTCAAAAGCTAGCAGATTATGGCATTTTGATTAATACAAATAAATGTGTTTTCGGTCAACCCGAGGTAAAATTCCTCGGTTTCAAGGTATCGGCAGCGGGAATACAACCTTTGGAAACGAAGATACAGGCCATACAACAGTATCCTCCACCGAAGACCATCAAAGAACTTAGACGTTTCCTCGGCATGATTAACTTTTACCGAAGACTGTTGCCAAACACGGCTGCCATCCAAGCCCCACTTAACCAGTTACTTGCGGGCCCCAAAAGAAGGGGTTCACAAGAACTAACTATGACGCCCACTCTGATGGAAGCATTCAATCGTTGCAAAAACAGTCTTTCCGAGGCAACACTGCTGAGCCATCCTGACCCTCGAGCCGAACGTCTATTCAAACAGACGCGTCTGACACAGCAATCGGGGCAGTTTTACAACAACGGCGAGGCGCCGAATGGAAGCCATTGGGATTCTTCTCCCGGAAACTAAGTCCAAGCTAAAAGAAGTACAGTCCATACGATCGCGAACTGATGGCCATCTACGAAGCCATAAAGTACTTCCGCTACATGGTCGAAGCACGAACATTCACGGTCATGACAGACCACAAGCCCCTCACGTTTGCCTTTGACAGAAATCGCGACAACTGTTCACCACGCCAGTTCTGGTATCTCGACTTTATTAGTCAATTCACCACGGACATTAAATATGTAGCTGGACCCGAGAACGTAGTCGCGGATGCTTTATCACGCGTTGAAGAAATACATCCACCATTGAATTATCAGACATTAGCCAACGAACAAAACACCGACAACGAACTACAGGAGTTACTAAATTCTGGTTCCACTCTAAAATTAGTGAAGATGAGAACCCCAGATTCGGACCTCCACGTTTACTGCGATGTCTCCACTTCAAGTCCACGTCCGTATATCACTCCAGCATTCCGTAAACAAGTGTTCGACTCTCTGCACAACCTGAGCCATGCAGGCACAAAGGCCACTGTCAAGTTGGTCACGCAGAGGTTCGTGTGACCAGGTATTAAGCGGGACTGCAGAAAATGGGTGAAAACATGTCAACAATGCCAACGGTCGAAGGTTACAAGACACACTACAGCATCATTAGCTTCATTCCAGCCACCGTCTGCACGCTTCCGGCACATTCATCTAGATTTAATCGGCCCGCTACCCTTATGTTCCGGGTATAGGTACTGCCTTACGATTGTCGGCCGTTTCACTCGTCGGCCTGAGGTGTACCCTCTGCAAGATATATCAGCAGATACCTGCGCGACCGCCCTCATTCAAGGCTGGATATCAAGGTTTGGCTGTCCAGAAGATATCACCACCGACAGAGGCAGTCAGTTCCTATCACATACATTTAAGGAACTTGCCACGCTCATCAGTGCGAATCACCACACTACCACCTCGTATCACCCAGCAGCAAATGGCCTTGTAGAAAGGATGCATCGACAGCTGAAGTCAGCAATCACCTGTCACGCATCACCTAACTGAATCGCGGGTTACTCACGTGTTTACTCACGTGCAGCCACGTCGTCGCGGTCGCCGCGACCGCGCACGCTGCTCATGAGGAAGAACCCCTCTATGGTTCGAAACTAGTAGAGCTTTTCTCAGTATATTTACGTGAGTAACCGCAGTTTTTAGTTAATTTAGTACGTCTCATGATAGTTATTATAATAACGGAGCATCTTCCTCCAGCACCACATCTCAAAAGTGTCAATGCGTTTGCTGTCTGCTGCCTTCAGAGACTATGTGTCTGCGCAGTAAGAGATATTGCGGTAGTTTGGTTTTAATTGATATATTGTCGTCTCTTCTTATTTTTTCTCCAGTCGTAGAATATACTTTAAAAAATCTTATTCACAAACCCAAATTCTGCGGAACTCATTATTCCACGTCGACCAAGTCGCAAGAGCAAGAACAAGTAGATTTTTAAGCTGTTATTGTCAAACCTTTATCTCTGACACGTTAAAGATCAGGGTTTAATAATTTCATACACATATGAAATTGAATATTCAAATAAACAAACAATATTTCCTACAATTTATTATAGTATTTTCATTCATTTAACATTATATGACACTAAATTCGGTACTTTTTGTGTTGTGTGGTGTAGCTCCGCATCGAGTGCTTCCACTACCTGGGCCAGGAGGAGCGCAGCGAGGGCGCGGGCGCGGCGGACGAGGCGGTCGCGGGCGGCGCGGCGCAGCTGGCGCAGGCGCTGCTGGGCTTCCACGAGCTGGCGGCGGGCGTGCTGGCGCCGCGCCGCCTGGCCTACGTGCTGGGCGGGCTGGGCGCCATGATGTCGGCGGGCGTGGTGTGGCGCTGGCAGGGCGCGGCGGGCGGCGCGGGCGCGGGCGCGGCGCGGCTGGCCACGCTGCGCCACGTGCTGGCCGCGCTGGGCCTGCCGCACTCCGGCCTGCACCGCGCGCACGCCTACCTGCACCTGCTCGGCTGCTCGCCCAACGTATGCAGCCTCCATACTTTTCTTCCTTAGCATAAGCGCACGAATAACCGTCCTCCGCGGTTGTTCGCTTTTTCGCTTTCCAATTTAATATGCAACCGCTTCAAATGATACAAACTGCCTAAGCGGTCAACCACTAGTGCGTTTTAAGACTTACAACATTTTATAATCTAAATATACTTGTGAACAATATAATCAGGCCAACAAGTATTATCCATACATTGAAATAACTATCACACTACGTAGATTAATTTGATGGCCGTATTACAATAGTCATTGGTCTCAAGTAACTGTTTCGATGTAAAAAAATTACAATACATAATAATATTATTTAAAAAGTATTATTAACATATTGTAATGGAAACATAATGATCTACCTGTTTCAATTCTTAACTTTGTTATTGTTTATTTTAATGGCCCAAATAAAATATAACATATTCTAATATCCCAAATTATCCACAGGAAATAATAACGTCAGTTCGCGAGAAAGGCGCTCAGTTCACTGAACTAGAATACCTAAATGCTTTCAAAGTGATAGAGACTCGCCGCGGCATTTCTCCCGCTGATATGAAGATGCACCTCAAACAACTTTCTGCTGCATTAGGACATGTTGGAGTTACTGTATAGACTAGAATAGAAAAAAAACATAATTATGTTGTTTAATAACAAAATAGGCCAAGGGCCAAATATTTAATAAATTACAACACTGTAAAAAATTTTGCATATTAAAGCCCAAGGCAAAAAATCTAGTTTGCACTGTAAAACATGTATGCTTAGTGTGCCTTAGCAATATTATTCTTAAGTATTTATTTAAAAGACATTTTTTATTTACATAATCAAGTATTAATCCTTATTTCCTTTTACTCACATATTATTTGCAATAAAAATATTATGATACAACACTGTTATTTATTTTCTTGTGCCCAAAGTTACGACAGCAAAACATGAACTCTCAAGTTATCTCGCCTAGTGGTACTCTTATCATATCAGTGCCTGGTGGTAAGTGATGTTGCGGCTTACGATGGAGCACATATGCCACAGATATATCTATGACGTGTGCCCATATCACTTGTTATGTCCAACCTATTCACTCGAGCCTTAAAGACACCTAGGTTAGTAGGTTATACCCGGAAACAGACTCTGGTAAAGAATTTAACTCCCATAAACTGTTATGGGGCGCACAAGAAAGCTTGATGCAAAGCGCGTACGTGTGGGTGGAACATCTATTATGGATCGGTCATACTTCGCCGATTGTCTTGATGTTCGTTAATATTAGGTATTGTTACTAGTCGAAGTCAAATTGAATGAAATCACGTAATATCATCAACAGTTGTTTCATCTATCGCTGGACGTTGGCACCTCCAACACCACTAACCTCGATCTTCAGCCTTAATCCTACCAGAAGTACCAGACCACTGCCAGCAACTAAGCGGATACTCTCACTTCAGCTAGAGATGATGTCTGGGGATATCCAAATGCAAAACATCTTATTATCTTCAATTCCTCAAATGTCGCTCCTCCACTGAGCCAGGGATCGAATTGTTTCAGCGATATGGATATTTTGTTTGTTGGTAGCCTTAACTATAAGGCTACTGCTACACCATCAACGATAGGGTTATTTAGTTAAAAGGTAGTAGTGTAGTTTTTAAATTAAAGGGCAATTGTAGTTTATTTAAGCAGAGATATTTGGAGCCAAACTGCGAGTAGTCAATCACAGGGCCATGCAACTTCCATACATTAGGCCGACGAAAAATTTCCATACAAAGTAACGCCATCTACTGACTAGAAACGGGTATTATTTCATTTTTTGCACAAAATGACACAAAGCAACGCGTAAACAACTAATTATTTATTCCTATCAAAATTTTCTAAAAAAATTCCTATTTTTAAATAAAAAGTGAATTATTGTTAAATTTGTACTCGAAAGTGTGTATTATTTTCATCGAGACGTGATTGTGTTTATTAAAAATGAATTTAAAGGCGAAATACAAGTGGCCTGTCTGCTGCATACTTTAAATCTTTCTATGCGTTGACTTTTATCTGCTTCGACGTGCTGACAAATTTGACTCATTGTCGAAAAACGATTCTAACCGTCTCCGAGCATTTCTTCCAACATTGCCGCTTGGGCGTACAGTCTTTCTTAAGATATGGACGGCGTGGAGGCGCGGAACACCGCGACAGCGCGGCAGCCCGGCGTCCTTGACCAATTTTTCTTTTTATAAGTTTAATTATTAATCATTATTGTTTAATTAGTTTAATTTTAGAATTTTTGATACATTTTTGAAGGCTTTCGACCTACATGCATTCATGTGATGCAGCCGTTGAGTCTGGAAGTGCTCCTCAATTTGCCCATCAACCTCTAGAGAGCCTGGTAAGATGTTCTTTGTGCTCTCAGCCTCGATTTTTTAAAGGAGAACGCGGGTTAAGAATACATTATGGAAAAATCCACAAATCTCATAGTGTGTCCTTATCCCCCTCTAACACTACTCCTCTACAAAATTTTTTTCTGGTTTCAAATCTGCCTTTATGGGAAACTTTATCCAAATTCAAAAATTCAACATCTGTTTTAAAAAGAGTTCCTCGTGGTGCAAGACGGTCCGTGGCTCTTAATTTAGGAAATTGCATTCGTCTTGCAACTCGGGAGAACTCTTTCTCGGCTTGGGAGCAGTTACTCACCTTCCCCTACAGGATTCTACACGTGAAAAAAAATTTGGCTGTTAAAAAAAACTTAACCTCACAAATTAAAAGTAATTGTAGTATTTCGAACCCCATTTTAGATCCAAAATTTCCTAACTCCTTTAATAATATTAAAAAAACTCGTTTTGACTACGTAGAATCCAAATTAGGTGAAGGTGATATAAGCGGAGCCGCCAGGCTTTTATTCAGTAGTGACGTGGTTGCTCCCTACTCTTCAGAAACTTTTGAAGCTCTGAAGAGTAAACACCCGCCTGCTAGGGCTGACCTCACTTTTCCCGATCCTCCTGAACCAATTCATATTTTCACCGCAACTGTCCAGCAAGTAGCCGCAGCCGTTGGCTCCTTCCGCAGTGGCTCTGCTGGTGGACTTGATGGTCTGACTCCTCAACATCTTAAGGATTTGACGGGGCCAGACGTCGGGGAGAGGTGAGTCTCTTCTGAAGGAGCTAACGGTTTTGGTTAATTTAATGCTCTCCGGTAATGTGACGGATGCCGTTATCGACATTTTGTACGGGGCCAATCTATGTGCCCTACGCAAAAAAGATGGCGGCATACGTCCCATTGCCGTAGGTTGTACTTACAGGCGTTTGGCAGCCAAGTTGTGTTGCAGCTATCATAAAGATGCGCTCATGTCGCACTTTCAACCCCTCCAACTAGGCTTCGGCTCAAAAGGGGGTTGTGAGGCTGCCGTACACGCCCTATCATCTTTCTTGAATACAAACGAAAGTGAGGTCATCCTTAAGGTTGATGTAAAAAATGCATTCAATTCCATCAATAGGGACACTTTGTTGGCTGAAGTTAAAAAAGAATTACCTGAAATTTACAGTTTTATTTGGCAGTGCTATAGACAACCTTCAAAATTATTATATAAAGACAAAGTTTTGGATTCTGCGGTAGGCTGCCAACAAGGTGATCCTCTTGGTCCAGTCATTTTCAGTCTGGCCATTCACCCTATTATTCGGCAACTTAAATCTAAATTTAATGTTTGGTATTTGGACGATGGAACCTTAGGAGGTGACGCAGATACTGTTTTCCATTACTTACAGCTTCTGATCTCTAAATTTAAATCCATCGGATTAGAATTAAATATTTCTAAATGCGAAATTTACCTTCCGGACAAAATTATTAACAGACAACGAATTTTAAACACTTTTTCTACCGTAGCGCCGAATTTAAAAATTGTTGATAAAAACTCTCTTCTTCTCCTGGGTTCCCCAATTTTCGAAAACAGTTTCTCTGATTTCATAAACGAGAAAATTAAAAATTTCTGTGACATTTCCGATAGACTTTCCAAAATTAATCTACATTGTGCCTTTACTTTAATTCGCTAATGTTGTTTCGGCCCAAAATTTATGTATTTTCTGCGTGCTTCCCCTCTGTGGAAGCATCCGCATATTCTGGACCAAATTGATCAAATTATCCGTGACACCTTAACTTCACTTTTGAATGCTTCTATGGACGATCGTGTTTGGCTTCAAGCCACACTACCAATTCGTTTTGGTGGTCTAGGCATCCGCAAAATTTCCAGTGTTAGTTTACCGGCGTTCATCTCTTCTGTCCACAGCACTAGTACTTTAACAAAAAATATTTTAGCCGGTGTTGACGTTGAACCCGACGTGCGGTGTCTGACCGACGCGATGAACGCCTGGACAGAAACTTGTCCTAATACAGCCTTGCCTGACAACCCTTCCTCCCAGAGACAATGGGACGAGCCGACATATTTTCAGTAACTAAATATTATTATAAAATTAATGTTTATCACAAATATTTGATACTAAAAAGTGTGAGTACTAAATTACTTTTGTTTAAAATTACCAAGTATTTTCTTATCACGGCTTACTAATGATATTATAGATTTTTTTCTATATTTTATGTAACTTCTGGGCTTATTATGATATTTCGTATATTATTTTACCCTTTATGACGTTTTGTATTAAAGATAAAGTCAAATGATGTTTTTGTGTATGGCTATTATTATGTTTTGTTCTTTAAAATTATTTATATCTCGTTGCCTCGACTGCCTCATTGGCCGAATGGTAGCAAGTACAACTGCTGGGCAAGGGTCTCGGGTTCTATTCCCGGGACAGACAAAGTATTACTGGGTTTTTAAAAAATTCTTAGTAGTAGCTTAGTAGTCTGGAATTGTGCCCGGTATATGGCAATAGGCTCACCCCCTATTACATAAGACTCATAACATAAATAGTGAAAAATGGGTGGTTGCATTATACAGTGGCATAAAGTATACCACTGCCTACTCCTTCAGGGATAAAAGGCGTGATGTTATGTTTGTAAAATTATATATAGGATTTAGTAAATTTTAACACAAAAAAAACAGAGTGAACTCGCTATATTGCACTTAACAACTCTGTATAATTTATGTTTAAAAAGAAATTATTTCATATTTCTCTTTAATTCATAATTTTAATTCCATTTCAATTTATAAGACCTTGATAATGTATTGCTTATGTGTACCAAGATTCATTAAAATCATTTGCAAGTGTGGATGGACACGCGTGTCACAATGAATATATATTATTAATTACATAATAATTAATAAAATTATTGGAAAGAAATGGTTTTAACGCATTTTTTAAATTAATGTTCTATGAAATAATATCCATATTCGTCATACACTAAAAATCTACACACTCCCTATAAACAAAAGCACTACACTCAACAAAACGCTATTTCCAACTTTTTGTGTTCATTTTTAGTATAACTGTTTTGCTATTTTAAAGTTTATTTTTCACACTTTTCGTACCATAATAATGAGTTATTTCTTACTGATTCCAAGTATACTGAAATATGTACTGTTGTGGTGTAATTTGAAATATCTCATTTTTTTTTTCAAAGTCGAAGTTATTTATGGCAAACATAGGTAATAAGTACATGTATAATACAGGTGAAGCATATAATAACAGTTCGCTATGTTTCGCCTGTCGGCATGCAATTAAGAAAATGTCAGATTCAATTTTATTAGTGAGAAAAACAATATAATAATTATACATATTGTTATATTTTAGTCCATCTAAAATATAACAATATGTATAATTATTAATGTCAAACTATTTTACAACAATTTTAAAATAAATAGAATTTGTCAGCGTTGATCTGATGATGAAGGATTCCAGTTCTAAGTTCGTGATCTTTGGTTTTCAATATTGTTTTATTATGTGAAATAAATGAATGTTAATCTTATTTTTGTGGTTTCAATTCTACCAAATAAAATAATTTTAAACCAGTTATTAATAAACAACACTATCTACCGGATTTTTTAGGTACTAAAAAGATTTAGCGCCATCTATTGATTAGAGCACAAAATTTTGCTTGACTATCATTATGATCATCGAGTTGCCTATCTATTCCAGTTATAGTGTATAATCTATGGTCAATCATTATCAAAAAATATCATGTCAGTCTGAGTATTGTCCGTAGTTAGAATAAAAATATCTGTGGTCAAAAATCTGTTATTCATCTATGTCAAAAATAAAACAAAATGGCGGGAATTGTTTTCGTTTGAGTTGTTTTTGTTGTCGAAAATATTCTAATCAATTCATTTTGAATAATATTTTGTATATCATTTTCACGTAACAAATTACGATGGCAGACAACGATTTAGCTGACTTAAGGAAACAGTGCATAACTAGCCTTTATTTGTGTACAGATAATGTTTCAAAATATTTAGATAGTGAAAAAGAAGCTGAATTTGATAAACTAAAGTTGTGTGTCCAGCAGTATTGCACTTTAGAAGCCCAGCAAGACGTTACCATTGAAGCTATGGAGAGAGCAAAGGTAAGAATTCGTCTTGTAGTTTTTTTAGGTTAGATTTTATTGTATGTACAATAAAAAATTGTACATACTACGAAGCGATATTAGGCAGCTCTTATTTTTTCCACTTTGTCAATATTTCCAACTGAATGAGTATTGATACACATGTAAATCATAATATTATAGTGGTTCGTCGAACAATTTTGTTTGATGACTCATTCGGCTTATCTAGGAAACTTCCAAACTTTATCATTACTCTAAATTATTATTGATAAACCTACTCGGCACTTGATAAAGCAATGAAGTTGACTTAACTTAACATCATGCTTTTTATCCCCGAAGGGTAGGTAGAGGTGCACATTACGGCACTTAATGCGACTACAATGTAACCCCCACTTTTCAGTATTTACGTTATGAGTCCCATGTAATAGGAATGGCCTATTGCCATAAACCAGTCACCAATGTATAATTCTTGTTTAGATTGTTGTATTACACAAGACTTATATCTGAAACACACACACATAAAAAGTTAAACCAAGTCTATGGAATTGTTTGTATTTACAGAATGAGACTGACACTTCAAATGTGGATACTCTAGAGGAGAGGTTCCAAGCACACCTGAGTAATCTAGCAGGGAAACGGCTCAGGGTTGACAATCATCCTTATATGACTGAATTCAATAAGAGATTCCAAAAGGGATTGGAGAGTGCTGCACGTAAGACTTGTTGATATTTTGGTTGTTCATAGATATGAATCAAAAGTTTGCTTATGAGTTTAATAAATGTTTCTTTTACAGGTAATTTAGATGAATCAGATTTGGCGATAACTGAATCACAGGATCAATATGTAAGTACACATGAATGCAATAAAGAATTAGAGTTTACAAACCTACCTACTGTAGCTAAAAAGCAATGCAAATAATTTATTGACTTTTATTTATTAATCTTGATAAAATTCTTATTTTTATTGCAGTTGGATCCCATAACAAAAAGGCCGGTGACTGATCCAGTAAAGAACACAGTTTGTGGGCACATCTATGAGAGAGCTACTATAATGAATTTGATTTCCTCAAAACCTAGATCTAAATGTCCAGGTAAGCAAATACAACTTTATTTAGACATTGGAGATTTTAGCAAATCTCACAGTAGTGTGAGGAATCATACTTTTCTACTTATCATCTTCATAATAAGTTCTAATTCTCTTTACAGTTGCTGGATGTGGTAACAGAGGACCCATAACAAAGGACCATTTAATATCTGATGAAGAACTGAAGTTCCGTATGACCATCACCAAACATTCCACAATGATTCAAGAAAGATCCATCATGGACTTAGATGAAACTATGTAATAGAACCTCCTTGCTAGTCTTGGCCTTTGAGTAAATGCCATAGATTGTACTCGATTTCATTTGGGAAGAATGCTGTAACTTTTGGTATTTAACTGATCGACCCTCAAGCGGTCTGCGGTGACTATTTAGAGACTACTTTTATATGAACAAATTTTAGTGATTGTGTACTAGTTAAAGTTACTAGAGTTGTGATAAAATCGTAGGTTTATAATTTTGGTGGATTTATCTAAATGATAAAATCCACCAAGAACTTTACACATATTTTACCACAATTTCATCACTATAATATTAGTCACTGCAAACTCAAATAATAAAAATAATTTAAGTAAGCACTCTTCTTAAATAAAATCGAGTACAAGATGAGTTTGAGAGAATTCATTTTGTTTGATAAATGCTAGTTCATCAACCTACCCTAAATTCACAAATTTCTGCAATATATTTTCAACTTTGTTACAAAACTTGAACTTAATTAGAGAAGTTTGATGAACGGGTGTCATTCAAATTGGACCTACATAATGAAAAGCTGACAATCCTAGCAAGTATGTGAGGATGTTAAGATTATGTATATAATAGAAATACAATTTCTAATGAAGTAATTTCTTTTATTATTTACTCTAGATCGTCAATAAAGGGAAATAAAACACATAATACATGTAGAATATAATGTATTTTAGCGAAAATCTATTAATATCTAAATCTATATAATGCGTTTTGTTACTCAATATTTTTATCTTCAAGATTAGTCCCATCAAATACACTTAGGTGTTATTTGTTATTCATATTATCTATGAAACTACTTTATTTAAAAAGCTAAATTATCATATTGACTGTAAATTAATACATAATCAATAATTATGTCTACATATTTCATTTTTTGAATCCATAATACCATTTAACATTTGAAAGGCTCCACATAGTATGTTGAAAAAAAAACACAAAACTGGCTCCTAATCTTGAGGACAACATATTGAAGAATAATAATTAATAAATATTGGTCCATAAAACTATTTCAATAAAAGTGCATTAACAAGATTATTTGACTACTAAGAAGCACAATATACTTATAGTAATATATAAAACCGACCAGAAAAATATAAAAAAGTAAGAATTAAGAAGTATCAATTGACCAATAGAAGTGCTTATAATGACAATAATATTAAGTGTGATACATTAATCATTGCATTAGTAAAAAGTGTCAATTGAGCAACAATTTTTGTTGATACCTTTGTAAAGAACATTTAACAATTAATACTTAAGTAAAAGAATAATATATTTTACATAATAAACTTACAAACTAACAAGATATTTTTGGACACTGTTGTTTTCTGGTCGGACCTAATGTTAATATTTGCAAATAATATATTACAAATATCCCACTAGTTATGGCGTGTGGTGTCTAGAGTATAAAATAACTTAAATAATTGAAAATAGCACTTTTATTCGTAAAACTAATATTTTGGTGATTGATTTCATGTACCAAAGATATTGCTCAAAAGTCGGGTACTAACGATTAGGCCTTGATGGTTTAGTGTTCTTTAAAATCCATTAAATAAGTCTATAATATTGTGTAATCATTTCTATTTGGAGATTAGTGTATTATAAACTACATCAAGATTCACTTTCGAACTTGTATAGAACTTTGAGTCTGTCACTTAAATAAGTATTATTGACATTCTCAAATAAGTAGCTACATTCATTTCAAAGACATTGTGTAAAAATACAATACATTCATTAAGATTAACTTGATTAGACCTTGTAATGCACTTTGAATAAGGTAAATAATAATAAAAAAAACTTGACTTAAAAGTAAAAATCGTCATTATGTGGCTAAGAAAAAGCCGAGCTTTTTCGCTAGCCGTAAATAAAATGTATAATAATATTTTTATATTAGTTAGACCCTATATCAACCCGCATGATGTGACGCATGTCGTACGCATAAATTTGCAGATCACCCGGCTCAAAATAATAGGAAAATCTATGAATATTGACTGAAATACGAAATAAACTTAGGTAGTACATTAGTGAACACACATTCAGCGTAGTCTAGACATTCTAGGGTATCTAATTGTACACTTCCACAAGTCAAGCGTCAATTCAAACTATTCAATAAGTGCACTATCGGATTATCAAAATTCTTAGGATTAAAGTGAATATAAAGAGACATGCCTCTAGCAGTACTTAGCTCGCATCTTCGTCTGCCTTTTTCTACAGTAAAAGTAGCCTATGTTACTCCTTAGGACGTCAGCTATTTCAGAGACTAGCCAATACAAACACAAAAATTGTAAAGTGTTATTTTGGTATATGTATCGTATGTATATTCATATGCCTGTAGTAAAAAAGGGGTTAATTCAATATTACAAACAGACACTCCAATTTTATTTATCTCTATAGATGGTGGCAAGTCGATAAAACATAAAAAAAACTTTTAAGAACAATTTCGGAAACCATTTTAAATAAAAATATTTTCATCTGAAGTAAATTGGGATTTAAAACAAATTGATTAGGTATTTCAAAAATGTCTACTGTAATCCTTTTCTTCTGTGGCTTTTGTATTGTCTAAGTTCTATCTAGAGGCGTGTCCACGCTAACTTCGTTACTTTGACTTTATATTATTATATAAGCAATATTTGCGAAAAATCGGAATATTTCAACATTTCCATATGATTCACTATGTGAACCTACATTGTACTTTGAGTATTTCTTTAGAATCGCTGTCATCTATTTGTAATTAGTACAATTTACAACCATACATTTTCTTATTTATTTTGATCAGAAATTAATTTAACTGTTTTGTATGTGTGTACAAAAATTAAGTCAGATACCAAAAGGTACAAGAAGTGTTTCGTTTCTTTATTATGTGCATACTCCAGAAAGTATTTGTCCGAGTAGCACTTAAGTAAATAGTGCATGAAGAAAATTAAGTTGTAAATTTGAAAGGAAACAATTGATTGTCCTTTAAGTTTTGTGAAATGAAACTTAGGCATTAATTTCTGATCTAGTCCATAAGCAAGCTATCATCAAATAGGATAAAAACATCGACAGTATAATAGGTAATAGGCAAAGTTTCAAATGTTGGAATGTAAAAACTTGAGAGAATCGCAAAAATAATTGTCTTACATACGAAAAAACGCTTAAACATTACACAGTAAAGTTTAAATGCACAAAATTCTAGCATTTACTCAAATTGAGAAAGATTAAAACTATGACTAGAGAGAGTTTTAAAAAGCTTACAAAATTGTAGGAGGATTGTTTATATAATATCTTGATTTACGACTGCCCGGCCTCTTTAGTTTCCGATGGGTTAAACATACGAGGAACTGTTTGGCTTCACTCATTGGTAAATTAGCTTACTTCTGCATTACAAGAACCGGGCACAAATCTAAATAAGTTTAAGAATAATAATAAAATTTAAATGATTAAACTAGTGATTAACCACTTCTTAGACTTAAAACTTTTTATCATGATTATCACACATGCATAGACTAAGAATTGATTAAATAATTGCTCGAAAATTAATATTTACTACAAATAGTTGTTACTTAGGCTTGGGGCATATAAGTACTTTATACAGGGACTATAGATTTTAAGGTTTTGATGGTTACCTTCCATGCCTGACAACAGACCCGCCATATTTGCTTTGCTCCAAGTTACATCACAATAATTAGAACAAATCTTGAATTCATAATGTTGCAACATTCACATAATCATAGTAAATCATTCATCATTTCAACATCAAACTTAAAATATTTGGTATTTTGGTATCTTCACTTCCCTTGAGAGCATTCAGTAATAATTTAATCATTTTTCCCATTGTTAGTAATAGATGAGAAAACACCAAAAATACATGATTTCATGTCAGTTGTTAGATCAGCTCTTGAATCTGAGAATTTCATTAAACATTCGTGAACTTTAGCATCTTTATAATCCACGGCAAGTTTGTTTATCTTTGATGTTATATCCAAAAACGCGAGTAAATTTTCAGCTACCTCAACAGGCATTTTTGCACAATTTGTGTCTATGAGTATAGTGACATGCTTACCAATTTCCGACTTTATTAACTGTTCAACAAAGCTCTCTTCGTAATCGAATTCTGTTTGGCTGTCAGGTGATAGTTTCTTGAGTGATTCTATTGCGAGCAGTGTCAGGGCGAGTATGGCTTCGTTCTGCATCAGTGAGTGAGATGCTACGAGCATGTTTACTAGACTTGATATACAGCCATCCACCTGCAATTATAAGTTAATCATTTAGAATGAGAATAGAAATGAATAGATTATTAGGCGGACCTCTTATTTACACAAACAACATAAGTAGATATAGGCATTTGAGTCACCTCAACAATGTGTTTCCAGTGCGAGTGATGTCGCAGTTGTTTGATGGCCCAGGCGAGCAGTCGCGGCGCCTCCCCCGCGGCGCCGGCGTACTCGGCCGCGTGGCCCCACCTCGCCACCGTCGCCAGCGCCACCGGGCTGTTGGCCAACTGCTTCGCTACACCCTCTGCAGAGAACCATTTTTAAAATAATATATTCAACAACAATAAACTGATTTACTTTCAAAACAATAAACGAATATTTTAGTATAATGACTATTGTGAGAAACTAAATTAACTAAAAATAACGGCTTTCTCAAGTGAACACTCAAGATAACTGCACGACGTTGCTGCGCCGCGCACGCACACGAGATTTTCTCAAACAGTTAACATGAATTAATAGTTATTTTAAATTATTAACTAACTTATTACCTTGGCCATCTACAAGTAATCTAATGGTGGCAAGTAGTTTATAAGCCACATGGTGATCTTCAGTAGTAGGCAACGCATTCAACAACATGGGAGCGGCCCTCCCCTGCGCCGCCGCCACTCGTTTGTTCGCCACCGGCACGGCTAAGTTCCGCAATGACGAGAGAACCGCGTGAAGGAGTTTAATCACTGTTATCGGGTCAATAGGGTGCTTTTTCTCTGGTTCCTTCTGAATCTGAATGCTAAAGTTGTTGTAGACCTCGAAAATATCTAGAAAAATGTTTTAGTTAATTAAGATTAACTGAGAAAATTGCCGAACCTGAATAGCCAAATTGAATTCCAAAATAAAAGCATCTTATGAATCAGAATCGGAATGCTGTATGTACTAATATTTTTCATTTTGACAATATCAGAGGTTAAAAATTACTTACCCAGCAGCTTGTCAAATATCTTATCTTCCATCATATGTGTGCAGTAGTCGTCCTGCCTGGCAAAGTTGCCTATTGCCAGCACTGCGGTGGTCAACAACTGGTGGTTTGGAGAGTCCAGCCATTTCACAACTGTTTGGTAAACCTCTGACACACCTTTATTGTAAAGGATGTGCATTGCTTCATCTGGAATGATACAAAAAAAGAACTCCATAAATATGTGAGTATTTTATGTAACAAATATCTTTGGCAATTTAAAAAATTGTACCTCCTATTCTGTTACTTCTTCAAATAAGATGTAATTAAACATAAAGAAACATAGTTATGAAGTTGCCATAACTATAAAAATTCTAATATACATACAAATAAATATTAATGTACCTCCAGTCAACACAATGATGACCAGTTCACAGGCCTGTTTCATGAGAGCCTCTACTTCTGTGTCAGCAGCGTTCAGTTCCCCCGCAGTATGTCTCGTCACCAGCTCTTCAAGGCGATTACACACTAGCTGCACCCCACCTTCTTTAGCAATCAAAGTCTTTACTGACTCTGCAAGTAACAATAATACAAATTTTAATTTTAATAAGTAGTGTATCTAATATGTTCACTAAAACTTATTTCCTCAAAGAGTTGTTACATAATATAGCACTATTTTCCTCATTCTAAACCTACCATGTTCAGCCTGTGCATGCAAATGATCCAGACACAGTTCAGAGATCTCCATATTAAGGGATTCCCTCAACACCTGCAATATAGTCTTGTTCACCACTTCGCTGTACAGCAACTCCGGTGTGTTGTCATTTATAACACTCAATATCAACAAGCATGTAGACAGTGTATCATCATCAAAATCATCCCTTTTAAGTTCTATACTTAACATCCTCTGTACCAAATCAACCACTCCTGCTTGAAATATTATCTCTGTGAACTCTGCCCCACCAATTGCAAAGTTCAGTAGTGTCTTGCTAGCCAATGTTTGTATCTCATCTAGCCGCAGGTCAATACTTCTCTCCAGCAATTTTACAAGTAGTGGTATACCTTCCAAGCTCACAATCAGTCGCCTAGATGTGTCACAGTCACAGCACAGATTGCCCAGAGCTCTACAGCACTGTTTAACAGGCTCAATATTATCAGAAACAGTTTCTTTCCGTAACAGATCCAAAATAGGTCCAATAATGTTTTTGTTAGCATATGAATCGCGTTTCTGTTCACATTTTACAAGTTCTGCGATCGCTTCTATGCATAACTGCACTATGTCTTGATCAGTACTGGTAAGCAAGACTTTCATAGAGTCCGAAACGTCATATTGGTATTCTTCCCCCGCTAGAATTATGCCGCTGAGTTTTGCCTTTAATTCGTTGACGTTGGTAATATTTTGAATCACTAAAGTTTCAAATGATGAAGATTTTTTTGCTGTATAGCCTAAAATAACAAAAATATTTATTAAGAAAATGTACTGCAATACAAAAGCCGACCAACAGTGTATCTCTTACCGTCCATTGTTGAGAAGTAAGTAATTTATAAGAAAAGAGATGAAGAAACGTAAACAATATATTTTACAGAGTAACAGTTTTAATATAACTCATAATTTAAAATATTAATAATACAAAGTACGAAAATTAGTAGACAATTTCAGAGCCAATCAATCGAGGACTGTCAATGTCAAAAACGTCTTGTTTTTGCGTCAAAATCAAAATAAAACTAATAAATTGTGTATTATAATAATAATAATTTCGAACCCCATTTTAGATCCAAAATTTCCTAACTCCTTTAACCCTCTGCAACTGACGTGGTTAAATTGTTATAATTCAACTGAGGTGTATATTATACCAGACACCATTTCAACAGCAAATATTTTTGTAGAATTAAAGTACCTATAGCGAGCACTATACAGTAAGGTACTCGCAGCAGTGATGCTCGTATTTGAAAAATGACGGTATAACAAGTGATTTTGTATTTCGCGGTGTCTGTGGGACTACACGTCAGCCGCAGACGGTTAATAATATTAAAAAAACTCGTTTTGACTACGTAGAATCCAAATTAGGTGAAGGTGATATAAGCGGAGCCGCCAGGCTTTTATTCAGTAGTGACGTGGTTGCTCCCTACTCTTCAGAAACTTTTGAAGCTCTGAAGAGTAAACACCCGCCTGCTAGGGCTGACCTCACTTTTCCCGATCCTCCTGAACCAATTCATATTTTCACCGCAACTGTCCAGCAAGTAGCCGCAGCCGTTGGCTCCTTCCGCAGTGGCTCTGCTGGTGGACTTGATGGTCTGACTCCTCAACATCTTACTGCTCCAGGAACATGTCACTGCCCTGAACTAAAAAAAACAAACAACATTAAGTACCTCGGTGTTATTATCGATGATAAACTCGACTTCCAATTACATATTGAGGGACTAACCACCAGAACCCGCAAAGTAATCTTTATTTTTAGGAATCTTCGCCATGTAGCAGATAACAAAATAATTAAAACTGTATACTATGCCTTATGTCAATCCGTCTTTACCTATTGCATAACGTCGTGGGGTGGTGCAGCCAAATCTTACTTACTCAAGTTAGAACGAGCCCAGAGGGCCATCCTTAAAGTAAGTTTATTCCTGCCTTTCCGTTACCCAACCTATGATCTATATCAGCGTTTCAATGTTCTAACAGTTCGCCAGCTATTCATCCTGTACACCGTTCTAAAAATGCACTCTCAGCTACCATTTAATTCGGATAATTCCACAAGCAGGAGAAGACTTACTACCGTCTGCCATATAGAAAGAAAACATTTTGGTTTCACTCAAAACTTCTTTACCTTTTTAGGCCCATACCTATATAACAAAATAAATAAAGAGCTAAGCATTCATTATCTCACCAGAAGTAAATGTAAAGAAAGCGTCAGCGACTGGCTAAATAAACTAGACTATGAGGAGACTGAAAAAATTCTGAGACCACTTTCCTAAGCTACAACTGATGCAGAATTATCAATCATAACATAACATAACATCACGCCTTTTTATCCCCGAAGGGGTAGGCAGAGGTGCACATTACGGCACTTAATGCCACTGTACAATGTAACACCCACTTTTCACTATTTATGTTACGAGTCCCATGTAATAGGGGGTGAGCCTATTGCCATATACCGGGCACAATTATCAATCACTACATTCATATCAACACTTCCACCTCATTCACTTACCTATACATACCCACACATAATACACATCAACTCACTCACTTACATACACATATACACGCACTCACACTACATTGTTACACACCCACAGTCACACACACACACACACACACACACACACACTCATACAATGTTGTCCATTTTCTTTAATTAAGTAAATACTTTATATTGTTCAATGTCTCCGGGGGTCACCCGGGCCTGGTGATCTGTAACACAGGTTATACCTTTAACAGACACCAGTCTCTTAATTGTAACATATTATATAATTTGTATCCGTAGAGTATTTTTGAGAAAATAAAGATTTTTATTATTATAAGGATTTGACGGGGCCAGACGTCGGGGAAGCCGGTGAGTCTCTTATGAAGGAGCTAACGGTTTTGGTTAATTTAATGCTCTCCGGTAATGTGACGGATGGCCGTTATCGACATTTCGTACGGGGCCAATCTATGTGCCCTACGCAAAAAAGATGGCGGCATACGTCCCATTGCCGTAGGTTGTACTTACAGGCGTTTGGCAGCCAAGTTGTGTTGCAGCTATCATAAAAATGCGCTCATGTCGCACTTTCAACCCCTCCAACTAGGCTTCGGCTCAAAAGGGGGTTGTGAGGCTGCCGTACACGCCCTATCATCTTTCTTGAATACAAACGAAAGTGAGGTCATCCTTAAGGTTGATGTAAAAAATGCATTCAATTCCATCAATAGGGACACTTTGTTGGCTGAAGTTAAAAAAGAATTACCTGAAATTTACAGTTTTATTTGGCAGTGCTATAGACAACCTTCAAAATTATTATATAAAGACAAAGTTTTGGATTCTGCGGTAGGCTGCCAACAAGTTGATCCTCTTGGTCCAGTCATTTTCAGTCTGGCCATTCACCCTATTATTCGGCAACTTAAATCTAAATTTAATGTTTGGTATTTGGACGATGGAACCTTAGGAGGTGACGCAGATACTGTTTTCCATGACTTACAGCTTCTGATCTCTAAATTTAAATCCATCGGATTAGAATTAAATATTTCTAAATGCGAAATTTACCTTCCGGACAAAATTATTGACAGACAACGAATTTTAAACACTTTTTCTACCGTAGCGCCGAATTTAAAAATTGTTGATAAAAACTCTCTTCTTCTCTTGGGTTCCCCAATTTTCGAAAACAGTTTCTCTGATTTCATAAACGAGAAAATTAAAAATTTCTGTGACATTTCCGATAGACTTTCCAAAATTAATCTACATTGTGCCTTTACTTTAATTCGCTATTGTTGTTTCGGCCCAAAATTTATGTATTTTCTGCGTGCTTCCCCTCTGTGGAAGCATCCGCATATTCTGGACCAAATTGATCAAATTATCCGTGACACTTTAACTTCACTTTTGAATGCTTCTATGGACGATCGTGTTTGGCTTCAAGCCACACTACCAATTCGTTTTGGTGGTCTAGGCATCCGCAAAATTTCCAGTGTTAGTTTACCGGCGTTCATCTTTTCTGTCCACAGCACTAGTACTTTAACAAAAAATATTTTAGCCGGTGTTGACGTTGAACCCGACGTGCCGTGTCTGACCGACGCGATGAATGCCTGGACAGAAACTTGTCCTAATACAGCCTTGCCTGACAACCCTTCCTCCCAGAGACAATGTGGGACGAGCCGCTTTGCAGGTTGGTGCATAATAATCTAATTAATACCAGCACCAATCCTGCGGAGTTAGCTCGCCTATTGGCTGTGGGTGAGTGGGAATCAGGTCTCTGGCTTCAGGCACTTCCGTCATTCAATATTGGCACGATGTTGAATGACTCAACTTTTCGGCTTGCTGCTTGCTTGCTTGTAGGTGCACCCTGTGTTTCTCCGCATCGCTGTCAATGCGGTGAGATGGTCGACCACCTCGGCCACCACGGCCTATCGTGTAGCAGAAGCGCGGGCCGGATAGCCCGACACGCCAGCATTCACGACATCATCCGTCGAGCTCTTGTCATCGCCGGTGTACCAGCTGTTCTGGAACCAAAGGGTTTGGCATGCGACGATGGTAAGAGACCCGACGGTATGTCCATTATGCCCTGGAAGCTGGGAAAGTCTTTGGTGTGGGACGCAACCTGTGTCGACACCCTTGCACCTTCTCATCTTCCAGTAACGGCGAGTTGTGCTGGTTCGGCTGCTGCCTCTGCAGAAAACCTCAAGCGGCGCAAGTATAACAACCTTGCTGGTAGTTATATCTTTGAGCCGTTTGGGGTTGAGACGTTAGGTCCGTGGGGTCCGAGTGCGCTTAAATTGTTCAAAAACATTTCGAAACGCCTGGTCGACACATCTCGTGACCAGAGCGCTGGTCTTTTTCTCGGTCAGAGGTTAAGCATTGCCATACAACGTGGCAATGCTGCCAGCCTTCTGGGTACTTTCCCCACTGACGTCGATGCGGACGAGTTTTTCGATGCCTTATAAATAGTTTATTTTTCCTATAATTAATTTTAATCATAAGTTGTATATATTTAATTTAGTAATATTTAGTTTTAATTTTATTTATATAATAGTTGTTAATTTCATTGGAACACGATAATTGATCAAAACATCAGCCGTCACATAAATTGTGTTGAATATCTGTATAATATTCTGGATCGATAGTCGATACTTAAACAATTTCATTAGATATTTTTTTTTGTATTTAATTTTATGTATAATTTTAATTACTTCTATACATTCATTTTATTTCTTCCTTTTTTTTCAACTATTAAGTAATACGTAACTTTTTGTTATTTTAAACCCATATAAAAGAAACATATGGATCACTAGAGATTACTATATTAAGGATATTATACGTTGTCGACTTGACAAAAACCGAAAACAGTAACTGCTTCACATCTTGTGACGGCCAAAAGGGAATAGACGAAAGTATTTTTATAAAGACATGGCGTTTTTAAGGCATAGGTACATTGTACCTTTTACTATTAAATAAATAAATATTTAAGTATTTATATCAACTGTTCTGTTACTTTTTAAGATTCATGTGGAATGTTAAGATAAAGAAAGAGCCTATATCCAGCTAGATGGCGACTCGTATTTTAGACCCGTGCCATATATTAAAATAATAGGTAGGTGTAGTTAAAAATAGGATTTTTTATTTTGGTCCGTTTTACAATAATAAGCACAGCGATTGCTACGAGTTATTCTGCGTAACAGCTAATAGCAATAATCATTCAGGCTTAACACTCGAGTTCAGAAAAATAATTATGAAATTGGAAAATTAAGCAATAACAGTAATTGTTTTTCATGGCCTTGACGGTGTATTTTATAACTATGCCATGTGGTGGAAAATCGTAGGCGTATACCTATAAAAAACTCATAAAATATCGCAGGCCATATTGGCCATTACCACAGACTAGCAGTATATAACAATGGATTCATGTTTTTAACCTACTCCATTGCCGCAAATATAGCAAACCTCATGTTTCTTACACCGTTATGAGAAATTATTTATTATGAAATTAACTACAGATATATTTATCGTGCTCTTTTATACAATAGCTGTACGTTTAGTTAGTGCTAGAAATGCTTTAAAATTCAGCAAGAAGGACATTAATCCCGATAAAAAGGAAGGACTACGGATGTAAGTACCTAGTTACTTGTACACATTAAAAAAACGGCGGAAACAGTCTCCTGAAACAACGGCTGTGGCACCTGGTTACTATTTTTTTTTTAAGGGGGGAAAATCATCGAATGACTGCTCCCGCCTGGGTGAGGCGGAAGGGAGTTTCAGACTCTTACTGACTAAAAACCACCCCGTTCCTTCTCCTACACGTCGAGCCGGAGCCCCGGTTACCCGTTAGGTTCTCCGCGACTCCGAATCGGCATCGGCCATATTGGACCCCATCTGTGGCTTTGAGGCGCGCGCGGAACGCGACGCGCCGCACGCTCGGGTCTGTTTCTGGTCGGACGGGGAGCCACCCATGCTCGCCGTCCGCAGGCCCGCGCTTACGGTGGCCGGAGATCGTCCCGCGATCCCCGAAGCCCGGTGTGTCCTTCGCGATGGCTGGGTTGCGAGGAGGCAGCGCTTCGCTGCCTCACGCGTCCCGCCTCCTCCTTAGCTAGCATGACTGCTTCGCAAAAGGAGGAGACGGCATCCCAGTCCCCCTCGCTCCGCATCATGGCCTGCACTAGGCCCGGACGCGAGAGGTCGCCATCGCCGATCACTTCCCTGAGGACACGGCGGTGCTCAGCCCACGCAGGGCATTCCGCGACAGTGTGTTCCACCGTGTCCTCAGGGCGGTCCTCGCAGTGATGACACCCGGACGTTTCCTCCCGCCCCATCAGACACAGGTACCTCCCGAAACTCCCATGTCCGGTGAGGACCTGCGTCAGGCGGTAGGTGAGGACGCCGTAGCGTCTCTCAAGCCACTCCTCAAAGAGGGGACTTACCGCTGCGATGGCAGCGAGCCCAGCCCTCGGTACCTGGTTACTATAGACTTACACGCAGAATATACACACATTGACACGAAGGACATCTGTCATTTTCTTAAGTCTGATAACTTGGTAACCTCGTCGTAACCCATTACCACGCACACATAATTATCTTCTTCAATAATTTCTAAGTGGCATTATGCCCGCTCTTTTTTTCAACATCCTACCTTGTAACTTAATTTCGATATCATTATTACAATTATTTAGCTTTTTATTCTGCTCTAGTGATTTCTTCTGGTTTATTTCCTTGCGGGATCCACAGATTTGAGATTATTCATGTCTCTGAATTGCATTGAAGGACTTAATTTTTTCGGTGTTTTCATGCTTGTACCTACTGTAGGTCCTGGATATCATTCAATGACTTCTCCCGTCCTGGTGAGGCGAGAGGGAGTGTTAGACTCTTACTGACTAAAAACCACCCCGTTCCTACTCCTGCACTTCGATCTTGAGCCCTGTTAAGTCCTCCGCGGCTCCATATCGGCATCAGCCTTATTGAGCCCCATCTGTCTGGTATACAGAAGTTACAGCAGCCTTTGAGGTTATGCAGGGCTTGTAAAAGAAAGACATATACCCATCTTTACTTCTTTCAGGTTCAATACGAACTTTGAAGAAGCATATCCACAACCTTTGCCAACGACTGCGTCAAAGAGTAATCTTATTATTACACGTCCGAGTATCTACCAAGGAGTGAGGTTCGACAATGACGTGAGGGTCTATAGGCAACGGTTTGAGTACAATGCTACCGCAGACGGGCAGCGTATCCTGTGTCAAGGGATGTTCGATTGTTTGGTGAGCATTGATACTCAGTTACTTAATTACAGAAAGATAATTATCTAATAGATATTTTTGCGAGCCTCTGATACTTGCAAAAATAAAAATTATAATATGTTTTTAATATGAGGAGAATAGGGGCGAGTCAGTTGTCTCATACATTGCATTGACCTACCTACCTGCGTAAGTATACACAGGTAGGCATACCTGCCTAGAGTATTTTATTGTTTTCATAATCTATTCATTAAAAAATTATGCTAAAGTCATTTGATCGCTTATTACAATTTTATTATTTCCAGCAATTACCGAGTAAGCCAAATCAAATCAATCATTAAGCAATTAAACAGCAATAATGTTGTAGCAATAAAACTTAAGTTGACTAATTACGTACATTCATAAATATCAGGCGCTTTTACGAAAATAATATTACCAAACTATTCATTCATAGCAAAATGATAGTTTGTTTGTAACGAGCTATTATCTATATTTATAATTTAATATAATAATTTTCTTTGCTCTCTACAGATAGCATTTATAGCGATAGAATCGTCAGAAGCAATTCCCGTGCTGTTGAGAGGAGGCGTCGGTTACAGGCACTTTACGGCTATCATCAAGTCAAAACCTAATCACGATCTCAAGGGACAAGTTCGGGCCTACTGTCGAAATAAAGAAGGCCGTACTTTCACAGACAATAGCAAAGAAAAAAACTCTAAACTTAAGCCTAAAACAACAACTGTCCGTCCAAAAAGAAGATTTATTTTCGAAGAGCTTGAATCCGAAAGGGATGACTTAGATTTTGGTTTAAGATATCAAATATCTTCATCTGCCGCTCCTACTTCAAAAGTGCCAATAAATGATAATAGGTTACGTAGGTATCTAGGTTATAATAGAGACTTGGGCACAATGGTTTATTAATTGTAACAACTAGCCGTTTTGTTCGCGTAGAAATCTTTTTAGGGAAATCAATGTTTTTGAAAAGGCAAACAAGTTGTTAATTCAATACCTATTCTTCGTGTCTGTTTAGCTATTTTTGTAGACATTTATAGTTAATAGCTGATATTATTCACTAAAAAAATATAGGTACTTATAACTATGTAACACCCCGCTAGCTAAATAAGCCATTGTATTAAGGGCCTAACCTGTTTATTAATAGATATCGCGGTACAATTCTGGTAGTTATATAGCTGTTTATTTCTAATGGCAATTAATTTGATCTCTGTGCAGGTCACAGTTCAAGCTTAACAATGACCAACTATTCTGGTAGCAACTCGGATATTTTAATGAAAATTTCTTCAGCTTTCAACTATCGGCCTGACGGTGAAATTGAGTCATGCAATAAAATGACTAGTCATTCAAGCCGTTAGTTGAATAGCCTACTTAATTAATCCAGGTAGTTGACTGCGATATTACAAAAAAACATTTTAGGTACTTAGATCATAACAATTAGGACTATATCAATTACAAAGGGCTAATTAATAGCCCTCCTATTGTTAGGGCATCATTACGACTGGACGAATATGAACTTCGGGAAATATTTGTATTAGGTATATTGATATTGTGTGTAAATATAAAAGTAAATTATCTTAAACGAATATTTTTTATTTTCTTCTTTCCTGATACCAGTGAGTTTAGATAGGTACTACTAAGTAAATACCCACCTACAAATGTATAAGTATTTTGCTAAAGTTGACGAGCTCATGCAGTCTGAGTTTTAAGCAAATAGCTTCTCACTTTTAATTTTTTTGTCGACGTTCAAAAGTGTCTTTTTCTGGTCTAATTGAAATTAATGATTTCGACTTTGACTGTGTTCTGTTGTTAATAACCTGCATCATGGATCCCTACTTCTAAATATTTATCTACATTTGAAAAGGTGCACTGACGTGAGCATGACCATTCTTAACAATATTGTAAGTATATCAGTATGTGCTACACTAATTAACATACGTACGTACATATTAAGCTATAATTTGTGTTGATGTACTTATTCATAACATAAGTCATAATAATTATGTGATTTGTAAACAAATTATGAAGCATACAGTCGACGATAACGGCACAGTTCAATAGCATTTTTGTCAGAACAGTTATTTAATTTGCATGTAAAAACAGACTGGGTACCAGTAGATCCTACGATCCTACTAATGTTATAAATACGAAAGTTTGTATGTATGTTTCTGTGTTTGTTACTCCTTTTCGTCAAAACGGCTGTATGAATCGAGATGAAATATGGAACAGGGGTAACACATAGGCCACTTTTTATCTCACGGGAACGGGCGAATCTGTTGGCAGAAGCTAGTACTTAAATAAGTAAAAATGTATCTAGTCAAGTGGTCGCAAGTGCGACTGCCGGGCAAGAGGTCTCGGGTTTGATTCCCAGGTCGGGCAAAATAACACTGGGTTTTTTCAAAAAATATTAAAAAAGCATGGGACTCATAACAAAAATAGTAAAAAGTGGGTGTTACATTGTACAGTGGCATTAATGTACACCTCTGCCTACCCCTTCGGGGATAAAAGGCGTGATGTTATGTTATGTTATGTATCTACATCCACATGTTATTTCAGTTTGGTATGATTTATTTATTTTGTTTATTTTCAAATTATGCAACATTGTTAAACAGATATATACCTATATCAATATTATTTGCAGTTTGCTAGTCGTATAGTTTGTATTGAGAATTTGAGATTAGATCTCGTAGTCAAAATCAATTCAGGGACAAATTATTTCTGTTACACCTGTAGGTATACATTTGTCTAATCCTTCTGAGAGTGTCACAATAATGCTACTTGTACCTAATATTGAAACCAGTTTAAATTCAGTGTTCATTAAATCTTATGTCATGAACCGGTAAAATTTTACGACGGGTGCAGTACAGTCAAATGTATCAGACAGAATGAATGAACGGCAACAGGTGAGAGTATGAGACACTTTCATGAACTAGTTAGTTAATACAGTCCTATAAGTAGTTATATCTTTACATTTTGCCCATAACGATGTGATTATTTATTATTAGCTAAATTGCAACTTTCGTAAAAACTAGTCGTAGACACCATTTTTCATTTTTTAAATATCTATAGAAAATCATGATTAGGATACTAAGTAGACCTAGCCTTTCTGAAGTTAGATACTTATAACGATGGTACCCTGAGGGTTGACTCACAATAGCTTCTTTCATATTAAATTGATATTTAAATTGTAATTCACAAAACCAGATTTTTAGCTCCCTTATTTTGTACTTACACTTCGCAAGTATAATTTTAGGTACTTAGCTGGAATCGATCGTCGAGAAAAATCCTTTACAGCAACAAATCTTCATAAGAACATTCGAATAGTATCGATTACCGTTCAATAAAACAACGGGTCGTTATTGGCCGGTAGTGTTGACAGTCGACGCGACCAAGTGGAGCGGACTACTAACAATTAAGAGTATTTGGTTCCAGCAGGATTGAAGCGGTTTTAACTAACGCATTATGTACAGCGGGTTTCATTTCTGAAAGCCCTACTGTGTGTGGGGATTTTTGATGAATGTAATAATTAATTAAGATAATCTTGACCTACGTGATGATATGAATGAACCTAACAAACCTACTATGTACAAAATTCATCGTAGAACTTAGTTTTTAATACTTTCTTAGTTGTCTTCTCCATAGGTGGGCCTCTCCACAAGGTTTTTATATAAGCTAAATTAGGAATTGCATATCCCTTATGGGATTTCTTCCCACAACCCTAAGATGAGTGGTCACCTCACAACTGATTAGAAGACCTTCATTTGTCACCGGTCATCAGCTCAGCTTCTTGACGACTTCTATTTAACCTGAATATTACCAACTCGCCTTAAACCCTTTTATTTAGGTAGACGGGGACCGATGAGGCTATTTTACCTAAAGCATTTTAAGCAACGGGTTATCACAGCTTGCATATGTTTTCACATTGAGCTGAAAAATCAACCTACACAACATCTACATAAAATTCATTTCTGAATGTAACAATGATGTAACATACAATAAAGTCCAGATTTAAACAATATGAATAAACCACATCCTGTGTAGTGCAGTAATTCTTATAGTTATTAAGAAGTAGCAGCGCTATCGTCAATACAATGTCACTTGGGTTAGTGCAATACCCTCGGACGATTTGTGTCAGTTTTTTGTTAAAAACAATTCGCTGATTAATATATTTTAGTTAATAAATTGCAGTGAAACTGTGAACTATGTATTTGTGTGGGATTTCTGATTTCTTTCGGAGACGACGACCAAATATTGAGAGGGTGAGTCTTTCTTGTCTTCGATGCATTTTTTATTTGTGTTTTTGTTACGTTGGTGTACAAATTTCGTCTGAAGTCTAAACACCATTTCCTACTATAAAATTACCTACTTGGGTATATTTGGTAATAAACCCGTTTTATAATTGACACAATGCTTGCGTAGTTTTAATTAGAAACGTTGAAGTAAACGGTGATTTAATATAGACTTAAATTAAACGAATGGGTAGGTACCTGTATGCACACATGCAGTTTTTTATACTACAAAAGAGATATAAATATATTAGTGTAGTGTCAATGTCTATAGACAGATGAGTTTAAAGTGTATTTTTATCAGTTTTTTATGCTAATCAATTGCATCACGTATGTAAATCGAAAAACTGATCAGGCTTTTACTTTGACAAGTCAACCTTACCGAAATCTAGTTTCATATTCATAACGAAAACACTAACCATAAAATGGATTGCACACTTAAAACAACAGAAACTAGAACAAAACGTTGTATTCCATGGCTCAGACCTAATTTCGTACACATAAATATCTCAAAATATTCCCGAAATTACATAGTAACTCAGTTTTATTAAGTGAACACATTAGTTTGCCGTATTGATGCATAATAGTACAGACCGGCAGATGAACCTATCCTTTTCTGTCAATTTCTTTATTAAATTTTCAACTTTATTTTGTCTATGTATCATCATCATCATCAACAGCCTATAAATGCCCACTGCTGAGCAAAGCCTCTTCTCACACGGAGAAGGTTAGAGCATTAATCACCACGCTTGCTCAATGCGGGTTGGCGATTTCAAACTTATAATTAGAAATTATAAGTTCAGGTTTCCTCACGATGTTTTTCCTTCACCGTTTGTCAGTGGTGTCTAAATAATCTTAGAATGTACATATAACTCGGAAAAAGTCACATTGGTACTTGCCGTTGGTAGGTTTCGAACCCGCACCCTCATGCATGAGAAGTGGGCGTCTTAAACCTCCGGGCCACCACGACTCTATCTATGTATAAGGTCGAAAATCTAATTGATGAAATGGAGTTGCAAACTGGAGTAGCTTGACCTGCACCATTTTACCATCCCTATTTACAAAGGCAAACAGTGCACATATATTCTATCCACTAGAATTATTTAACAAAGGATTTATGTAGTTCAGTTACTTTTGTAAAAGTAATATATTTTGTTTACATGTTAGATGTTTATTGGGAGAAATTGTAATGGTATCTGCAGCTTTAAATTATTTTGTAGTAACTGCTCGTTTTATTTTTAGTGAGATTTTTTCGATAGTAGTTTTTAGAGGTATAGCTCATAAGATCTGCAGGACATGAAATGGTTTTGGTTTTCAAAAGTGGACTTTATGCTCCTTCACTTTAAGTCGTGTTCGTATTTAGTTTTATTGAAAGGCGTGAGCACCACGCACAATGTGTTAAGTGTTGCGTATTTAATGCATCGTTTCTAAAGAAAATTCAATGTCTTATTACGTTACCACATTATTTATGTACCTCTCGGGCCTGTGGACGGCGAGCACGGGTACTCGCCGCCCGACCAGAACCAGACGGCGCGTCGTGTTCCGCGCGCGCCTCAAGGAGCCATCAGATCACCACAGGTGGGGTCCAATAGGGCTGATGCCGACACGGAACCGCGGAGGGCAAAAAAAAACACAAATACAAAATATGTATCTATGTATTAAGTTAGGTACATTTTCACGAGCCAGTTTCCCAACCGCCCAAATAGGTAATATATCACCAGCCATACTTGCTATGGGTACTTATACCTTCAATACATAATGTAACGTCCCGTACGTTCATCCCGAAGTGTAACGTATCTCGACATTCTCGAAGATAATGCAGTTACAGGGTCGATTTAATTACTGCGTTGGGGCCGCCCCGGGCGCCCTAACTACGATAGAAAGGTAGAATATACTCTCATATATGTTTCATTCCAGAAGTCGGACAATAAGGGAAAATACAAGCGTCTACGGTTTATATTCTTGTGATTTTGTTATAGAAATTTAGCAATGGAGGTTTATATGGTATGTTTATAATGATTTATGAATGTTTTGGAATTAATGGTTGGTTACTGGTGTTTTAGTTCATTATCTTGGGTATCTATGTGTCAATCAAAGGATAATAAATGTAATGAATTGAATTTTGCACTTCACAAAACAAGACATGAACAGCAGTGTGAAATAAGTATTTTTTTTTTGTTTACTAATAGTGTCGTTTACAGTAAGTAAAATATATAAATATACAGTTAAATTAAATAAATAAATTAACTAATAAACATTGACATTTAATAAAACAAGTTATCCAATTCGAAGCCAGCAATTTTGATTAACATTTCGGAAAAAGTTTCGTATAAAATTGTGAAAAAGAAAATACTCAGAGACTCGATTTTCAGAGTAGAAAGGTAAGTGTTCATTTAGCTATTTATAGACTTCGGTCATGGCCGTTTTAAATTAAAATAAAAATCCAATTTATCATCCCTTCAGATCCCAAATAACGTAATCACCATGTAGTCTAAAAATACACGATTACTTATAGGTACCTACGCGTCTATTTACCTCTATAGAGGTATGTAATCGTGTTTTTATATTGAGCTGAAACCGTAGTGGGTTTTTGAAAAAACTCAAAGAGACTATCTAGACTGGTCTATTACTTGCTTGAATGGACTAACATTAAAGACTAAGATTTTTATTATTATTTATTTTTTGTTTAGTGACTATGGAATATAGATCACTTAATAATAGGATCCTGAATGAAAAAATAGGACTGAAATTGAGCAGTTTCCTAATTTAATTCTACGTTAGGAAATACATGCGATTATATATGAGGAAGTGTGTTTGTGGTACAATTTTTTATGTTTGGTGATAAGGAAGCTGTATACCTAGTGTTAGCACTAGCACTAATAGGCTACTTATTTTTCTTTAAATACGCGGGCGAAGCCGCCGATCGAAAACCATTTCGTAGGAACTGAGGTAGAGTACTTGTCGTTTACGACGAATTATAATAAATAAAATTAATATTTTAACGGTGCCCTGTCAATATATATATATATATGAAAATTTTAGTTAAATATTTTAAATTAATTTATATTAAATATTGTTGGAAAATAGAAGCGATAGACACAATATTCATACTAGAGGCAAAAATAATTTAGCTATACCGCAATTCAGACTGTCCTAGGTACAGAAAATCCTTTATGCACACCTAGCTTCACTGACGGACTGACTGACAGACTATTATTTATTTTGTATTTGTTTTTCAAGAGTGCCAAATTATGGTTTAATTGAAATAAATGCTTTGACTTTGACTTTATGAATATTATATGATTCATCCTAAAAAAAGTGACTGTCTTCAAAGGTTTATGTTTTCAAAGCTCTAATTGTGGCTGAAGTTGCATAAATCTTTGTCTAAAGATCAATTTTCCTGTCTTTCTCGATATACGTAAACTATGATCTCATAACGATTTACCGAAACAGTATAGTATCATCAATTTACTACGAATTTTACTGAACTACATAAAACACTTTGTTTACGTTTCATGCCTGGATTTACCTGATTCTTTATATTTATAGCTTTTGTTTTCTATCACTGGTTTAGAATTAAGTTTTCTGTTTCGTGTTCAGTGGGTTAAAGATGTATGTATACGTATGTGACTGGACTATATGTTGTTAAGCTATAATATGATGATATTACATGGATTTTATGACTTAACTGACTAAAAGGGATTTTAAATACTACGATTATTAGGTTCTCCGCGACTCCGAATCGGCATCGGCCCTATTGGGCCCCATCTGTGGTGGTCTGATGGCTCTTTGAGGCGCGCGCGGAATTCGACGCGCCGTACGCTCGGGTCTGTTTCTGGTCGGACGGGGAGCCACCCATGCTGGTCGTCCGCAGGCCCGCGCTTACGGTGGCCGGAGATCGTCCCGCGATCCCCGACGCCCGGTGTGTCCTTCGCGATGGCTGGGTTGCGAGGAGGCAGCGCTTCGCTGCCTCACGCGTCCCGCCTCCTCCTTAGCTAGCATGACTGCTTCGCAAAAGGAGGAGACGGCATCCCAGTCCCCCTCGCTCTGCACCATGGCCTGCACTAGGCCCGGACGCGAGAGGTCGCCATCGCCGATCACTTCCCTGAGGACACGGCGGTGCTCAGCCTACGCAGGGCATTCCGCTACAGTGTGTTCCACCGTGTCCTCAGGGCGGTCCTCGCAGTGAAGACACCCAGACGTTTCCTCCCGCACCATCAGACACAGGTACCTCCCGAAACTCTCATGTCCGGTGAGGACCTGCGTCAGGCGGTAGGTGAGGACGCCGTAGCGTCTCTCAAGCCACTCCTCAAAGAGGGGACTTACCGCTGCGATGGCAGCGAGCCCAAGGCCTTTGCCCTGCAGTGGGACGATCATGGCTGAAAATAAAATAAATAATAGAATAACTATTTAAAATTTCACAGAGGTCTACACCTCTGCCTACCCCGGTGACGAAAATATTACGTTACGTGCAATTTCAATACATACCTAATAACGTAGGTTACAGATGACAAAATATGTAATGCAAAATGGCTGCGTGTATTAGTGGACACTCTACTTATTTGCTTCTTCACTACATAGTATAAAACAAAGTCGCTATCCGCAGTCTGTCTGTCCCTATGTATGCTTAAATCTTTAAAACTACGCAACGGATTTTGATGCGGTCTTTTTTAGTAGATAGAGTGATTCTTAAGGAAGATTTATGTGTATAATACATGCATATTGCATGCGAAGCCGGGGCGGGTCGCTAGTTATTTATATTACAACCAAATAAATTACGTTTGCACCTTTCTTTCTTTCTTTTATAATAAAAACGTTGCCCCACACTAGGATTATCTCCTGTTTCGTGGGTGCATTTACAAACATACAAGTTCCCATACACAATGACACCCAGACCCGAAACAACAGTTTGTGGATCACACAGAGTTGCTCCGTGCGAGAATCGCACACGCGACACGTTGCACGGCAGCCGGTTGCCCAGCCACCGCACCAACCGTGCAGTCAGTAATTAATTTTACACAGTAGGTCTAATTTCATTCTTCCTTGACCTTCTTACTTTATTTTTACACAGTTTCTGTAAACAAGGTAACAATACACTGGTATTTAGGTTTCTAAAATTACAGGTTTTAACCTTACACCTTACCAAATGCTTTATAAATCGCCCTTTAAATGAAAAACAAGTATGTCGTGGGTTGAAAACGTGGGACGATTGTGAGATCATCTCAAGT
Source organism: Spodoptera picta (assembly GCA_038387885.1). Classification (NCBI taxonomy): domain Eukaryota; kingdom Metazoa; phylum Arthropoda; class Insecta; order Lepidoptera; family Noctuidae; genus Spodoptera; species Spodoptera picta. Next base: position 215,651 of record JAZHFQ010000745.1, on the reverse strand, counting down.
ATTAAAAAAACACTACAAAAGATCTGCCTGGGACTCGAGTGGGTGTACTGTTAGGGACATCGATCTTGTATTTTGGATAATATATGATTTAATTAGGCATGTACTTTTTTATTTTAAGGATAAAAAAATTAAATATCTATCGTCGTAATCATAACTGTAACAAAAATACCTATATATGACTGTATTGTTCAACGTTAGGTCTAATTCAGACACGGTGGAGCTTTGTACCTAATACGGTATTATACAACTAATCAAATTCAATACTTTTATCGAAATGTCAAAAACGATATTGTTCTATGAATTTTGTACCAAAAACTAACTTATGATGTCATCATATTTTCAAGTCAAATAGCACGAAAAAAATTGCAAATTAAGTATATCGTCAATTATATGAATGAAATTTTAATTATTTTTTAATATTTAATTGGATTGAAAAATCAAAAAATAAAAAAATATTTTGACCCAGGAAAATACCCAATTATGTAGTCCTAGACACAGAGACTGTAAATTATAGTCCCAGAGACAAGTCGGGGCTTGAAATTCGAAATCAATACATTTTAATTGTCGCCCTTATCAGAGAATAGTCTTGGTTTAGTGACCAAGGTAGTTGTCAAAGAAAATTCATCATCATCGTCAACAGCTTATAAATGTCCACTGCTGAGGAAAGCCTCTTCTTACATGGAGAAGGTTTGAGCATTAATCACCACGCTTGCTCAATGCGGGTTGGCGATTTCAAACTTATAATTAGAAATTATAAGTCCAGGTTTCCTTATGATGTTTTCCTTCACCGTTTCGTCAGTGGTATCTAAATAATATTAGAAAGTACATATAACTCGGAAAAAGTCACATTGGTACTTGCCGTTGATAGGTTTCGAACCTGCAACCTAATGCATGAGAAGTAGGCGTCTTCAACCTCCGGGCCACCATGACTCAAAGAAAATTAACTCATCGAAAACATAAAAAATAATCATTTATACCCTTTACATTCCTTTAGTTCTTTGAAGTTACGTATTCAACATCAATAGATACATTCGTGTGAGTGTCATATTATATCAAATGGCTCCCTATTTAGAGTGACAAAAATATATGTAATAACACGAGAATACAAAAGTGTAGCGATGTCAACAAACTGTGATAGCTCGGGAGTCGAACTCTTGTTATCGAGCCAATATTTTTGTTTGTTTATAAACAAAAAAATATTGGCGATCTACCTGTCTTCGTATGGATTGCGTTTTGATTTGCACAAAATTAACATTTACATTTTTTTCAAGAAAGGATAACTTAGTCATGAAAATGTAATTACATAGTAGTTTTTATAATAACTATCGTGAGACTACTAATACACAGAAAATACTAAACCACATACGCTGTAAATGAGGAAGAGCCCCTCCGTGACTCGAAACTAGTAGAGGTTAAATCTATTCATATGTCAATATTCTTGAATTTATCAATATCTTGTCTATGGTATAAGTATAATCAATTTTTGTACTTGACTTTTAGCAGTTTAAAACGTATTTAATAGTCCATAAAATTGCCTAAGTACAGATAATAAGTAAATCATACTTTTAGTAGTAGTACCTATTTGTACAACGTCCTTCCATAAATATTTAGTGTCTACAAATTAATATAAGAACCAATAACAATTAAAAGACATAGTTAAATAATATTATTCAGTTTCATGTTTAAAGTTTACACAGTAGTGAGTGGTATTATTTAGTTTATCTGAGTCCAGTCTTCACCTACTGGCTACTTGGCCGTAATAGTTCGTAATGACTGCAATTAACTAGGAGATACTGCGCTTCAGATAAACATTGAATCACACTGAGTGTTGTGTGATATGATAATACTTTATATGTTACTTTGATATATGTAGTAATCTGTACTTATTGTAAATTATCTAGTATAGTGTACAAATTGTAGGTAAATGTGCTAGATAAATAAAGAGTTTTCTTTATTTATACTTACTTCTGAAGTGAAAATCGCCAAAAGTTCATAAAAAAAAGAACACAAACGGGTTTATTAACAAGTCTAAGAATTAGAAAACAAAAATTTTCTGTGTAGCAATATTATTATAGTTATAACTTGCTTACTTAAAATAAGTCAGCAAAATACTTATTAATACAAATGTCGGGACTCTCGCGCCGTCCCGTCTCCCGTAACAGTCTACGCACCGTCTGATCCAATTTTAAATGTCAGATAGATAATTGTGAAACGTTTTGGCGACCGATCAACACACGCAGTTCTGTCTCACGCCGAAACACTTCGGTTCAGTTCATATCTTGATTCCCACCGGGCGGCTGCCGCGCGGCCCGACCGCCAACCGTCCGAACGCGCGTTCAAAACGCCGACCACACATTTCGCACTCCTACTTTCTCCAATCTTTAAATAAACCAGTGTAGAGCCAGTGACAATAATGTTCCTATAGTTATAATACCAAGTGATTGCGACACTCATTATTTATAGTAACAAAATGGAAAGAACGGAAAAAATGGAAAGGAAAAGGTGATTTGTGGGGAAATGTGACGGTCTTTGGTGACCGTCCGTTGAATTGGCAATTTTATTTTTGTTACTTAATTATGTCATTTGTAATTGGCACTTAATACACATACATATAAGATACACAACATTATTATACACAAGTTTATAACCTCCATTAATTAACACATGATCAAAACAAATTAAAAAGCTCCTCATACAAATAACTCCCAGTTTGTACTCATTCATTAATTATGATTCAATTGTTATGTCCCTGCATCCACAATTCATTGACCTGCTCTGGATATGAATCAGTTAACTATTTGGGTCATTAGGAATATGTGGAGTGAAAGAAAGTAACAGGTGTTTTTTTTTTTTTTTAAGGGGGGAAAAATCAAAGTAACAGGTGTAGGATAGAGGTACATAAAGATAATGTTTATGAGAACTCAAAACTGAACAGAGATGTAAATTAATTATATGACTTAATTTGCATAGGTGTATACGTAATACATGGGTTTCTAAGTATCTATAGGTTCCATTGGTAAATGAATTGGTAATCAATTGTACAATCTAAGTATATACATGTACGAAAGAAGTACCCACTTTGTATAAATGCAGGAAAAGTAAGTTTGTCGTAAATGATGTCTAAGAGAATAATTGATGGACTCCAAGTGAACTTCAAGAAAAGAGCAAAAAAAGGAGAAAAGAGCGTACTCCTTATTAAAAGGCCGGCAATGCAGCTGTGACTCCTCTGGTGATGCGGGTGTCCAAGGGCGGCGCTGATCGCTTACCATCAGGCGATCCGTCTGCTCGTTTGCCTCCTATTCCATAAAAAAAAGAACTGACTAGTAAATATAGGTAAATATTAGTGACCTTAAGTAGTTTGGCCCAGGGTTGTAAGGAGAAGTAGGTTTCACGAGCTTTTTAATACAACTTTAGATCAATATAATTGTATGAAAGATAACAATCATATTTTTATGCCACTTAGGTACACCAATCATTAAGTCTTTATAGTGGTTCAGATTTTTATTTAATTAACTTAGGTAGCTTATAGTTTACTGACACTTCAGATGGCGAAAGAGAAGTTGGGCCACTGATGATGATGATGATGATGATATGATGATAACTGATGAGTCAATGAACCCATATCTAGTAATGTAGAAATGATCCATCTCATTCTATATAAAAAGGAATGAAAAGGGTATTAACTACATAATTAACGTAATCTCATAGTCTTAACCTGTTGAAAATCGTTGAAAATCATTCCCTAAATTTGTTCATACAAAAGTAGTCTCTAAACATTGATAATAAGGTTTATAATGTAGTTAGTGGAGAGAGGTCACCGGTGACCGCTTGGGGATATACGGGTTGGGGCATTACACATACATTATATTACACTTATATTTTATGGATGGAGTAGATTTGTTGTGAATTTGTCTTACTTCTGGTTCTACATTCACTTGACATCAACATGATTGACAATAAGTTTTCAGTCGTAATTATTTGATAGATTAATTTGCACTGCCTCGTTGGCCGAATGGTTGCAATTACCACTGCCGGGCAAGGGTCTCGGATTCGATTCCCGGGTCGGGCAAATACAGGGCTTTTTAAAAAAATCTCAGTAGTAGCACGGAGTCTAGAATTGTGCCCGGTATAGCAATAGGCTCTAACATAAATAGTGAAAAGTAGGTGTTACATTGTTCAGTGGCATTAAGTGCCGTAATGTACACGTAATGCTAACCCCTTCGGGGATAGAAGACGTGATGTTATGTTATGCACTTAAGTGGGTGTAATATGTATGTACAATATTTTTAGAAAAGATAAAAACAATTTTCCTTTACGTAAGTATCCAATTTTGTGTTGAGATCCTCAACCTTCTGCTCAGTATCGAATTGATTACCATTTCAATTAAGATATTTAAACCCCGTCTTACCATGTCTTACTTACCTTTTCTATTTCAGAAGATTGAATCGAAAAATAAATGATAACATAATGTAGACGATACTCTTAGAATAATTCAATCTGTTGTTATACATACATCAATATATAATCATTAGATATAAGGTATAAAATAAAATGATACAGTAACTAGGCACTTACCTAATTTGTTTCGTGTAGGTAGTAGGTACCAACAGTCGTTAGTAAACTGAATGAGATTGTATGAAAACATGTGAGCAGTGAACCCTAAATCCTAGTTTACAATCTAATTGTACCATTAAAGCTACTAATCTAATTCATGTCACATATATTATCCATCCAAAACCAAAGTCGACCGAAACCAAGATGACGACATTATAGAGGTACAAAACCATGAAATTCAAAAATAATTAAATTAGGCATACTTTATTCACACAGCTAATCACCAAATCAGCATCACCAGTCAATTAAAACTTCTTTAATAAATCGCTTAACAAATTACAATGTTTCGTCCGTCACTAATTCGTGGCGCGAGTGTGGACTCACCTGATGTGTCGGGCTATGGGCTTACCAGGAGTCGACGAGCCTCGCTGTCGGCTGAGCAGCGACGGAAGCTGAGCATGCTCCGGTCCTCCAGCATCCCATCACCGCTGACTCCGGTGAGCCACATTTACCATTTGGTACCCTGCCCGAGAAAAGACTGTAATCAGGTATAGTTTAGAACCCTTGATATTGATACGTGTGTATTGTGGCTAAGTGAGTGTTGCTTTCTATATTCGTGTAGTTTGTTGATTGGTCAGGATTGTTTCATTTATGTGCGCTATAATACTTATTCTAAATGGGCAATCAAAATCTTTAGTGAGGATATCGAAAAGCTGTAAAGAATATTCCAACATCATAAAATCCCGAACATATCAGACTGATATTTGATAATTGATCGATGACACATCGTCTGAACGAAGTGGGTTGAATGATTCAGTTCATTTCATTTTGTAGACACAAATCGTAGACATAACCCAAATATAATTACGTCGGACTTTTCAAAACGTCAAATTAATTGATTGGTTTTTTTAAAAACACCATTACTGATGATGATCAGTTGACGTGACGTGGGTATAGGGTGTAACCCAAATATCGGGCAGACTAAACACTAGTGGGTGGAGTTTATGTTTCCTATATTCGGCATTCTACAGTGCACCTGTTAACAATGAACTATTTATTGCAACTTTATGGGGCGCCTTCTTTTACGCCACGTCAATGAAAAATTGTTATTTAAAATTTGCAATTATTTTTCTTTTGGTTATGGAATATTTCAGACACATTTTTTTTAAGGGGGGAAAATCATCGAATGACTGCTCCCGCCTGGGTGAGGCGGGAGGAGGGAGTGTCAGACTCTTACTGACTAAAAACCACCCCGTTCCTTCTCCTGCACGTCGAGCCGGAGCCCCGGTTACCCGTTAGGTTCTCCACGACATTTCAGACACATTAAATGCTAAATAGATATCTTAGTTTTTATTATGGAACGACGCTGTTTTTCAGTAACAAGTGTCGTTATCTTGTAAGATAAAATTACCATCTCCGAAAGATACATGAAGATTCCCCCACCATAGAAAACGACATACACTTGAACTAGACCTTTGCGTAAAGAAATAAATGTAGAATCATTAAACCGACACCCGTTCAGTGTCTGTCAATAAACTCGCGCAGTGCCAAGTAACACAGCGAGCCACTTACGTGAAAATGAAACCAATCGTTAGCCGGTATTTTTAAATGTACTAGCTATCTATTAATAGGTTTTTGTAAATTTACATTAAAATACAAGATTTCATAGAAATAATTACGTGAGTAAGTCTAAAACATAATATCCAATTTATTTAGTATGTCTTACGAAAGCTATGATACAAAAAAAACAGGAGTTGTTATTAATTCAAAAAATGTTATTACCCTTTATTTTGTTATGGGTTTTATATAGTAGTAATAAATATAGCTAATTTGACATAATTACGGGTAGGAACTTAAATAAATAAACCATTGAATACCTAATTCAGTCAAGCATGTATTGAAGCAGAGACTTCAATTTGGATTTGGATTTTCTTCTTCTACAAGAATTTTCTTAACTTTTTATTGAAAATTTCAAGTATGATACGAGTATTTCCATACATGAAAATAAAGTCACCCTATAACAACATAAATGATTGAATAATTAATGTTATGAACATCTGTTTTCCTTCTCAAAGAAAATCAGCATAATGTAATAATTTAGGTACCTACGTAACACACATTAACGCGAGCCCATTGCCAGTTGTAAAAGTTCAAATAAATTGTAGAACAATATTCTCATTGTCGCGACAGATTTAGATTGCTGGCAACTCCAGGGTCTGTGGTGACGTCACGACTTCTTGTACACACATATAATATTGAGGATCGAGAGCAACGTGCCATTGTTTTCTTTTTAAATAGAGAATAGATATTTACGAGGTTTTATTTGAGTGCGAAATAAATCAGTTGGCAATCCTATCATTTATTTTATATGGCCACACATGTTGCTGTTTATATTTTTTTTCGTGTAAATGTGCGCTCGTTACAATAAGAGGATTAGGTACTTACTCGCTTTGTAGGTTGACTGTCCAAACATTTGAGTCATTACATTTATGGATGTTAAATTTCAGTATATTCGTAGACATAATCTTAATTATTTTCACTAGACATTGTTTTGCCTCAATTACACTGATATGGTCTGCGTTGGCGGTATTCTTCTGTCTTTTTGGGAATATCAGGCTAGGAACAGCTATCAACTGTTTTCAGACTAGGTTTTATATAGCTAGCTTAGAACGAGTAATATTTCTAATGTACCAGTTATATTAGACCTACAGGTCACACAGCCTTTCAGGAGATGGAAGGAGGGTGTAAACTTGATGGACTTTTAGTAAAACACACATTATATATTTTAATTAGCAAGTATAGCTGGATTTTAAAGTCAATTTTTTAACGTGTGTTTTTTCTGTGGATGAATTCGGTTTCATCGTGTGTGGCTAATTTTTGATTTATTTTAAAAGTGATCCACAGACAGTCAGACAGTAAACACAGTACAAATGACTATAATATCTCTTTCAATTATTACGCCAGAAAGTGTGACAAACGGTTATAGGCAGACTACAATAAAATGTGACGCACGTACGTACATACAACAATACCTATTAAAATTTTATATGATTTCCGGGGATAGTAATATTGTTACTACATTTAATTTTATGTTATGATTTTAAATTATGAATTATTATTATGATGTGTGTTCAGGAAGTGACTTGATATTTTTTATGCTACCATTTGTTCTAACAAATTTATTATCTATGCCTTTAGTGTTCTACATGTACTTGTAACTCTAGAGATACTTACATATTATATATGTTTATAGGAATAGCACGTAGTAGAAAAAATAAGCAGGATTCTAAATAGGTTACTGTTTGTTTGTGTCTCCATTAGGGAGTTAGGATATCTAATTTAATACAGAAATATGATCTTTCTATTCGTCAGATATCATAAAATTAGACTGGCTCGTTGGCCGAGTGGTCGCAAGTGCAGGGGGTCTCAGGTTCGATTCCCGGGTCGGGCAAAGTATTACTGGGTTTTTAAAAATCTCAGTGGTAGCACGGAGTCTGGAAATGTGCCCGGTATATGGCAATAGGCTCACCTCCTATTACATGGGACTCATAACATAAACAGTGAAAAGTGGGTGTTACACTGTACAGTGGCATTAAGTGCTGAAATGTGCACCTTTGCCTACGCCCTTCGGGGATAAAAAGGTGATGTTATGTTATGTTATGTTATGTGTCATAATATTAGAATCATCCTACCAAGTCCACCCAGTTTAGCCAGGAAAAGCATCGAACACTAATACATAATCCTTAACGATTTCTAATTTGTTAACTTCAAATATTTTCTCATACATTACTTGATATGAAGCAGATTATGACATGATACCCGTATGATGTACAGATTCTATAGCATCTGCGTTGAATCAACTTTGAAATAAAAGAATAGGAAACAACAAAGCTACGTTGTTTTAAATAGAAGTGAGATTTGTATGAAAGATAAACCATTTTAGCTTGTATGTAAACAGTACACGTATTTACATTTGTAAATAATAGTACAGATACCGACAAAACTATAAATAGTTGTAATTTATCAGTTTGTACACTTCTTCGTGTCGACACAAATGGGAGGCTCGGCCGACGTGTTACCACGACTTCTCAAAGAACTGACGTGAAACCACTGAAGCGTTGTGTTACGTCATGCCATGTGAGTAAGGTTATTGGAAGTCCAATACATCGCCCCAATCACAGCATCCAAGTCTTATGTATGTATTCAAATAAATATTATACAAAGGTATGTAGACTACCTCGTTGGCCGAATTGTCGCAAGTGCGACTGCTGGGCAAGGGTATATGGCAATAGCTTTACCTCCTATTACATGGGACTCATAACATAAATAGTGGAATCTGGGTGTTATATTGTACAGTGGTATTGAGTGACCTAATGTGCGCCTCTGCCTATCCCTTCGGGGACAAAAGACGCGATGTTGTGTTATGTTATGATAGATATGTATATTTTTTGTTGGTTTTATAGAAACGTCGTCTTATTAGTGTATTACAAAACCTTGAACCCTAGTCGCTACTAAAATATATGTATCATCCACCGAGTCCCGTGCTGACGTATAGGAAGTATTCTTCAACAAATAGTGCCACATGCCGCATCCGACGGTTTCACATAAATTATGACTGTTTCTTTAATTCATGTTTTATTGGTGTCTTGTCTCTTCAAACTGGCAGTCGTCAATGCATACGTTACGATATTTTATAGTAGGAAAATTAAAATTTGTAGTTCATTTCGATGCGTGTTATAACTTCTCTAATTTTAATTCCACAAAAAATGTTTTCAGGTTTAGATTATTGGAACTGTCAAAAAGTAATCAGCTCTCCTATAGAACCTACTTTTAACCAAACATAGCCATTGCCCAACCCTAAACGTATTCTTTTAAAGGAGGGAAAATCATCAAATCTCTTCTCGTCTTGATGAGGCGGGAGTCGGAGGACTGTCAGACCCTAACTGACATAAAACCACCCCGTTCCTACTCTTGCATTTGAGCCAGAGCCCCGGTAAACTGTTACGTTCTCCGCGGCTCCGTATCATCATAAGCCATCGTATTGGGCCTCTAGCCCCAAACGTGTAAGCCTTAATTTTACACTTATTACGGGGAACGTAACGTACATACGAAGCTCATAGCGCGTAGTCCGTAGCATGTAGTCCGTAGCATGTAGTTCGTACCGCATAGTCCGTAGCATGAAGTTGTAGTAGCTGAGTATATATTAACGTCATGCAAGGTAAGATTTTAGTTAAATTGCGTGGTACACATACGCAGGTACACGCGTAAATATACGAGTCAAAATAAAACGAATTTCCAAAAACCATTCCTGTCTAACACACATGTATATTTTTCTAAACAAAGTTTCACTATATATTTGTATGTTTTTTTGCTAAAATAGCAAATAAAATAGAGTTAGTGTGGTTACGTGCATTTATCTTGAAAACATAGTTTAAAACGTTGTCTGTCATTCAGGTACTTTAACAGTTTAAAGTGGGCTGGGACGAGGCTGTTGAAGGAGTTGTGAAAATGAGAAAAGTGACGATTGACACCCATGTTAAACTAAACTGCGTTAGTTTAATGAATTATCTACTTTATTGTCTAGTGTTAAAGGTGAAAACGTATTGGCGAGATTTGTATTTTAAAGTAGCTTGATATGCAGCCTACCTTTAGTTTTTCTGTAGTTCGTCCCACGTCTACAGAAAGCTTTTATTTCTAAATATTTGACAAAATGCGGGACATTTTATTTTAGTTGGTTGATATTTGTTGGCATTACATCATGGCTGGATTTTTCTATTTCCTGCTTAGAGAAAGAGATGTAATTTTAAGTTCTTATTACGATAATATGTATACGTTTTCGTAATTCAAGGACTCCGTTGTATTTCGGCTACAGAAAATATCTGCTCTGATCACGATGACTAAGCTTACATAATTAGATTTTTCTTACGAATGGAGAATTGTAACATCATTTTAAGCACACGTCGATAAAATGTCTAATCTATCGACAAAGTAAAGCAGAGGAAGTGGAGTAAAATTTTAATATAAACACGTTTAAACAGAAGTTTAAATATACACTGTAGGGACGGTCGAGTACGTAGTTACTTCATAATATTATAACAAAGTGTAAAATGGTCGTGTGCCAGACGTCGCTGGTCGCAAGTCGCAATTATAGCATGGGTCATAAACGCGAAAGCTACACTTTGCGCACATCCGTGACATTAGACTAACAAATTATAGCACACATACTGAAAATAATCATTTATTATTTTATTATTATTCTGTTTGTGTGGACCTACCCACGTCACCACAGCTGTGAGAAATGTATTTCTTATTATTTATAACAATAAATCGCACGAGTCATTGAATTATTTATTTTCCGTTTCATTTGCTGATTCGATTTGGCTTGGGAAAGACGTTGAGACTCGTATTTATTTATTTAGCAGGCTTGTGTTGCTGTACTTAAGCCAAGATTCAGTTTCTATAGCAAATCTTATCGGAGAAAATATTTAAGACATTCGGAAATACTTATGTAGTAGTAGGGGAGCCCACGATGCTAAATTGGGATTTACTTGAGCGTCCTTGGGACCTACTGGATTTTGAAGATATGCTGATAGAAAGAAGAAATGGTTTAGTGACAATTTCTTCCACCAGTGGGGGAAGGGGGAATCTACAGATCTTTGAAATTGTTAAGCGTAACTTTTGTTCTAGTGGTCGAGCGTGTCAGATATTGATAATGTACATGCTCCATGTGTATTTAATAATAAAAAACTCTTAATCTGCAAGTTTGCATGGTGGGGTTGAATGTTCTGGAGAGTACAAACGAGAACCCTTCAAAATCCCCCCACTCTTGCAAATCAAGTTGGAATGGGCAGATTTTTTAAACGCACTTCCTTTAGCACGGTATTGACCTACCTTCCCTTAATCTGACGAAACTGACTTTATTTAGTCAGCCTTTTTTTTTAATTTTCAGTCCTCCCCTTCTAATCAGATCGGATATATGTTGGGTATATTCAACATGACACTAGGTTTTCCCCATATATTAATCTGACGCGCTCGAGTAACTACCGAAATCCCTTCATGGGCTCCCCTACTATAGTGTTTATTCTATTTTATAATCAATGTTTACAGTTCAAGGTGGCTCTTGTTGCTCTATCCAGAGACGTTTGTACAACATTGTAGTCGATAGCGTCTAGTCCACTTCTTTCAAAATACAGTATCTATTATGTTTTTTATGATTATGTAACTGCATATTGTTTAAGATCATCAGTTGAATATAATTAAGTATTAACCCAAAAGTATGACTATAGGAAGGTATCAATTTATTCACCTAAGGATACAGAAATGTAGTTAAAAAACGAACTATAGCAAAAAATAAACCTTTAGGGTAACAAAAGACGCAATTCGCTAATAACCTTCAAGTTCGCACCAACAATAGTTTGCAAATGACTTGTTGTGTGAGAACCGCGGACATGAACGTCACAATCGGGAACATAATTCACTGGGCGACAGTTAACGTCCGCGGCTAGTTTATGTCGGTGTAAATAAGAGCTAAATCATTGTCTACCGTCTAGACTTATAGCTAGTACATATTCTAGACTAGTCCAGGAGGTTTGCTTGATAATCTTCATGTTTCAAGTTTAGCAGAAGGTCTAGTTAATTGGTCTTACAGTCATTGATTTTGCTTAGTCAGTAAGTATGTATTAATAGTGATTGGTATCTGCAATTAGCATCATCATCAGCTGAGACGTTTCTAGAGGAGAGACTGAGACGTTTCTAAGAGAATGTCCTGTTACTGCTGAACAAGATCTTTACTGGAGTTTTATCCGATTTTACAAGCTCTTTTGTGACTTTTTTTCTAGTTTATATTGATTTAGATACATTCAGACCGTAGATTTGTTGTCTTTAGGAATGCAATTACGTCGAATTGTAATCTCATTTGCCTTCTAAAATGACTATTTATAAGAAGGTACACAGATTACCTATTCAGAGACAATGTAACATTATTTTGCGCTATTCAAACAGGTATTTTAGACATCTACTTAGTGCGAAGTATGTGTGAAGTGGACTTGGTCACATAGTTTGGCAGCGAGGGTTCACACTGACGTGGTCACGTGTTAAGGTTGGCAGTATCAGCCATTGTTTTTGCGTTCTGCCCTTGGCCTGAATCATTGCAGTTCGTCGCTCTTACCAGGTATTCTGACGAGCCTATAGTCAAAGTGTAATATGTTATTGCCAAGAATTAATTTTTGTTCAATTTAATACGCTGATTTATTGCAAACATATACCTATGTATTTCTTTGTTTGTTTATTAAGGACGACTTTGTAATCTGATTCTTATATAAAAGGTATATGAAGGCTCACTATCGTTTAACGTAGGTAGGCACTAATTTTCTGTGTCTCATTATATGAATTTTGTAATTATGTATCTAACCCCACCTCAGAGTTTAGAATGAATTAAGTATTCAAGTGGATACGCTACTGGGACACACCTTTCGAAAGACATACAGTTTTATACGACACTAAAATCAAAGGGATTCGCAGCCATTTATTATTCAAATCAGTATCTTACGACCATCATAATACAAGACATTTTTAAACATAGATACAAACGACAGCAAGTCAACATACTCGAATAGATACGTCTTTCTTCTAAGACTTTATTACGAAAAGTTAAGGTTGAAAGTCTTTTACCTATAGATAGCTTGATATGCCGTTGTCAACATTTTCTAAGCAGATGATATATGCGTGTAATAAAACAACAAACAATATCATTAATGCGAGAGTTAAACAAATGTTAACACGTTCGACAGTTGGCGTAACGAGCTAAAACAAACAAATAAAACGTCCCATTGTCGTGCGTATGCGCATTAAACGCCTCGGTATTTATTAGCGTGCCATCTTGAAACGCGATGAAAGTCTCAGACATGGTGTAAAATTTTAGTATTTATAGGTGAGTATAAAATGTTATATTAATGTTTTTACAATCATCAGTATTTATACATATTGTTTAGCAGTCGATATTAACAGGATACCACTTCGAAAAACAAGACACTTGAGAAAAGGCAACTAAAAACATTTTTTATCAAGATATATTGTATTTAAATAGACAAATAAGAAGTACCTAACACTCTAAGGTCTTCACGACGTCTTTCATCTGAAAAACGAAGATTTACAGTAGAAAGTGATCCGATGATGAATAACACGCGCTGATTACAAAAACAAACAAACTGACAGCTTGTTTGTAGTAGGTATGCGCGTACGCACGTAAGCTGGTTCAGGGACGAGTTTCACTCACACTCACTCACTACACACTAACATTGTACACTACACTTACAGTACCTGGCGATAAATATTGCACACTTTTGGTTAGATAAATTTTTGTGTAATATTACGATCATTTATTTGTTTTAGCGATTCACAATTATGAGTAGTATACGCGGTGATCTGGCTAATTGTCTCTATCCAAAGGTTGGTGTGCCATAATCATTGCCGGGTACTGTACTGACTATACTTTTCAGGACAGTTTTCCTGTTGGTCTTTCAGTAGCTCTTAAATTTGAATTATACGTACTGAAAACTGAAGATGAAAGAGTTTTGACTGTTCCTTATTTTTGGAAATATCTCGAGTGACGTCTGAACTGTTTAATTAACAATTGTGGCTTTCGTTGCATTTTGACGTTGATATTGTTTGATATTTTTGATTCGGTTGAAAATTATATTCAACACACAATGTTTGACCTGATAATACCCGAAAGAGAAGACAAAGGAGCCTATTTAATCTAACAATCCTTTATGTTGAACCAGTTTTCAATAAGATCTTACTTAAGTATTTACTTTCATCTACTCATAAAGAAAACAAATAAATGATTTAATCATACAGACTTCTTAAACATTTTCACACGAAATACATGTTTCAAAATTCCATGATACAAAATACACGGCAAATATATTCAGCCGTAGCTAATTAGTAACGTTTAAATATGAGTAAATTGACGATATTAAACATTTTACGAGTGTTCAATAATATAAAATGTTTATATTAACAATTTATGACCCCTGACTGACCGCAAACTAGTTTCGGAACCTACACCAGTTTATTGGAGCGATGCGTGAGATAAGTCTTTGATTTAATGTGACGCACCGGACATTTATATTCGGGAGTAACTAGGAACATTGAGAAGTATTAGCTGGTATATTTTTTACACTTTTTATGAAGCGTATATTTTTTTTTTTTAGTTACATAGCGACGAATATTTGACCGAGACCGGGCAGCAGCGCTATCTGATAAATCTAAACTTTTAAACTGAGATGTCCAGTTGGCCGACCAATAATGGAAATAATGAAAATTTTTCTTATAGTAGGGAAGGTCCATAGTGTTGAACTGTTACGGAGTATTGATGTTAATAATGTTTCGTTATGTGCACACAGTTAGATGCGGGTTCTATTTATCGATGTATTGAAATTTAATAATTTAATAAACATTTATTTATTTATTTATGTATACACATTCAACACAGAGGACAATACATATATAAAAACAGAGTACATAGGCCCCACATATTCAAACTGGAATTTCTTCTCGTGGGCCTGTGGCAGGAAAAGATATAACAACACCGAGACACATAATGTTTTACACAAATAAGATAAATATACCGAAGAAACCAATATAAATAACAATAATAAACAAACTAATACAATACAATTACATAAAAAAATAACCAATATATAAATATACCTACATATATATGAATATAAACAAACAAATCTATATTTCAGGAGGAAAGATAATGTTCTCTCACTTGTCTCTTAAAGATAGAGATTGACTTGGCGTCCCGAATGTTCGGCGGGAGCCAGTTCCAAAGACTCACTGCATGAACGGAGAAGGAGTAACATATTAATTGTGTTAATTTGAAAACGTCCCGTTGTATATCTACTTAGGTCATTTGGCTTTTAGGATCGCTCCTGTATTCACCTGTAGTACCTGCAATCATTCAATTAATGATGTAGTCAGGAACTCAATATAACAATATTATAATCATGAAATATGAATGGAGGACATGGTTTTCTTATTTTTCATTTTCTTCTATATGACCTATTAAACTAGTTTCTGAATGAATGGAATCTATCATTCTATCATGTTTGCGTTTTTTTACTTTGATCTGACGTGTCAATTTATCACATCACAGAGAAGTAACATATTTCCGAGAAAATTGGAAAATATTATGTGTAAACAAAGTAACATAATGTAATTTAGACATTAGATACAGCTTTGTTTTGTTTGCGGATCACACCAGAGGTCTTCTGGTGTGATGGTATGTGAAGAATATTCTTGAATTTTACAATTGTGAGGTTGTTCTGATTGATAAATCCTTAGTCATTTCTAAGATAGGTAGTACTCAAAACTGAAAAAGTAAATAATATGGAAAATTAAAATATTTATAGTTTTATACAATAAAATATATGGGGACTCTGAGCATGCTTTTAGCCCTTTTTTAAAATAATCACTCAGACAATCAGACTCTGTTAAAACAATTGTTACATGCTTATATAATAGGTACCTAATAACATGTAAATATTACTACCGATCCAATTACCCTCCCCTTCCCCAATCTCCCCAATCCCTGAATACCCAACGATCTTCAAACTCCCAATCCCCAAATGGCCGGTAACGCACTTGTAACGCCTCTGGTGTTCCAGGTGTCCATGGGCGACGCCAATTGTTTTCCATCAGGTGATCCGTTTGCTTGTTTACCGGCTTATGCCATAAAAAAATAAGTATCTAATGAGTTGGTATTATCTTGAATCACAGCTTCACAGCTGATGTTCCCAGCACGCCTCAATCCCCAGATTACACCGGCCGTATAAAAATAAAGCCGTATTTATGAACATCTTTACAATAAACATTGAAAATATCAGAACATTCGATGTTATTTTTACAGTTCGCAACACTAAAGATGGTTTAGAATTAGGTTTACATGGCGGTGATTAAGTGGATATTTATTGTTATAAGTAAGACCGAATAAACGAGAAGATATTTGTACCTTTTCGTACATAAGAACTCAATACAAATTTTCAGATTTAATTCATTTTCGTTTCTGGATAATGTATGTTATCTGCGTTTATAATTAAAACAGGAGAAAAATGTGTATAAATAATATTAAATCGACTTTCAATCTATCAGTTTTGTCACCAAAAAACATGTTTCAATCATTGAAGTGTACATATTTGTTTCGCTACATGTAACACAACCACAGCAATTGCTCTTGCGCGTCCAATAGAATAATTGCAGGCGACAGAAGCAATTTAGTTATTTTTAGAATCGCCTCCACTTGTCGTATGCGATTTAAAAATACTTGTGTAAAGTGATTGAAAAGTTATTTTGCGTTTTAACGACTGCGAGATTACGAAATGAGATATATTGGAGAGGTATACTAATCTGTATGCTTCATTGGCCGGCGACTTCAGTGCGACTGCGGCGGCAAGGGATTTCGGGTTCGATTATCAGGTCGGGCAAAGTATTACTAGGTTTTTTAAAAAGATCTCAGTAGTAGCATGGAATCTGGATTTGTGTCCGGTATATGGCAATAGGCTCACCCGCTGTTACATGGGACCCGTAACATAAATAGTGAAAAGTGCGTGTTACATTAAGTCCGTAATGTGCATCTCTGCCTATCCCTTTGGGGGTTAAAGACGTGATGTAATGTATACTAATCTTTCGTGTTATATTTTTCTAGTATTTTGCTTAAGGTTTGAGTAAAGTTGTAGTTAATTTTTGTTTTGACAATAGTGCATAAATTGTTTATAGAACATCTTTCGTCTGGCAGAAAGTTAGAGAATTACTGATGGATCTGTCAAATCAAAATCTAATCAAATATTCTTCATTTCTATCTAAACATAACATAACAAGTACCTCATTATGTCAAATTTAAAACTTTTCTTTCTCACATGTCTAGACACAAGCAGCGAGTTTTCTCATCCATCTTTACTTATCCGATCTTCAACTTTAGTGTGTAGTTTTGAAGTTGGAAATCTAATAAACGAATTTAAGGATTGAAATGGTTTAATCTTCGGAGGTACAGTAAAGTTGGTTTCTTTAGTAGCTAGCCGCGATGCAGTTTATCTCAGAGATTTCCACTTATTACCACTGTGTTTCATGTTTGTCAACTGATCGACGACGATATTATTTAACCTTTCTAAATAACCTTAATGGATTTTGTTGGACATTGTTATTTCGGTCGTATTCTACTATTTTGTTGCCAAGTCAGTTAGCGCCAGTCATTGTGTTTCAAACCCATTTTTTATTTGTACTACTACATTGTAAATCATCTTTATATTATTTCTACGATAGGTTTTTTTAAGGATTTGATTTGATAGGACGACGTTTGCCTACTATCTCGCCTAGTGGTAAGTAATGATGCGGTCTACGATGGACGCGTCGTCTCATAAGCAGCCTATTCACTCGGACCTTAAAGACACCCAGGTTATACAGACTCTGGCAAATAATTCCACTCCTTAACAGTGCGCACAAGGAAGCTTAACTTTATGGAACATAATTTTTTTGCTTGAATATGAATATTAGGTTCCTTACGTAAATAACAAATGTGATATCAGATCTACGTGCTGCATGTTTCTTTAATTTAAATACCTCTACAAAACACTATTATTTAAAATCTTTAAAAGATTATCTTATTGTGGAAGTTTAGCAACTATGTATATAAAGATTGCAAATATTTTTTGAGTTCTATCTTTGTTTTTTGTACCATACTTATTTTAATTCTGCTGTTCAGTCATACACATAATCTACCAGTCAACTTTAAGGAGATTCAGATAGGATTTTTAGTAAATAGATGCCAATTAATACATCCCACTGCTTTAGCCTTTAGCCCTTACTTATTTAAAACTGTTTAAAATTTATATTTGACGAAAGATTCCAATTTATATTTTTGGATGCAAACATCCACATCAATCACAATTTATTGTTTGTTACGTGAAAGTATTTCTCATTAGCTAATTATTGTCAGATCGTTACAGTCGGTAACAATAATACATAATTCATCACTGTCAATATTGTTTAGGTGGTTTTTTATCTAACTTTTTTCTTTTACAATGCTCATTACTTACTCCGTCGAGTGGCTGCAATGAATTTAATACATTTTCCTGGAAATAGTATGCAGTCCAAATATTCGAGATGTGATAAAATGGGGCTATCTTTTGCTACCTGAGGTACTAATCACAGATTGTGAGAAGTCGGTGGTCAATTCTAAGGTCACAAAAGATCCGACTGACAAACTGTTTTGCACTGTTTCCACTTATCAAAAGTATGCAAACGCTGAGTTTGACTGCAAAATTAACCTCATAATTTAATTACTAACGGGCCTATATTTATATTCGTATTGAGAACATTCTAGAACGTAGTTAGATTCCAACCTCGAGTCCCTAAGTAGTCGTAAACAAATGAACAGCTATTACTGTGTAGGCACGAGCAAGTGATTGCACAATGAAAATAGCCCAGTGGCTTACATCGTGGCAATTACGCTGGATGTCTCCAGATCTAAGAATAGACAGACGGACGAGCCCCTTGCTGTTGTATAATCTAGTTGCTGATAACTCGCAAAGATTAAGAATCGTCTTGATTCTAGAAGGGTCACAATATGCCACGAAGTTAGTAAAATATCCGTGTAGTGAGGCTATATACGAATATGCCTCCTATGCCTGCTGTTTAGTCAACTCAACCCCGTAGCGACGCAACCAGTTGCCGCTATCAACAAACTGTATTCAGCTCTATAGGGAGTTATTCATCAGCTTGGAGGTGTCAGCTTGGTTGCGCAGCCAATTAAACATTTCTTGGTCACGGTGACTGGTTGCACCGCCATTGTGTCCTGGTAAAATCTAGCCTTAAGGGATTAGAACATTCCATACACATTAATATTATAAATGTGAAGTTTGTTTGTTTGGATGTTTGTCCGTCAATCACGCTGAAACTACTGAACGGATTTTGACATGACATATGCATCTTACACTAAAATATAATATTGACTTTATATCCTGATCCATCGATCTATCAAATCATATTCTACGCGGACGAAGTCGCAGGCAACAGCTAGTACATGAAATATCTTATTCAGATAGATACCATGTTGTAGATCTGTGATCTCCTCACGAAGATCATGCCACGTTAAATAGGAAGCGTGTAACCACCAGCTTGCAGTATGCACGTGATGCAATCGTCAATCAACGAGAGAGGGTCGTAATTGCAGTTTTATTGTCCTCGTGTTCGAAGGTCGGACTAAATCTCAGCTCACGTGTAGGTATATTTCATAAGGTTTTATGATGTATGTGTAGGTACATTGCTTTCGAAATAAAAACAAAAGTAGTCACTAATGCAAGCTGGGAAGCTATCAAGTTGAGAAATTCATTTGTTGACTAACGTCCCATACTGAAAGACTACTCAGTTTTAAGTTGTACTTAATATCGTGCCATCTCTGTCATTTTACAAAGAATTTGTAGTGACAGAACTATACTCAACCATGACTTAACCCCTCCCCCCGTTCCCCAATCTCTGAATCCTCAACAAGCCTCATCCCAACAATTCCTAATCCCAACAATTCCTAATCCCAAAAGGTCGGTAACGCACTTGTAACACCCTCTGGTGTTTCAGAGAAATGGACAAGAGCGACGCCGATTGCTTACCATCAGGTGATCCGTCCACTCGTCACGTCAAAAGTGTCCTCTGGCGAGATACATAAACCGTACGATAAACACTCTCCCATGCAACGTTAAAGAAAGATAAACCGATAGAATTTAATTTTATATATCATTCAGTTCTACCGTATTTTCTGTCAGGATCTATTCAAAGATTTTGGATAAAGATCGATTGTTAATTTCAGCCGTAAACCTGCCAACAGACCTGATCTCATGGTGTTACGTAGGTACATAAATAATCCAATGTATATTAAAGAAACAGTTTTATAGGATACAGGTACTTAATCATATAATAAATAATGTGAGTCATCTCCAACTAAATGTAAGTAGGTTATCTTGCTGACGTTCAGCAGAAAATATACCTCTATATAAAAGAGAAATAGACCTACATTAAAATGTTTTTCAACTATTATATTTATGTGTTCCCAGAAAACAATGTGAAATATTACTGTAAATCAACGAATCACACATAGTGTAACAAACATTTAAACTAATTATAGAAAATTCTTGTTTTGTAAATTGGTAATATTATCTACTAATTAAGTTATCGACACAATTATTTTAATTAATTGTTTAAAGTAGAGGTATAATATCTCACTTTGACATTCAGCTAAACAGTTATTAGTTTACAAACCTATTCAAAATACAAAGGTCTATGACAAAATTTATGAAATAAATGAAGTAATTATTTATCTAAATCATTAATAAAAATACATCAAACTTGAACCTAAAGATTCCTTAAATACGGTTTCAGAGTCACCAAGCGGCTATAAGTAGAACTAAACACTTCACTGAAACTTCAGTTTACGTCGAAACCATGCTGAAACTAAACGCTCTGAAATATAGTAACGTTTCCCTTTAGATAATGTAGATGGCGCTAGGATTGCGATGCCTCTCGGTTATGGAAAAGGAAATGGAAGGTTTTGTTTATATAGCCTGTGTTCTTTATTGTAAGCACAGGTTGGCAAACTACTACAACTATTAGGCTACTTAAATATTTAAGATCTTAATATTAAGGTATTATATTACAACGCATTATAAGAAAAACGCCTCGTTGCCCGAGTGGTCATAAGTGCGACTGCTAGGCAAGGGGTTTCATCAGAATTCATGGATAGTAATTTGACCATATCATTTGATACAGTAACTAGCACCATTCCATAAACTCATGCATACTAAATAACGACCAGGGAATTTATTTAGTAATAGCTTAATTTTGGTTTCAAATTACAAATTGATTACATAACACAAATACTTACTTTTGAAAATAAGAAAAGAATATGTACACCTCAAAATACACTAAAACTAATAGAGAAAATAAATAAAATAAAACCTTATACCACATCCTACCTACATAGGCAGTGCATACACAGATACTTGAAACCTCACCCATTAATTAATTAGGTAGAGAACCGTTCCGGACCGGATCCCTACACATACATATATATCTATGTATTCTACATACGTAAATACAAGGACGATGAAAAAAAGGGCGACGTCATATCGCTTAGAAATGATCGAAGCATCAAAATGTCAGCGGGTTATTTATGTGTGCGTGTGTAATAGGTTACCACATTATCAAACTTAAGAATAAAAAAAAATCGCGGAGAACCTAACGGGTTACCGGGGCTCCAGCTCGACGTGCAGGAGAAGGAACGGGGTGGTTTTTAGTCAGTAAGTGTACGGGTTTAGTTTGCCCGTACACTACCGTTAGTTGGTTTCAGTTGGTTGAGTTGATTGTTGAGTGTGGTGATGAATGAATACTCATCACTTGGTTTATTATCCGCCAGTTACAGTTTAGTAATAGTTTTAATGATTCTCACAGATACGCTTGTGTTGCGTTGGCAGTTGTACATACACTGAAGGCCGTTTTAATAATTGTTACGAACTAAGTGAAACGACCGATATGCTTACTTAGCTTGATGTCGCGACACGAATGTACGTAAACCGTACAGTAAGAGTGTGATACTCCCTCTCGCCTCATCCAGGCGGTAGCAGTCATCCGATCATTTTCTCCCCTTAAAAAAAAGAATTAAGAAAATGACAGATGTCTTTCGTGTCAATGTGTGCATGTTCTGCGTGTAAGTCTATAGTAACCAGGTGCCACAGTCGTTGTTTCAAGATACTGAGAGAGTTTTTATCAACGACCTTGCGTAAATTAAACCATAGACATATTAGACATCCCCTAGTCTCACATTTTCCTATCCTTCATTCTTACGTGGCCCCGGCGCGGGAAGGATGTGCCGTAATTACGGAGCGACCTAATTACGGGACAATTGAGAGCCGTACCACGGACATACATATATATATTATGTATGTAGTATGCTGTTACTTACTAGGAGCCAATAGTTAGTTTGTTTAAGAGGGAAAGGCATTGATATGGACTTATATTTAGGTTCTGTGGTAATGGATGAGGGTAAATAAGTATCCAATTTGCTTATTAGTACCATAATATCTGAGTATCTACTTGTAGTTGTTTGGAAATATTTTTTTACTATTCAACAACAATTGTATTTTACTCATTAAACTGTCAAACACCGAGCAGTTACCGGTGACCGCAACCTATTGTTCTATAATTGTGTCTATAATGACGGTTCTCAACGAGTTAATCAAAACTTGAGTGATGGTAAAATTTAAAAACATAAAAACAAACACTGCCTCGTTGGCCGAGTGGTCGCAAGTGCGACTGCCGGGGCAAGGGGTCTCGGGTTCGATTCCCGGGTCGGGCAAAGTATTACTGGCTTTTAAAAAAATCTCAGTAGTAGCACAGAGTCTAGAATTGTGCCTGGTATATGGTAATAGGCTCACCCCCTATTACATGGGAATCATAACATAAATAGTGAAAAGTGGGTATTACATTGTACAGTGGCATAATGTGCACCTCTGCTTTCGGGGATAAAAGGCGTGATGTTATGTTATGTTATTAAAAAAAAACATCGAGCCTAGTCATTTTTAATAACCCCCATCTCTAACAAAACTAAAATCTTATCTTATGTTTCATTAGACTTGAATTATTTAATCAATTAAACCTAAGATTCTCAACGATGCATTTCTTTTTCACGATTAATTTCATTACCGCAATAATATTACAACAGCAATAAATTGATAGATGTCAGTCTTTATTCCTTAACCCAATAGGTATATCAAGGCAGGTGCCTATATTCCGAGTCGAGAATAGATCCTCCCACGCCACACTGAACTCCATCATTCATAGTGATTGGACGCGGAGTACACGTTGCACCGGTCATTATAAAGGCCCCACGGACAGTCTTAGTCAAGAATATTCTAGAACAAGCGATAGAAGATTGAATGATCTGAGTTAAAGCATTTGTTTTAACAAATCAAAATACGAACACTCTTGATGCATGCTTTTACAGGGACTGTATTCATTCATTATACATGGACATAAAAAAATATTAGTTAGCAAGCGTATATCATCGAGCTCGCTGCTAATAATTATGAGCCCATGTCGTGGCTCGAAAGTAGTCGAACAACAAGCTATGTGCATAAATCGTATTACGTAAAGTAAAGGGAGTAAATATTTTAAAGTGTCATAAAATAACTGCCTCGTTGGCCGAGTGGTTGCAAGTGCGACGAGGGGTCACGGGTTCGATTCCCGGCTCGGGCATATTGGTTTTCTTTTTAATCTCAATAGTAACACGGATTCTGGAATTGAGTCTGGTATATGGCAAAAGGCTCACCCCCTATTACATGGGACTCATAACATCAATAGTAAAAAGTGGGTGTTTCATTGTACAGTAGTATTAAGTGGCGAAATGTACACCTCTGCTTACCGCTTCAGGGATAAAAGGCGTGATGTTATGATATGTTATGTTATGTATGTCTTTTAAAATTGTATCATCTATTATGCAACTCAGTTTGCTCTCTCTTCCCATTGATTTCCCAAACTGATGCAATTATACCGTAAATCAATTAGTACTTCACTTTGACGGGAGCAAACTTCTTCAATAACGTTGTTAGAACAAGATTCAAGTTTGCATACATAATGTTGCTTGAAACTCTTGCTGAGGTAACATATAAACATAATATTATAATATCATGTTTGTTTATCTTTAAAGAGAAAGAGTTGTATGTATAGTTGTACTATGTTTAACCTAAGAAGTTGTTATACGTTTTCAAGGGATAAGCCTGTAAACGAGCAGACGTATCACCTAATGGTAATCGGCGTCGCCCATGGACAAGTGCGTTACCGGCCTTTTGGGGATTGGGAGTTTGAGAACTGTGGGTATTCAGAGATTGGAGAGATTGGGGAAGGAGGGGGTACCCTCACTCACATGACGAAACACTAAGCAAGCGTTGCTTCATGTCAGTTTTCTGTGAGGCCGTGGAACACTAGACCTATTCGTGACGAAGCATGGCTCTCCCACACTTACAATATACATGTCTTTTGAAATCCAAAATCTTTTTTTTACACTTTACTAAGTAGATAAAATTATTGAAATATTTAATATATCTCCTACATACTACATCAGCTTTTTACCAACGCTTGCGTTGTGTTTCGTCGTGTGAGTGAGGTTACCGGAGGCCCAATTACCTTCCCCTTCCCCAATCTCCCCAATCCCTGAATCCCCAACGATCCTCAAACTCCTAATCCCCGAAAAGCCGGTGACGCACTTGTAACGCCTCTGGTGTTCCAGGTGTCCATGGGCGACGCCGATTGCTTACCATCAGGTGATCCGTCTGCTCGTTTACCGGGTTATGTATTCCATAAAAAAAAACAGTGTGGTAACTTTTCTATAATAACTATCATGAGACGTACTAAATTAACTAAAAATCGCGGGTTACTCACGTAAATATACTGAGAACAGCTCTTCTAGTTTTGAACCACAGAGGTTTAGTTAATTTAATGTGGTAACTGTACGAAAATATCATGTAAGTTTATTATATAGGTTGTTATGGTAATATTTTGTATACATATTGAATTTTCCACTCACTGATAGACTTTGCTACCCAACAATGTGGGTGGAACGCACAGTGGGGTAAAAAAACGTTAACATTTTCATGACAGTTTTGACGACGGTTAAAGTGTTTCTATAAAGCTGAAATATACACAGTCACGAAATCTGCTACAGAGGAGATTATACCACTTGGTACTATTCAAGCCTTTACAGCTGACCATTTGAAAAAGATATGTATATCTTTTGCCAGCAGTAACTTTCATGTCAAGAAACATGTCAAATTACAAAGAATATTTGTAGACGGTTAATAAAATAACAAAACATCACGCCTTTTACCCCCGAAGGGGTAGGCAGAGGTGCACATTACGGCACTTAATGCTACTGTACAATGTAACACCCACTTTTCACTATTTATGTTATAAGTTCCATGTAATATGGGGTAAGCCTATACTATACGATACCGAGCACAATTCCAGACTACATGCTAATACTGAGAATTTTTAAAAACCTCAGCAATACTTTGCTCGACCCGGGAATCGAATTGCGAACACTCGGCCAACGAGGCAACATAGACGGTTAACATTATAATTATAAACAAACCTAAATACAAATGAGACTAATCAACTATTTACACTCAAAACCTCATTTCTCCATTAACAACAAATTGTCTAACGAGGCAAACAACTAATTACTTTCATCCAATCAGTAGCTACACCCCACAGAGTATAAACGCGGCGTTTTTAAACCGGGCTGTCCGTCGATGTTAGTATACGGCTTCCCTTCAAAGCCGAGGTTCCTTCATTGCATTCCCGACTCTCCTGTGCACTGGACGTTCCAAATTCAAATCATAAGTGATGTCAGAGGCCGAAGAAAAAGGAGTCCAGGTATGTTTCAAACCTCTTTTTTTGTAACGAGGTCGTATATGCAGTTTTGTTTATATTTTTTGTGAAATTATTTTGAAACTCTTGACGTGGTTGTTTTATGATTATTTTTAGACTTTCGGATGTGGTTTCGCGTAGTTTATCGACAGTGGAAGTCTATCTGTATTTCCGAATCGTACTGGTTTTCAATGAACGTTTAAAATGATTAATTGGTTTCGTTGGTTTATGTGGTTTGCGTTCGTTTCGGTCGGAATGTGTCCTTAATATTTCTGTTGTTGACGGTTTGAGGTGTTTCAGAATTAACTTTGAAATGATGAAGTTTCTTTGAATGTGTATCTACTGTGAACTCGTTTACCTATAGTTTTATTTGAGTAGAATGAAAAAGAAAATAAAACTTATACTAGTAACATTTTATTTACAGTAACAATACTTTTTAGTTTCACAATATTAAGTTAAAAAGTTTTGTTAGTTTTCTTTCTAGAGCTATTTAAGACGATGTTTTCAGTTTTGATGCTGTAAATCAATAAAATTGGCTATAAATAAGTGCAATTCTTCTGAAATAAAATCCTTCTGAAACGACGTAAGAACCGAGTATAAACTCTTTGTATTTTAAAACTACAATAAAAATTAACCGCTTGGTTTTTTGTAAGACTTTTATATGAACCTCGTGGTATTTTTTTCAAATTGACAAATTATAGGTATATGTAGGTACCGAACATTGTTTTAACACCAAAAGATTACTACAATTGGACCAGAATAAGCAGCTTAAGATTTTTCTCCCTGATTGGACAAGCATCCGTGTTGACCTTTGACCTTCAATGACCCAAATCTATAGCCTATCCGAGTTACCATAGGCTATAGTTTCGGGTCCGCTATAGAGGCTACAAAAACGTGTCGATGGGATAGGTATGTTCAGGAAAAACCTTTGTATGGAAAATAGTTTTTTTTTTTTAAAAAAAAAGGTTCAGTATATTGGCCCATGTATTGGACCCTTTTTGGGTTTCGTGTTGGACCATTCGTTTAGTTAACAATGCCTGAGTAATTTATTACGATTGTGGTGTAGTGGTTGCGAGTGTTGTTGTTTAGCGTGAGGTACTTGGTTCGGTGTTAATTTATTGTTCATTACCCAATGGGGCCCATAACATCCATGAAGATAATTATATTTAGATAAAGATATATTTATTTAGTAAAACATGAGTAATTACAATGAAGGTGGTTTTTTGGTTAGTACAGAGTCTACATGTTTTGCCATAAATGGCGTACTAAATCAATTACTTTAGGCAGATAATACCAATCTACAAATACAAAATCAAATGTCAAAGTTTGAATGAAAAAAAAAATTATAATGTAAATGAATAACAACAAAAATCATAATTTAAAAATCACAAGTCAAACAGTTTAAATTATGTCAATTGGTGAACATGATGACAAGTGGGTTCCGTATTTTATATAGGTACACCCATTTTTCAAATCTCTTCAGCCGTTTTGACGTTGATTTAAACACAGACTCACAAACTTTTGCATTTCTAATATTAGTAAGATTGTATGGCATCAGATTATATAGACAAGACCTTATGTTTCGTGTTATTTTTCATATAGATAGTAGAAGTTTGCAAAGTAGTTACCTGTTTCTGAAGCGACATATTGAATAGTTGATATGCATTGCTTATTTTCATCATTTAACATATTATAATTGGTTACTTACGCCGTCAATGTAGAGAATATCTGACGCTTAGGACATTTTGCGCCATGTAAAACCTAATAACTAGGATATGCTAAAGTATTAGTAGTTTATACCCCCAGGTTTACTTTCTACCTCTACATAGGTATTTAGTAAGCTTAGCTTTTTTCATTTTTACACATCACATAAACAGCCAACACATAAGTGGCCACTGCTGACCAAAGACCCTTCTCGCACGGAAAAGGTTTGAGCATTAATCACCATGTTTGCTCAATGCTGTTGTTTCAGGTCTGGGTGTCATTGTGTATGTGAACTTGTACGTTTGTGAACGCACCCACGACAC
This sequence comes from Spodoptera picta, assembly GCA_038387885.1. NCBI lineage: Eukaryota > Metazoa > Arthropoda > Insecta > Lepidoptera > Noctuidae > Spodoptera > Spodoptera picta. The sequence continues at coordinate 187,596 of JAZHFQ010000745.1, read as the reverse complement.
AGGAGAAAATCCTGGTGTGAGGCAACGATTTAAAAAAAAAATGCGGGTTGCCGATTTCGAACTTATAATTAGAAATTATAAGCCCAGGTTTCCGCACGATTTTTTTGTGCATCGTTTGTCAGTGGTGTCTAAATAATCTTAGGAAGTACATATAACTCGGAAAAAGTCACATTGGTGCTTGCCGTTGCTAGGTTTCGAACTCGCGCGCTCACGTAGGAGAAGCGGGCGTCTTAAGCCTCCGGTCTACCACGACATTCATAAAATAAATTGAGGTATTTGTGTTTGGTCTAAAATAATATTTCAAATACGCTAACAGCAAGTTAGGCATAAAAATATAGCAAGCGAACTCCCATTCGTATTTGTAACATTAGTTAGCATTATAACACGATCATAAAACTATTTTGAAACCGACGATTACTTTAATATGGAATTAAGGTTTATTGCTTTAGAAATAAAACATTTTAGTAAATTTACCTTGAAATGTATAAATATTTAATTTTAAATATTTAATATATAATTTCAAGATTTTCAAGTGTGAGAGAGCCATGCTTCGGCACGAATAGGCCGGCTCGACCGGAGTGATACCACGGCCTCACAGATAACCGACGTGAAGCAACGCTTGCGTTGTGTGTCGTCGTGTGAGTGAGGTTACTGGAGGCCCAATTACCTTCCCCTTCCCCAATCTCCCCAATCCCTGAATCCCCAACGATCCTCAAACTCCTAATCCCCAAAAAGCCGGTGACGCACTTGTAACGCCTCTGGTGTTCCAGGTGTCGATGGGCGACGCCAATTGCTTACCATCAGATGATCCGTGTGCTCGTTTACCGGCTTATGCCATAAAAAAAAATATTCCCTTCTAATCTACTTTCTAATATATTATCTTTATTCTTCGTTTATATTAGGATAAGAATAAGAAAGAGAAAAAGGAATATGATATCTATAACATCCCACGTGTTGACAACAAGGTTAATGCCTTGGCTGGGCAATCGGCTCCCGCGCAACGTGTCGCATATTCGATTCCCGCACGGAGTAACTCTTTGTGTGATCCACAAATTGTTGTTTCGGGTCTGGGTGTCATGTGTATGTGAACTTGTATGTACCTATGTTTGTAAATGCACCACGGCCACGACACAGGAGAAAATCCTAACGTGGGGAAACGTTTAAAAAAATATATATCTTCAATTCGTTTTTCGTATTCTGATCAATAAAGATGGATAGAAGAAGTCATATTAAATTACTCGTAATTCACTCAATGAGTTATTTGCTATTTGTGTCTATTTTGTTACTTCCTCTTCTTCATAATCAAATTCCTTATAGGTATTTGTAACATACTTAACTAGTTTTTGGTCTGTTGTTGTTATCCTTGGCCATTTATTTTGAGCTAGTTAGAATTTCCTCTTTTTTCCTTATCCTGGTTTATTCTTTAGAACAATCAAGTTAGGAATAAAAAAATAGTAAGATTAAGTTGTCTTTTAACCATATTTAACTGAATATTAGTAACTCCTGTTATTTGTTGTCTTTGTGACAACTACTGCAGACTTCCTTCATCTCTTCCATAACAAATGCTCAATAGATTTGTTTTGAAATATTAGACCCAGTGCAATATATTAAGCTGGTTTAATATCAACTTCCTAAACAAGTATAAATTGTAATATTGTGTAAACAATCTCAGTTGCCAAGTTTGAAACTGCAACATTTTACTACTTAATAAATGTTTTAACTCACAATGTATTTGCAGTGTTAGTCGATTATAATTGGGCCAGTTGATATTGTTAAAGTCCTAGATTCTGATCGTACACACATTACACCTCTGTTGCGTTGTGGGTAAAAAGGTAGAGAAAAATTTTGTATACATTTCAACTCCCTCGTTGGCTGCCTCGTTGGCCGAGTGGTCGCAAGTGCGATTACCGGGCAAGGAGTCTCGGGTTCGATTCCCGGGTCGGGCAAAGTATTACTGGGTTTTAAAAAAAAACCCAGTAGCAGCACGTAGTCTGGAATTGTGCCCGGTATATGGTAATAGGCTCACCCCCTATTACATGGGACTCATAACATAAATACTGAAAAGTGGGTGTTACATTGTACAGTGGCATTAAGTGCCGAAATGTGCACCTCTGCCTACCCCTTAGGGGATAGAAAGGCGTGATGTTATGTTATGTTACGTGATTAATAATATTCAGTTTCATTGAAATAAACGAGATCCCTATTTGGGGAATTTTAGTCAGCCCACAAGAATAGAAATATTCCAACATATCTTTTATTTCTAAAAGGTCACTTCAGTATTGAATTACAAATAGGCTCCGTCGTTTCTACTTCAATCACTAAATCAATTGACTAATCCTAAGACGAAAAATCTTCCTAATCCCTGAACTAAAACCAAAGGGAAGGGGGGAGACGGAAATCTTTATTAAAATTCCAGCGACCTTCTTCAGATTGACGCCTCAATAACAAGGAGTAATATGAGAAAGTTTCAGCCGCAATATTTCACATAACTTCGTTAGACAAGCTATTTTTGATCGAAAGTAGATAGATACAAGGATTATATTTCCAGGTGATTTGTTATACGTTTTGGCAATAACAAATTGTGAGGTATAGGGATCGAGTGGCGATGTGACGTGTGATGGTGGCTGCCATTACGATATTGGAATTTTGAACTTGGAACATCAAACATCAGTGGTTTACAGTGCTCTGCATATTTTATGTTAGAATTGCTGAATAGTGACAGTTAAATGTAAAGTGCTTATTGCTTTAGGTTATATGAGTGAAATGTTGCATCATGTCACGAGACTTGAGCGAAGTGTATTGAGAAGTAAGACATATCGTTAACACTATGATATTTAAGTGTCATAGTGTCTTACTTCTCAATACACTTAGCCCAAGTTTCGTGTCGCGGAGAACCTAACGGGTAACCGGGGTTCCGGCTCGACGTGCAGGAGAAGGAACGGGGTGGTTTTTAGTCAGTAAGAGTCTGACACTCCCTCCCGCCTCACCCAGGCGGGAGCAGACATTCGATGATTTTCCCCCCTTAAAAAAAATTAAAAAAAAGCCCAAGTGATACGATACAATATTTCCCTCATATTACCTTTAAGCAATAAGCACTTTAAAAACTTAACTTTACTACATACACTTTACTTATCTAAAGGCAAAGCCAGTGGAGAAAAGACTTCAAATTACCAAGAAATAGTAGATGAAATTAATGCTGCAATTCTATGCATCAGTAGCATCATTCAATCGTAAATTAAAATAACAACACATAATTGTACTGTTGCTATTAATTTCATAAAATCAGAACACTAGCTAACAAAAAACGTAAAACTGAAACGTGACAGGCGTAAAGCTGTTCTCACTATTTCTATCCAGTTTTTGTATTCGTTGTAGTTTTGATTTCCACTTGAGTGGGAACGGTATGGATGACGAACCACTCGCCAATTAACCCCGACTGTACCGGACAACGCATACATATACATAGTTATATATGTATGTATGTATGTACTGTAGATACACGTTCACGAGGCGAGCGTCGTAATATTGTAGTCTTGGTTGATGTGTAATTGTGTATAGAGAGAAATACCTTCTCGATTTTGCGTAATAGATGTTAGACTGATTAATATTTGGCTATATTTATCGTCTCTTTATCTCTAAGGGCCGATTTTTCAATTATCAGTTGATTCTTACCTAGAGAATAAAATTGACATGTGACAGTTTTTAATATGGAAGAATTGTCAAATATTCAATATTAGTCCTCAGTTAAAACTTATCTAGCGTTGGAATAATCGGCCCTAAACCTTATTCATCGGTGAATTCATCACTTGTAACTGCGATTAAACATCTAGTTCTAGCCGGTCTCGCAGCGGACTTCACTACGATTCCAAAGTTACCTGCGAAAACGGGGTTTTAGTAAATCCCCATTTTGGAGTCCTCGATTGTCGTTCGATGCGAACAGACGTATTTATAACTTACTATTGAATTAATGCAACAGTGACCTACTAAATTACTTTTGCTGATACTGTAACTAAGTATTTTACAATGAAAACATAATCCAATCATAGTAGTTTGAAAATGGATAAAATACCGAATAATCTGGCTTCCTGTGCCTCACCAATAGGGAGCAGCCGTAAATCTGGCTTCTCTATAGAAGCTGTGTCCACGCCCGACATTCAGAACTGGATGGCAAGCATTGAGAAGCAGTTGAACGAAGTATGTATTATTGCCACAGAGGGTAAACTCAATTCGGAGCAAAAACTCAAAATTTCTAACTTGAGCCGAAAAATTGGTGCTGATGTGTCGCAAATGGCTGTCCTATACCAAGCTTTGAAGCAGCAAGCCCGCTTAGCCGTCAATATTATGGATGAATTGAGGGAAAAACAAGATCTATCAGACCAAATGTGGGAGATCAAAAACACTCTCAAGAACTCAAATACAACAAAAAACGAGTCTTTCGCTGATATGGTGAAGAAATGTAAAAGTTTCGTGCGACCTAACTGCTCTGTTGCTATTTATCCAATAAATAAACAGAAGTCTAGTGATGAAACTAAATCGATTGTGCAAAAAATTATAAGTCCTGAAGAATTGAAGCTACATGTGCGCGGAGTCCGTCGAACTCAAAATGGAGGTGTTATAATTAGCACAGAAACCAAAGAAGATGCCGTCAAAGTCAAGGATGCAGTAGGCATATCGTTGTCTGGACTCTTTGCTGATGAACCCAAAAAGCGCCAACCACGACTCACGATTATAGGAGTGCCGACGTCCATGAACGATGCTGACGTAATTAAATGCATATACGAGCAGAACATAACTGACAAGTTCCCAGATATGTCATTAGAGTCCTTTTTAACGGCTGTTAAAATAAGTCACAAATCTGGAAAAAAGGATGCATCGACCTGTAACTTCATAGTAGAGGTTCCAGCAAAGATACGTAAAGCCCTTATATCCCAAGAAAGGCTTTACAGAAACTGGACTTCTTGCCCTGTCAGAGATTTTACGCTCGTCACCAGATGCTACAAATGTCAGCAATATGGTCACGCAGCAAAAACGTGCCGGGAGCTCTCCCCATCGTGTGGCCACTGTGGAGAAGTGGGACATTTAACATCTGCGTGTACTAAGAAAGTGGAGTCCCTTAAATGCGCAACTTGTTCTCGGTTTAACAAACCCAGCCAGCATAAAACTGGAGACGTTGAGTGTCCCGCCAGGAAGATAGCGGAATATCGGTACATCAACTCAATCGACTATGAGGGCGCATATTAAAAACGCATTACACTCTAGGTCTTTCCGAGTTGGTTAGCCTTTGCCCTGAACAACAGTTACACAACATAACAGCCTTATTGCTACCTAAGCAATTAATTTCATATTATTGTAATTAGAAAATGACCGAATGTCAATACATTCGGTCATTTTCTAACATCAGCAGGAATATAAACTAGGTTACAATTAACCTAGTTTATATTCCTGCTGATGTTTGCAATTCCTCGGTCGTAGTGATATGTTGTAATTCTGAATAAATGTTAATGTTAGGTATATACATACTATAATGTTGCAATATTTTTGCCTATCCCTTCGGGGATTTATTGTTATGTAAGTAGGTATATTTTATGTAGAGGTATAACAATAATTAAAAATGCACCTCTGCCTATCTCTTATGAGAATATAGAGTATGAGGTTTTATTTTGTAAGTATGTATGTTTATTAAAATAATGATATTGTTTACTGTTGCATAATGATAAGTATGTAGTTACGTTTTTAGAAATAAGATGTCTTCCTACAAAATTAATGTATAGAGCTCCTTTCGCCTGCGATACAGGATTGTCCTAGTGCAGGCATCTAACTTTATGAGATCAATTTTACTTACTTGAAACATATATTGTATTTTGCATTTTTGAATTATGAATAAATTTTATTATTTATTATTATTTATTTATTATTTATTTCAGAGGAAGGTTTTTGTTCAGTAAAAAAATGTGGTCTGGTCTCTGTCTGATGTTTATGATTTTCTACAGTTAAACTTCAACTTTTTCAAGCTTCCTTGTACGCACTGCTAAAGAGTGGAATTCTTTGCCAGAGTCTGTATTTCCTGAAGAAAGTCTTCAAGGCTCGAGTGAATAGGTTGCTTAAGGGATGACGTGCTGCATCGTACACCGCATCATTGCTTACCACCAGGCGAGATAGTGGTCAAACGTCGCCCCATCAAATATATATATAGAGGTATAAAAAAACTCCATTTGCACACACTCCCATTACGGAGTAACGTTATGTTCCTAACTGGGATATAAAGAACTTTCAATCGGGAAAACCATTACACCCATATCTCAGAGGAATCGTTACGCTACAACCAATATCGGTAAAAGTTTTATTCATTTGGTCCGGCAATTATATTGGCACGTCAAACACGCATTGTTTTGTGAAAGGAAAACCCTTTAAAGAAATGAAATATAGACTATAACAACACTTTTGTTTTTTTTATTGTTATTCTATTATTATTACTAAATATATTACATTATCAGATATCAGTCACGGACAAGTGCTGAAAATCAGCGCCGCGACTCGAGCGCACTCGGGTCACGGCATTTTAGCCGAGCTCTAACCTTTTTGCGCCGTCTTTACTGTTTTAATTTTTTTTTTCTGTTTGTGACGGTGTGCAAATAAATAATTTTTCTTTCTTCTTTCTTTTTTTGATCCAAGTCACCTCCTTCTCTCGAAATCCAATAGTAGTGATGATTCACCGGTTCTGGCTCACGCGTTTGACAGGTCAAATCCGGGAGAATCAGTCGCACCAAACCTAAAAAAAAAAAAAAAAAAAAAAAAAGGTTTTGGCATGCTCTGATCACGTTTCTGCAGTCCTTTTTTGCGTAGGATGCGTGGTTCTGGAGTTATGCAAATCAATTGCAAATCCATTTATTGTTATCTCATTCATTTCCGGTGCTCCTGACCCTCATCAACGCTCCATTGTTATTATCTATACTTCGAACACCCTTTTGGCGTTCTTATCTATTACTCACTGGTAACCCTCATTATCTTTCATTTCCTATGTCATCAATAAAACACAATCATTCATTTTAATTTTCTAATTAATTTATTACTTTTTTCTACAAAATATGAGTGGAACATCTCATCCACAAAAATATCATTGTACAGTGTGTTCCCTGTAAATATGTTCGTAAAACTATGCATTGAACATCCCTGAAACTTAAATAGCAAATACATTAAGCAATATTGACCACAAACTGAAGTCCAATCATTCTGAATCCTATCAACATTCCAGTCCCATCTCTTACAATTCCTTTTCAAAAACTGAAGATGATATCGCTCAGGTGTTCGTCCATATGAATCAAAATATTGACCGATGCCATTCGCATCGATATGTACAGCTATCCAGTGTGACCCTGGTTTATCATCCGCATCCAAATTGCATATTATATACGTTGGTACATGTGTATACATAGGTAGTCTATTCGCAGCATAAACATTATTTTCTAGACTGACATGAATCTTTTTCATATGCTTTTGTAATTCTAGTGTGTCCATGATATTACTGTTATTAACAAATTATTACAGTACTAATCTATTCAATGGTTGTCATACGAATGTTCAATTATAGTGATTTGTAAATATTAAATATCGCATTCTTTTGGGAATCACAAAACAAGTTCATGCCTGTTGCGATGTGCGATAAATTTGTTGACTCATAGAGTTCAGATAAGAATGGTGCTATATAAGATCGAACAGTTGCAGTCATGCAGTCAGTCTATGGTCGTTTGACCACAGTGGATTGTGTACGTCTACCAATACTACTACGTTTGTGTTACTTACTTCAACGCATCAATGGTCATGGAGGTAAGTGTTTATTCTATTGACAAACTTACTTGTATTTCTGTTGTTGTTTCCTAACGTGTGTGTGTGTGTCAGATTAAGTGTAAACAAATTGATATTAACGTGATAACTCTGTTGTTGCAGAGATCATTCAACTTCGCAGACGATAATGAAAATACCTATAAACAGTATTACTACTCGCCACTCTCTCCCCAACACGAAGAAGAGAGTGATGACATCGTCGTTATTAACACAGACGATGGAGGAAAAAGGAAATCGCAACCGATTGATCAATTTTTTGAAGTGACACCAAAAATAAAAAGGAAGAAGCTGCTATCGTCGACTGTGGCACGAGCTGCTAGAGATGGCGTATCATACATCTCTACAAATTCTGACGACGGAGACCAAGCGACGCATCTCATAAAAATTGAAATGTATGATATGAAGAAACTATCTAAGATTCCAATTAGTGATCACTGGAAGCACGCTACCACGAGGATTAAATATTACGTAAAGAATAATAAGGATAGCATCTACGACAACACAAACGGTCTCGTATACAATATTACAAAGACAATAGCAGAAAGTGAAAAAGTTAAAAAATACTTTTTTAACAATGACACTCATTAGTGGATTAGTGAATGTGATTCTGTTTACTTAAAGTACTTCTGTGTACTCATTAGATCCAAGGAGCTGTCGCCTTGTGATGCTGAGAGAAAAACAATAGCAGAAGGAAGAGATGAGTGCGGTATACGTGTACAGAACACTTCATGGAAAAACAAAACTACAAAATTGATTGGAGAAGAAAAAGTGAAGAATATGCAGTACCTAAGAGCTGAATATCCATTTTTCAGTTCAAAATCTAGACGATTGATGAGTTTCGAAAACTGGCCTCTCGTTATGCAGCAGAAGCCTGAAGATCTTGCAGAAGCCGGTTTCTTTTATACTGGCTATGGAGACAGGACCAAGTGTTTCCATTGTGGTGGTGGTTTAAAAGATTGGGAAGATGACGATGATCCTTGGCAGCAGCATGTTCAGTGGTTTAGTCAATGTGCTTATGTAAAGTTTAAACTCGAACAGTGTTTTGTTTAAGATTAAATAGGGGAGGTATATAAAGAAATAAAAAATAATATATTGCATATAATTTGTTTTATTAATTTTATAATGTTACATTTAGTTACACACACACAAAAATGCATTAAGCATTACACATATATCTAAAACACAACACACATTATAATCCTAACTACTATAGTCTACAGTAACATTTCGATTTTTATCTATTTCAATAATATTGTCAAACTCAGCATAAACAATACAGTTAATTGTTTGTATTAGTGAGGATTCAAATCGTACTTCTAATCTTACACTACCATGCTTTATGAGATTCCAATGGGCTGATGAGTTAGCTGATAAATCAGGAGTTAAATCAAATGCTAAAAGACAGTAACCTTTGGCATACTGTTCACGAGAGATTGCATTTCCTTCATTAAGAAAGTGAATACCAGTCCCCGAGAATAGAGTATGATATGCTGATGTAAACATATTATTATTAAAAGATGGTTGCAAAGCTTTGGAAGGTATTTGTTGACCATCAATATATAAGCTGAAAGAGTTAATACCATAGTTTTCAAAGTTAAATGGATTTTTAGTAAGTGAACCATTAAATGCGGAATTATTCACAAAACCAATAATACATCTTTTGGGTACCTGTCCTAAGAATATATTATCAAGAGTTTTCCCTTGAACACCCGATGGAATAGTTAAAACTTTAACTTCAGCACGAGTTATAGGATATTTAGCAGTGGTAGAAGCTAAAACTTTCTGATGTGCGAGTAATACACTTGGATTAATTCGTGCTCTTCGAACAATAAGAGTTGCATCCGTAATGCAAACTTTAAACTTTACATCATTTGATCCAGCAATTAAATTAAAACTCTCTCTTGACCGAACTAATTTTACACTCATTTCAACGCCATTAATTAAAAATTTATCTTGATTGAAAATATCACCATGAAGATGACCAATCATTTCTACTTCCCTGCTTTCATTAACTAATTCCTGTCTTTTAACAAATCCAATGTTTTTACCATCTGTGGAATCCATTTTTCCTGCTGTATCATCATACCAAAGACTACAAGTAAGATGAGATTGTTTAGCAGCAGGTGCATAGTTTAAAAGGGTTTCCATGTATGCTCGATAAGCATAGGTATTATTAGGTGGTGACACAAGTTTTTGGTTTAAATAGATATCGAGTTGACTAAAAAGTGAATGCAACCAATTATTTACAGGTGCTACTGCTGTAGCTGATATCAAGTTTGTTGAATCTTGATTTAATACTTTTGCCTTTATGTGGAGTAATGTATGAGACAAATCTATGTAGTCGTCGCCTGTTCCAGGAACTTGAAACTCGATAGGTCCATCATCAGCAAGAGATGAAATTGGTTTATAATGAATCCACAATCCATTTTCAATGCTTGTTTGTGTAGACGGTAATGCAAACAAATCTAATTCTGACTTAACGCACTCACAAGAATGATTATGAAGGAAAGACATACTTAATTTGAAAATATATCTTTGATGTTTTTTGGTTTTCGACCAAGTTTTTTCGTAGCTTTCACTTTCGCTGTTAGTGGTGGAATGAACGAGGCCAATCGTTTTCTTTTAGTTATATACCCAGATCCTGTCATGTTAAATCGATCAATTTTGTCATCAGCCTTTCGTTTTAAGTTCGTACTAACTTGCTTTAGACGATTTTTTATTGAGGCTTCCATAGGACGGGCTTGAACCATATCTGATAAAAGTCCTACTCCAGCATTTAATGCCTCCTTACCAACCACTCGAACACCACTTGAAAGTAAAGGTAAAACTGATCTAAATAACCCTCCTAAGAAGCTCCCAATACCATGACCACGTTGGTATGGTGAACCCTTATAAATTACTCCAACTCCTGATCCAGCTTGATGAGAATAATAATTTTCGTATGGACATTTATGATGATCCTGATGAGAATACATTATTATAATTTGTGGAAATGTAGTTTAATACACACGGTTCCAAACTGGAATGGGATTTTTTGTCCTGTGCTCGATCTTATATCTATTTCTAACGTATCGAACTCTCTTCGCATAACAGGTAAGTAGTGAGGTGGAGAGAAAATGTGCATTTTATTCGCACCATAAATGTATTTTGAAGGATCTAATGAAATGACTCTTAATAGCGGAGTCATAACATCACCCACAATCTGAGGATCGATAATATCACAATATAGAAATAGTTGTGATGGTAACCCTAAGTGTAAATTAGCAGGACACTTCCCAAAATTTCTGTCTAGGAGATTTGTATTTGGTTCATAACCTAGTTGTAAACTTAATTTGGGTGATAATGTTATGGAAGTTATATTTTTATCCAAAACAGAAACAGACACAAATTTTGTTATTTCATCATAACGAAATTTCAAGTTCTCTCTGATACTATTTAACGTTTTTAAAATATGTTCAACGTTATCGTAGTTGGTAGCGGGAATATGTTTTTTGTAGTACACTGTTGATGGTTTATCTTCATTAGGCATTATCATGGTTTTTGTGATGTATACAACATTTTCATGATCTTGAACAGTAAACATGGTGCATGGATATTGAAACTCGACAACTCCAACCGACCATTCACCTTCTAATTTCATAGCTTTTGGTAATTTTGTTGAAAAATTTGTGGTCTTGTTATCAGGAAAGTATTCCATTGAACTATTGCTGAGCAAAGTTAAATAAAAACTTTCTTTATTCATATTTCTTGTAAACTAGAAGCTAAAATCCAACTGTTAAATTTATCTGGATAACCTCTCCACTTCACTAATACTTCTTTTCTGTTACCCGAATAACGAGTGCCAATTATTTTATCTATTTTATATTGTGAGGTGGGGTTGTAAGTGACCTTCTGTAATTCTCTTTCATAAAAAGTACCAACTATTGGTTCATTTTGTAAATCAGTTATTGTATAAACAATCCATGGAGATCTATCAATTATTGAAGATATAATAAATATTTCATCACTCCAATTGGATTCATATCCTTTTTGAAAAACATGTTTATATTTAGTTATTCGAACATAATCACCCACGTTGAAATTTGGTTTAGAATTTTCTAAAGAAAGTTTGTTTGATCCTTTATCATAAAGATTAGTCCAAACTGTCATAATATTGTTGGAACTTACATCACATGGGCACATCTTAATACTCGAGTGAATGCTGTGATTATAAGAGTATATTAAATCTTGTAAAACATCGACATATCTATAAGTATTATTATGAGTGAAATAACGCCACATTTTCATTTTTAGAGTTCTTTGAAATCGTTCAACAATACTAGCCTTAATATCAGGATTGTTAGTGGTATAGTAATTTATCTTTTTGGATTTAAAGTATTTTTGTACATCTTTTGAAATAAATTCTGTACCTTTATCAGATTGTATGTGAGTAGGTGTTGAATTACTTTCAGTAAATATACTTTCAAAACATTCTTTAGTTGTTTCTGAGTTTTTCTTTTTCATTGGTCTTGCAAAAGCATATTTACTAAATACATCAATAACACAAAGTATGTAGTTGAAACCATCATTATATTGAGCATAAGTTCGCATATCACTTAAATCAGCTTGCCACAACTCATTAATGTTTGATAGAATGTACCTATTACGCGGGAATTTTTTCCGAATGGGTTTATGTAGTGTATATGTTTCTTGTGATTGTAACCATTCCTTTACTTGCTTTTTATCCATTTTCTCCTTCATAGCTTTTGATAATTTATCAATACTACCAAAACCAGCGGGGTTAGATGGATCATAATAAATCCTGTTAATTTCTTCTAGTACGGGGTCCATTTTTCCCAATCGATCTTTTTACGTATTTTAGTTATAGATCTTTTATCTCCACTGCTCGGTGTAGAAAACTCTTGAACTTCAATCTCAGAGGTTTTGTTCAGATCTTTTGCTTGAAGTTGGTTAATAAACTCACATCTCTTTGGATTTCCAATATAAGTAAGTGGTACTTTAATATCTTTTAATGCTTTAGCAAATCTATCCCACCCTATCGGATCACTTTTTTTAAGGGTCTAAGTGAATCATTTATTAAATCAACAATATTACTTCCTGGAATTTTTTCATTATCAATTATGACTGTGCCTTCATTGTCCCAACGTATTTTACTTTTACTTATTCCAATTAAGTTTAATAATGACTCACCTTTTTTATTATAAGTTTTTGGAATTAAACTGAGTATTTGTGTTGGTGAATACAGTGGATTTGCTTCACTTTCTATACTTTTAATAGATCCTTTCTCCTCTAACAAAGATTCAGCATCAACTGAACTTTTTAGATCTCTATCTTTATTTTTAAAACCAATTTTAGATCCATTTGAATCTTCATTAGATGTATCAGAATAAATTGGTAATCTGAGTGGTTGACGATCCTCTTCGGTAAAGTGAAGGTATCTTTGTAGTGTTTGTAAATATAACATCCACTTCTTTCGGTCTTCCGTCTTACTATTCATAATATTTTGCATTTCAATATCTAGTCGAGACAAATTACTAGTAACCTTATTTTCTTGTTTTAATTTTTCAATCAATCCAGGTTCAATAAGTATCATTTTCTTAGCATTTTCCATGTTAACTGGCTAGTCCACTTACTAATCCACTCAATATTGCACCTAATATTATTGGTAAGAAAGCCCCTCCTTTTTGTATAATAATATTTTTTCTTAGTTTATGTGTACACTTATGCACCAGTTTACGGAGTATATTTTTGTGTTTATTCAATTTTTGTTTATCTTGATCTTTGAGAGGTATCTTTCCTTGTAAAACGTTATGAATACATTCACAAATACAATTTATTTCTTCTTCATCACACGTTTTAAGTAACGCTCTTTGATATTTTGGTTTAAGCGTATGCAAAGCGTTTAGCAAATGTTTATGCGTGGTGAGTCGACGATGCATCATTTAGAAATGATTTGAATTGTTTGATTCTTGGTGTATTTAAACTCTTTCGTGGGGACGTAGACTGTGCAGTAACCATTAAATGGGAATACATTTGTCTTGATACGACAAAAATCATTTGTATTCTGTTTTAAATCTATCATTAAATATCCATGCGCTTCGAAAGTTGCATCCCTGTAGGCGTCTTCAATGAATTTTGGGTTATCTGGTGACACTTGACGTGCTAAATATCTTATTTGAGTTTTATCTCGAGGGTTTTTAAAATAAATTATATAACTTGAGTTTAAAGAAATGTCTCTTTGACCTTTACCTTGATGAAATAAATTTTGTGTTAAATAAAATACACTAAGATTCCTGTGATGACTACCTTTTGTAAATATATCCACAATTCTTCCATCAGACTCTCTCATTAGATCATCAATAATAATAAGGTGTGGGTTTTCACCATCAAACATATTAAGATTTGGAATTCCTTGATGATAGTTAACATTTGGTAAATTATATAAAGGCTGCATTTCATCAAAGCACCATGTGATCTGATTAAAATCACAATTACATATTTCTTTAACTGATTTTATGAAATTTGTTACAAAATTTGACTTCCCACATCCACTTGGTCCTGCCACAATAGCAGTAAACGGATGGATAAAGTGATACATTTCACACGTCTAGAGTTTTAAAGGGATGAAATAAAAATGAAAATGTCGGTGTAAAATTACTATATATTGACAAAATTATATACCTAAAACATATAATTTGCGAAAAACAGAATGTTTTGTATACTATTTCTAATACATTTAGTACTTATCAGAAATAAAAACTACAATTATTTTTTGCACTATTTACAATCAAACAATAAATTTTAAATGAACTATTATATAATATTATAGTAATATCATAATTTTGCAATCAAAACAAATTTTGTATATACACACAGAAATAAAAGTATTACACTTAACGTAATTTATAATGTCCCCAAGCCAATGTATCAATGTTGTTGTCCATAATACATCGTTTGGTATCATTATATGACAAAGATGTTTTATTTATTTTTTGTGTAAAAATAGTGTGTTTGATTGACTTAAATCGAAGCATACTACAATATAATACATTTTTATTAAACAAACACGATTTGTAATTTTCCATATTCATTTTTTTGGTAACACTTTTGTTAACTCCTTTTGCTTTTGCTATAAATTTATCTTCTATTTCTAAGGCATACATTTTTGATCGCAACCCTACAAATTCCTTCAATACTTTACCATTATTCTCATCTTTAAAAAAGCCTAACTTTTTTTTATTTATTTTTGGATATCCGTAAATATTATTTTCCGGGTAATCTGATGTATCGAAATAGTGAAGTAGATCTGGTTTTATATCCTCATAAAAATTATCTGTAAAAATTTGATATATCAAACTATCGGTATCGGTGTACAATAACTTAATTTTATTATGAAACTTTTTAATCATGTAGTTATAATGAAATTCATACATAAGGGTCTTAGATATATCTAAAATACAAAATCCTAAATAAATCGGTTTATCATAAATTAACTTTGTTTTCCGTAATTGTATTGCGACTAAATGTTCTGAAAATATTGATAAACTATGGAATTCTGGTTTTGCAATCCAATCCTGAGCACCTAAAACTTTACCACGATTATCCCAGTGAGTTAGTAGTTTAACGTTTACTCTTTTTTCAATATTTTCCATAGTCTTACCGAAGACAGAATTATTCATTAATTTAAAAAAGTCTTTTTCAAAGTTTGATGTAGCTAACGTTCTCAAACTAGTATTTAAGTCTATGTATTTCTTTAACCAAGAACTCTGTTTAAATTTTAAAATTCTATGTACTTTCATTAATTTAATCCCCATTTCAACGCATTGTTTTAAATTCCTGTAATGAATGATGTATTTATTTTTATTATTTAAATTAGGAACTAATTTAGATTCTTTAGTATTACCCACACATATGTTTTCAGGACATAACGGAAAGTCAGAATGCAAATCATGAAGTTCATCAGGATATTCCAAATCAACTTCTAAAACATAACCGAAATCAGAGTTATCCGAAACATTATAATCTGTATTAGAATCTACCCATTCAAAACCACCAACAGGAAGAGATTGAGACATTGCCCAACCATATAAATTATTCGCATCAAAATATGTGAGATATGAATTAGGTTTTTCGCTATCATAATCTTCCATGAATTTATTATTTGCTCTAGCAAAACGATTGCTACACTGAGATATACCCCCTCTAATACCAGCTTTAAAAAAAGCAACTTTGTCATAGTCTGTTAATAATTCTAATTCTATTTTTGTAAATTTTAACATTGCATCCCAACTTAAACCTGGGGCAGTATAGTAATGAGCAGGATCTAGTCCATAAGTTTTTATACAAAGCTTTCTAAAGTTTTCGAATACATCAGTCAAAAGTAAAACATCAGTTTTTAAATATAAATTGGAATAATCAGACATACTACTACACTTAAAATGTTGCCAAATATCTTTTGCGTGATTATAATCATCATTTGAAATATTTGAATCTGTGAGTGAACTATAAAATTGGTGTTGATCAGGAAGTGATGGATGTTTCAAGCAATCACTATTACACATAAATTCATAAGGATAAATACCTTTCCGTCTTAAACGTGAAAAATCTTCATTATTAGGATAGTTCCTTTTTAATTCTGTAAACTGATCATCATTAAGATTTTTAGCTAGTTGATCTAAACTACACGATAAAAATTTCAGTGAATCTACGAATCTTAAACTTACTGGTTGATTATTTATTGTTAACTGTTTTGAAAATGATATGTATCGTTCTTTGTTTTGTGGAATAACTTCAACTTTGTTATCATCGAGGTTTAATGCATGGACAATGAAATGAGCATCGTAGTGACTGAGGTTATGTAAAAATATTGGGATATGACGAGGGGTTCTGTACTTAGAACTACACACTTGATGTGCAACACCCCTAAAACTACCAGTGTGCCAATCAAAATCGTAAAACAGATCTTCATTTAACTCAGTTTCACAAATATGACATATGTTTGAATTTGAAATTTTAATTTTATCTTCATCTGATAATGGAACGGGACATTTTTGGAAACTATTTTTTTTAACTATTGCTTTCACATCTTCACAAAGGCGATTCATAAACACTTGTGCACAGTTTGACCCACTATATGTCTCATATTTTGATAATCTGTTATCATATGAACATTTAATGTAATATCCAAAACTATACACTTCATGTTTTTGAATATTAATTGTACTAGGCTTGGATGGATCGTTACTACATGATTCTATCGGATTCAAAAATGCCTCAAAGTCTGCATAAATCACAAACGGCATTTCCAACTTTTTCGCGAATTTATCAAATTTTAATTTATTATTTGAGGTTGCTTTACCAAACCAATCCTTTTTGGAATCCACACCGTTTGGTAATTCTGTACAAATGTGCGCGCAATCATATTGTTGATGGTTATTAAGTCTTTCCTTTGATGGGAAATGAAGTAAACATGAATCACATATACAAACTGCATGATGTTGTCTTGATATTTGTGAACTTACTAATCGCGATAAGTTTTTAATATAACAGTAATGATTGTTAGTACCATTCGATATATATAGTAGGTTAATATGATTAGGTGTACGACATTTTGATAAATATAAAGGACCTACAACAGAATTACACTTTTTTTCTTTATTATACTCTAAACCAAAAACATTAATACTAATATTGTTTAATTTCTCTACTTTTGATATATCTGCAATTTTAACCGGAAAAGAAATACCAGTAAATTTTAATTTATTTCCATGAATTGCGTAAGATGCTACCCGATCTACATTTTTACATACAGGATATAAACCGGAGAGTAATGCCCATTTGAAACACATATTATCATTATTTTTAACATTGATTACAGCTTTTTTTGATTTAATATCTTGAGGAAGGTTGATGTATGAACTACCACGTAGGGGGTTGAATTTGTTAACATTCATATCTATGTATTTAATTTGATTAAGACTCCAACCACTATCTTTTTTTTCAAATTGACAAATTTTACCGACTACTGTGTCTATTAATGATGAATAAAAAATATTTAAGTCATCTCCTTGACATATTATGTAATTAAACGTTTGAAAATCAAACGTATTTTTAATATCTTTAGTTTGTTGTATGAAATCAGCATGCAATATGAAGTTTATTTTACAAATTGTGTGTTGTTGAATACATTCATTTATCAAAAATAAGATATCGATTTTTAATGAATTTAAAAACGATTCCGGCGTTTCAAAATATTGCCCTGATTGATGTGTTTTACTATTAATTCTATATGTTAAAATTCGATTGCCAAAAGCGGTTTCAACAACTGTAACATTCGTTAATGAATTATGTGATTTTAAAAGATTATTTTTATGTGTATTGCTTTTTAAATGGTTGTTTAAATACCTTTTATTAATATAAACATGACATTTATCACATTCCACCTTATTGTTGTCAACGTCATTGGTTTCAATTGATGATGTAGAAGCTCCTTCGTCAAATTTTGCTTTCTTGGTAACCTTATTTTCATCGGCAGTGATACCTTGTTTGATACCTCTTCCAACTTGTTGTTGGCTGTAACAAAAAAGAAAATTGTTAGACAAATCTTAAAATAAAACATTAATACAATAATATTTCTTATTGAGTTTGTACTTCTAATACTTACATCAACGTTGTTTCAACCATCAAACATTGATTATACAACTCATCATCATACGATGAATTGAACAGTTCACGCTTCTCCATTTCATCACAAACTTTAGACAGCTCCTGATTGAATTCACTGTTGGATTGTTCTATATTCTCCTCAATGGGTGCGGAAAAGAAAGAACTGATGCATATTTCACTGAAGTTTTCCATTTTTATAATAAAGAAAAAAGTATGTAGCACAGTAAGTAACAGTTAAGTGTTTTGCTAGGAAAGTCATCTAAAAATCTAATGAGTACACAGAAGTACTTTAAGTAAACAGAATCACATTCACTAATCCACTAATGAGTGTCATTGTTAAAAAAGTATTTTTTAACTTTTTCACTTTCTGCTATTGTCTTTGTAATATTGTATACGAGACCGTTTGTGTTGTCGTAGATGCTATCCTTATTATTCTTTACGTAATATTTAATCCTCGTGGTAGCGTGCTTCCAGTGATCACTAATTGGAATCTTGGATAGTTTCTTCATATCATACATTTCAATTTTTATGAGATGCGTCGCTTGGTCTCCGTCGTCAGAATTTGTAGAGATGTATGATACGCCATCTCTAGCAGCTCGTGCCACAGTCGACGATAGCAGCTTCTTCCTTTTTATTTTTGGTGTCACTTCAAAAAATTGATCAATCGGTTGCGATTTCCTTTTTCCTCCATCGTCTGTGTTAATAACGACGATGTCATCACTCTCTTCTTCGTGTTGGGGAGAGAGTGGCGAGTAGTAATACTGTTTATAGGTATTTTCATTATCGTCTGCGAAGTTGAATGATCTCTGCAACAACAGAGTTATCACGTTAATATCAATTAGTTTACACTTAATCTGACACACACACACACACACGTTAGGAAACAACAACAGAAATACAAGTAAGTTTGTCAATAGAATAAACACTTACCTCCATGACCATTGATGCGTTGAAGTAAGTAACACAAACGTAGTATTGGTAGACGTACACAATCCACTGTGGTCAAACGACCATAGACTGACTGCATGACTGCAACTGTTCGATCTTATATAGCACCATTCTTATCTGAACTCTATGAGTCAACAAATTTATCGCACATCGCAACAGGCATGAACTTGTTTTGTGATTCCCAAAAGAATGCGATATTTAATATTTACAAATCACTATAATTGAACATTCGTATGACAACCATTGAATAGATTAGTACTGTAATAATTTGTTAATAACAGTAATATCATGGACACACTAGAATTACAAAAGCATATGAAAAAGATTCATGTCAGTCTAGAAAATAATGTTTATGCTGCGAATAGACTACCTATGTATACACATGTACCAACGTATATAATATGCAATTTGGATGCGGATGATAAACCAGGGTCACACTGGATAGCTGTACATATCGATGCGAATGGCATCGGTCAATATTTTGATTCATATGGACGAACACCTGAGCGATATCATCTTCAGTTTTTGAAAAGGAATTGTAAGAGATGGGACTGGAATGTTGATAGGATTCAGAATGATTGGACTTCAGTTTGTGGTGAATATTGCTTAATGTATTTGCTATTTAAGTTTCAGGGATGTTCAATGCATAGTTTTACGAACATATTTACAGGGAACACACTGTACAATGATATTTTTGTGGATGAGATGTTCCAGTCATATTTTGTAGAAAAAAGTAATAAATTAATTAGAAAATTAAAATGAATGATTGTGTTTTATTGATGACATAGGAAATGAAAGATAATGAGGGTTACCAGTGAGTAATAGATAAGAACGCCAAAAGGGTGTTCGAAGTATAGATAATAACAATGGAGCGTTGATGAGGGTCAGGAACACCGGAAATGAATGAGATAACAATAAATGGATTTGCAATTGATTTGCATAACTCCAGAACCACGCATCCTACGCAAAAAAGGACTGCAGAAACGTGATCAGAGCATGCCAAAACCTTTTTTTTTTTTTTTTTTTTTTTTTTTTTTTTTTTTTTAGGTTTGGTGCGACTGATTCTCCCGGATTTGACCTGTCAAACGCGTGAGCCAGAACCGGTGAATCATCACTACTTCCAATCTCTCCTTCAGTCCAAGTTGCTACGTTAGTCATTAGGTTAGTAGACTAGTCAGACAGTATTTAGTCGTATAAGAAAACAATACTTAGATAAAATGGAGTTAATGTTTAGGAATGGGAGATCGTTATGTCACATGATATTTCAAATCAATATACCGTCGAAAGTACTTATTTAATTTTGTAAGAAAAGAAAATACGTGTCTAATGTTTTTAAATAATCTACCAGACGGACATTACAATAAAATTTAGGAGGTAGTATCCTAAATTTTATTTGTCTATTGGTCCCTATTGGTAAAAATTGCTGGAAAAATGTTAATATTAAGGTGGTCATTAAATCAAGTCATAAAAGTGAATTGATTTTTAATATTTGAAAATGTTGAATAGTCTAAATAATTGATTCTTGATTAAGGAAAGTATCTACCCAATTGACAAAACACCTCTTCCAACATTTGCGTCATGTGGTGAGGAAAGAAACAATTACATACATAACTTCAAGCCTGTCTCCCATGGGGGTAGGCAGAGACGCCAATTAATACGATTCCTACGGTATGTAGGAATCGTATTAATTGGCGTCTCTCGTTCGTTCTTCTTTTCGTTTCATCAACAGTCATCAATCAACACTGTTTATAGACAAAAATCATACATGATAAGAGCGTGTCAGACATACAATTCAGAGTGCCGGAGGATTGATTTAGATTTATTTCACACTAGCGTACGTAGATTAAAGAAATTAATGTCTTCAAGTTTCTTTCAAACATAATATTTAATTTATTTTGTTTTTCAAAACATTTTTTTTTTGTTTCGTCATATGCTGTCTTTTTAAACTAGTAATTTAATTACCTATAAGCGGAAACTTGTTATTGGCCGTTTATCTATAATTTAATCTATGCTTATGTTATACCTAGCTGTAAGTTATCCTAAAATTGTAAAATAAATAAAATAAAGAATATTTTCCTTAGGCTTAGATCTCTATACTGTACATACACACGTATGTACCTACTTCCTTACATATATTACTATGTAGCTACTCGGCCTTCAATCTGTTAGCTAGTCGGATCATTTTCACTAGTCCCCGTACAATGTTTGTGTTCTGCCTTTTGGCTCGACGAAGCTTTAATTGTTTGTTCGGATCGGACAAGTTAACTTGTAAGCAAGTTCGATATGGATTTCTAGGTCATGTCTGCTCGTGTATCGTTTTTATTAGGTACTATCAAATTCTTTTTGTGTATGGTAGTTTTACTTCTGACATTAATAAACATCTCTATTACAATAATAGTAAATTAAAACTATCTTAAGATGAAATTCAACGTGATTGATTCGTTCAAAGCTATTTTATTAAAAACTTATGATGTTTATTCAGCTTTAGGTATTATTTTGATATCTTATACTTATAAAATTCTCAGTAGTAGTACGGAGTCTGGAATTGTACGGGTACGAGGGTGAGCCTATTGCCATATACCGGGGTATATGGCAATAGGCTCACCCCCAATTATATGACTCATAACATAAATAGTAGAAAGTGGGTGTTACATTGTACAGTGGCATTCAGTGCCGTAATGTGCACCTCTGCCTAACCTTTCGGGGATGAAAGGCGTGATGTAATGTTATGTTATGTTGTTTTATATCTTGTACCTTTTTTTCTTTTTCTTTTTGGTGTCAGGGTTCACTAAAACCACCCCAGTGGTTGGCCACCGGGGTAAATTTCAGCACCGGTATTTATATCTTATACCTGACAGTAACATATTTTTGTATGATTCACCTTTAGTCCTTAGTAATATTAGGAACATCTATTCTCTATGAAACCACAAGCTAATTGTACTGTGGTTATTGCGCTTGTGGTCACAAGGCACATAGATATAATTATTATGTAGGTAGAGGTGACAAGTCTATTAGACCCGCTCGAAGTGGAACGTAAACGTAGTACCTTTGTAAGATTGTTTGTCTAGCACACACTATACTAATTAGTCTTGATGCTAAACCTGTCAATAGATTCGTCTCCTGAGACATGTTACGATGTTATTGAGAGTTTTTTTACTGACCATCTATAGTAAGACATGATTGATAACCAACAATAGGTGTATTAGGACATTTGGAATGTAGGGGCACCTACATTCCAAATGTCCATAAAAATGTTGTTATGTACATAAAAATGTCTAGTTATGTATTTGTTTTATATGTGTTTGGAGGGGCCCCTTTCAAACACCTTTAATACAGCTTCGAAGAGCAGACGATATTATCTACTGCAAGCCTAGCACCAATTTAGTAGGTCAGTGCGATATCGAGCGAAGCCTAAAATATAACGGATAACTGTAGGCTTTTGGTTTTCATTTTTAATTCTACTTGTATAATACGACTTGCCGAAATAGTAATTATGATGAATATTGTGTGCGAAATAAAAAAAAAATAAGATTGTTAAGGTACTTAAAAAAAATCTACTTATTGGATATTGATGAAGGTACGTTAAACATGTAATAAGCTTATGTGTGTAGGTACTTAGTTAATATGGGAGTATTACTTTTTTAGGGGAGAAAATCATCCAATGATTTCTCCCACCTTGTGTGAGGCTAGAGAGAGTATCTACTTACTGACTAAGAACCATCCCGCTGGAGCTTCAAGATACACTCGGCCGTCCGCAGCTATGGATAAGACTTATAACTGGTGTATATTATTATAAATGAATATTCCATAAACAGATGAGGCTGAGAAGAAGGCACTTACCTCTATATTTTATACAAATATATGCGAACGAGCTAACAGAGCTCTTAGTTTTTATATAAACTTCCGTTGAACTTCATCCATTTTCCTATCGACACTACTACTTATATTAACTTGTATTCATTCATCTTCTTAAAAAATAAATCATAATGACGTAGTACATCAATAGGTCGTCGGCATGTGCAAATACTCTGAAATACAGTAAAACAATGTTCGCGTCTGTTTTCCGAAAATAAAAATTTGTTTATTAGCATTTGTTTTGTAAAGTCAATGAACTGACATTCTTTGTTACTGATAATTATTTTAAGTCTAGAGTACCTATCGAAATATTGCAAAATCTTTCATTTGTGAGTTCGACGAACATTCCGTGTCTATGGAAATTTAAAGTGTTATCGATGTTAATAGTTATCATAACTTGCATGTATTGTACCTCTAGATAAAGAAGATTAGAAAGTCAGAATTAACAAAACATACCAAATTCTACAACTAGTACTAACGAATTTTGTGTTTCGAAATGTCAAAAAAGAATTCTAACTTACCACCTCACATCTTCTAAGAAAAACAAGCATTACTTAACGTTAGGAGATCCGCCCAACCCAAACTTTTTAAGAGGTCTTAAATAAGTGTCAAACAAAGCAAATCCCCAAAGAGATCCAAACTTTAAAGGTTGCGTAACTTTTTGGGCGAAAAACAAAACAATGTCGATGTTGTTGTAGTCCTGTGTAAATCTGTTCAATGTCTAAGTCGATACGAATAATCTTGTTTAGAGCTTGGCTATGATGATAGGGAATATTTATGAGCTTTTGAAACGATAAAGGAATATTCCAACTACGTGGTGTTGATTGGGATTGATGTTTAATCTTTGAAACCGTAGAGAGGAATTCATGGTTTAAACTGTCAAACACCAAGCGGTCACCGGTGACCGCTTGGTGTTTGACAGTTTAAGTGTAGTTCTACTGTAGATTAACCGTTTATAAGTTCAACAACGTTTGTCTCACTCGATTATAATTCGTTATGACTGCGTCATACAGAAGTCGTGGGTAGTAAAGCATATGTCTTGGTATTTCTACAACTAATTAAGTAATGTCTACCAACGTCATTATGGGTTTTCTTTTCTTCCTTTAAATTTTAACTAAAGGTTCAGTTTGGAGTGAGTAGTTGAATAGAGTATCTATATTTATTATGACTTTAAAGATTGATTTCTTATAAACATTTCGTTTATTGTGATAATACAGATTAATCTCCAGGCACATTGAATTTTTCAAAAATGTATTTTTTTGTTTTATTATAAATTGCACAAACAAACTTCTACCGCTACGTTTACCATTCATCCCGCAGCGCTATAAAAACGTATTGGGAGTTGCGCTATCGCTATCTATTTCTGTAGCGTTGTAAACAAGCATTGTTGCTCTAATGTTGTTTGTTTACTCGACTGCTGACTGCGGTGCAAGCCGCCAGGGCTACGTTTTAGATACAATCTAGATGCTAGATTAAATAAAAGCCTGATGTGTTTTTTAAACGTTGTCACACATACGAATTTTCCTGTGTCGTGGGAGCGTTTACAAACATACAAGTTCATATCACTCTGTTGAAATTGGTAGTAAACCTTTATTAATTAGTACTAGACTACCTCTGCATGCTGATGATAAAATTGTAAGTAGGTACTTGTCAAAAATCTTAACAGACTTTGTGTATATCTTATTTGGGATTTATAGTTTAAATTAATATGAATTTTAATACTTAGACGATGCGTCTACAAAGTTACTAACTGAGAATATCGAATACGAAAACCTAAACTCTAGATTTGATAACACTACCAAAAATCTGCCTTGAATCCTCTGAGACTAATTCAGAGCAGAAACTAAACGGGTTAAAACAAAACTTCCTGGTCATTTCCCTATTTAGTTTTGGCATAAAATATAACCGCAACGTAACATTTAACTCGGTTGGACGTGCTCACATGCGTCGCCTTTCGTCATAAAACTTCAAATGTCAGTAGTATTCTCATAAAACAAACGGCTGGTTATAACTGGCCAGTTAACCCCGCTGCCGACCCAATTGGTAGACGACTTCATATTTGCGGCAACGTTCGCGAAAATAGAACGCGACGATTTAAGGGTTAGGTAAGGCGTGTTATTTGTGAGAGCAAATAATCTATTAATTGTTCTTTTTTTTCTTATTTTGTCGATGTGATAAATTGTTTTTTAATTTTCATTACTTTAATACCTACCTACATTGAGTTTCATTATTTTTATTTTTTTCTCGCGCTCTAAAATTAGATGGCACATGTAATGCATTTCCTTATGATTCTTATTTTTTTCAATTTTATACGTTACATTCTATCAACTGCCTGCTAAGCGAGAAGATTATGGCAAACTCATCTCTTTGTAGAAGGGGGCCATAGACTTATAGTCAGATATAATAAAGAAATGAAGATTCTTTTTTAATTTTTCTGTGCTCATAGTCCAGAAGCGAGTTTTCACAGCTGTAGACACATTTAAACAAAATTTTAAATACACATTCCATTCAACAAAGTTTTAAACCGACGTGAAACAACGTTTTCCTTGTATTTGGTCGTGTGAATGACGTTACAAGAAGCCCAATTACCCGCCCCTTTCCCAATCTCTGAATCCCTAAAAATCCTCAAATTCCTAATCCCAAAAGGCCGGTAACACACTAGTGTTCCAGGTGTCCATGGGTTTAAACCGTAAAAAAAACTTTCATAGTCATTTCCAATTCTCATTATGTTATTATGTTTAAGTAAATATCCGGTTTACTTATACTAATTACGTTTGCATAATAAAATTGTAGCCCAACCATAGGTAATCGCTACTCATATCGACCTGTTTAAACACGAAACATCATTACTCTGTTAGCAATATCGAGTTAATCTCATAATGCCATTAAACAAACCCCATTTCATAGTCCACCGGTTATAGTCCACTGTAAATTGAAATGCGGGAAAATATGGAACTATAATGGAAATGTTCTGCTTTTGACATTATTGTTGACATTTTTCCTAGAGAGCAGCGCCGTTTTGAAATGTCAGTTTATATTGGTTTTTAGTATAGGTGACTCAAGCTAGAAGTGCTGACATTGGTCGATCATTTTAGTCTGTTTGTTTACAAGCAATACCTAGTTAGAGTTTTATGTAGAAGTATGTGTTGCTAGCTTGCTAGCAATTTAAATTGAATCGGGAAAGGTTTCGAATATTGAGCTTGAATATTAAATAGATACGTGCTAAAATATAAGAATATAAACATGAATTACCCACTTTCAGTAGTGAAATCACTCACACAGGTGATTATAAATTTAATTTTTTGTGGAAATGGATTTTACTTAAGGCTTAACGGTCTTAGAGGGCTTAACGGGTTGCCGGGGCTCCAGCTCGAATTGCAGGAGCAGGAACGGGGTAGTTTTTAGTCAATAAGAGTCTGACGCCCTCTCTCGCCTCACCCGGGCGGGAGAAGTAATTACATACATCATTGGATGATTTTCGCCCTAAAAAAAAAAGATAAAATTTTGGTTATAACATTTTTCAACGATTTAACTAATGGCATCTCAAAAAAAAGCTTACCAACCAACATTCAAAAACAAAGCAATTATCCTAAGTGCTTCGAGAAAAACCCTAGACTATTTTCACAGAGCCAATAAACAAATAAAATGGAAAAAAAGGGAAATGGGACAGAGAGCAAATAAGCTGGAAACCTATCGGAGTTTCCTACAATCACCGGGTAATGGGATTGGGGCGCGACTAGATTACTGCGACTAATTGATGGCATCGCGTGGCTAGCTGATTGATTAGCGATGCAAAAACTACATACCAGAGATCCTTCGTAATTAGAGGAACAAGCCATTAGAGTCCTGGAAAATAGAAGACATTGTAGTCTTGTGATCTACAAGATGTACTTAAGTTATTTATTTTGGAAACAAATTTGAATTGTAGTGAAAGATAACAATGATATAGAGAGGTTTAGAGTTCAAGGTTAAGCTGGTTTTTTCTATTGTTACGCTATTTATTGAGAATCATACAATAATGAAAACAGAAGGAAATGAACTATAAGATTTTTCACCCATTTAAGGAAGTTTACCTTAAGTTTTTCTAGTACAAACCGGCTTTGGTTTCTATCACTAAACTATAAAGAGAGAACAAGCTACTTTTTAAATCATTTACTTATGACTTAAGTATTGTACCCTTTAGACTGCCTCGTTGGTTGAGAGTGGTCGTGAAATGTCGGGCAAAATAATACTGGATTTAAAAAAAAAACTTAGGTAATAGTAGCACGGAGTTTGGAATTGTGTCTGATGTATGGCAATAGGCTCACCATCTATTACATGGGACACATAACATAAATAGTAAAAAGTAAGTGTTACATTGCATTATGGACGTAATCGTGATGTTATGTTATGTTTTGTACCCTTTATAGGTGCCATTTGTTCGTCTTTTCCTATATTAGATTATTGCAGCGGTTTTGGGAGCCTGTGGCGGGATGGTTCCATTAAAAAAATATATTGAGGTTATGAACGTACCTTCATGTTATTTGTTATGTTCTTTAGTGTATATCAACTGCTTTTCTTCCTTTCTTTTCTTTCTTGAAAAATCTTTATTTTTACTAAGAGATTAACCCCGATTAGTGTGTAAGAACTGTCGCGTCTGTAATGGTTTATGTTAATCTGTTGGAGTATTCTGTAATCAGCTTAATTGTGGTGGCTTCGTGGCTTCGTGGCTATGTAGTGTTGTCTGTGTTTACGTGTTTTATCTTATGTGTGTTTAATGTGATATATGGTTGTTTCAAGGTGCTTCGAAACATCATATTTCATTTTTTTGAACTGGTTTTTATATTCTCATCAGAAAATTGTTTGATATAGTTAATCCTTTGTTATAAGTTCTGTTTTTGTTACCACGTCTTCCTTCTGCGGTTACTAGGTACAAAGAGAAAATATGTCCCATTCATTAATCCCTTGAATTTCATTCCGATCGATCGACATTGGTATTGTGAAATTTTATGCTCTTAAGTTGCAACATTAGCGACCATTACGTCCGTATTGTGTGAATATTGAGTGAACTAAATGGTATTGAGTTTGGCTTCATATTCCGTACTCTAATTGCTATTTTAATAGCTGCAATTGGGGTTATATAGTTTTGATATTGGATAATTATAGAAGCTTTTATTGGATTGTAATTGAATTGACATTGAGATTAGTATTAAGAGTAAGTGTTCTGGGACTACAAATAGTGACATGCTAATGAGTGTTAAACTTTTAGAAAACAGTGATTCGAGTATAAGGTACTAATTCATGTTTCATTTGTTACAGAAATATGTCGTTAGCACAGATCGGAGTGGAGATATCCATGTGCATGTTCAAGTAAGTATCCATTTATTAACTACGATTAGTTAAATTCTTGTCATTGTGAGTTCAGATGTTATGTCATTTTAACTTCGCGCTTATTAAAAGCT
Source organism: Spodoptera picta (assembly GCA_038387885.1). NCBI lineage: Eukaryota > Metazoa > Arthropoda > Insecta > Lepidoptera > Noctuidae > Spodoptera > Spodoptera picta. The sequence continues at coordinate 158,845 of JAZHFQ010000745.1, read as the reverse complement.
CGGAATGATATTAGGCAATGATTATATTCATTCAAGATTCCCTAAATATCTACAAAAAAAATCTATTTACTATGTCTGAAATAGTAATAAGCTGATCATAATCTCAAATCTTTGTTTAAAAATCTAGAATTTTCTAAAGACTGAAATGCGATCGGTTTATTAATTTTAGTTATTAACTGTGTTGTACTAGCAAAATAATTGTGTCAAGGTATCTACATACTGTTACCTTGTCATTTATGAAAATCAAATAGAGTTTATCCGTTTGCCATTTCAATTCCCTTGACTTTTGGCGGGAATCGCTAAATGACGCCATCTTGGCTTCGCAAAATTGTGTTTTAATGTGGAGAATTGGTTTACGTCTGTGGTAACCGGTACGCTTATAGCTTCACTAGGAAAATCATAAAGTAGGTATCTATTTGGAAGAAGTAGTAAAATTAAAACTAAAATGTAATTTAATAAAACCAATACTTTATTTATTTTCGTAACTGTTTTGATTAAGGCAATAATTATGTTACCCAAACTATTTATTTTGGTTGTTATTCAACCTTTTTTATTTTGCTAGTGATTCTGTCATGTCAATGTATATTGTATCTAAAATGTGGAGCAGTTGGTCTACGTCTTAAATACTTCAACTTTACACATTGAAAACGTTGTAATTTAGTAATGAACCTAAATTGATGATGGTATAATCAGAATCCATTAATTAGCATCGTAATTTGTAGGTAATGAAGTTCTAAATAAACCTTTTTTTATACAGGAATAAAGTTTAAAATCGAACGATTTGTATCTTATACACAGTTTCATTTTCTATAATTCTATTCACACGTTTACATATTTTCTTTTTTTTTTCTGCTAACCAGGGGATTATACCTCAACCAAATAAGGTAAGCCAGAGTGTGATTTCAAACCATCCATCCGTAATAAATTCATGTTACCTATATTTTTGATAATTGTGACAGACTAAACACTATGATAATAATATTTTTATGGTAGGGTTTTAAAAGTTATTTGTCGTCGAGTAATGATTTTCCATAAAAACAACCAATTATTATGTGCACAGTGACCACATACTTCTTAAAAAGAATGATCACGAAAGCTCGTGTTTTTTCTAGATTCTTCTAAACTGGTCATTTTAATAATTCACTCATGTACATTACACTCTTCTGTCTCTTCGTGACTCTTCCTGTTTTTATTATTTTGTGTGAATTAAATAAACCATTCATTCTTCTGCCTTCACACTTCATACCATTTTTTAGCTTTTGAGAGTGAGTGTGATATATCACAAGAAGCACCAATAGCATAGCGATTTTGTATGACATTTGTAGTGTTTTGTAGTATTTTCGAGAAATTAAAGCGTAGGTATCTTATATATTTAAAATATTGAAAAATAAGTCGTAGGCTGAGTGAATATTATGTATCAAGTAAAAGTTCAATCCCTCTTATAAAAAAGACTTGTCAGTATGTCGTAAAACTCGTAGATAAGCAATTAAGAACATAAAATCGATGCAGTTAAGATTGTGTTTTGTTTGTGATTTTTTCCCTATACTGTGTTAGATGTAGAAATCTTTTATTTTTTCGGAAGCTCATTGTATTGTATGTAGATACGATTAGTTACCTATTAGACTTTAGACGATTAGACGTCTTTGTTAATCCTATCACTAGATTAGTATCCTCAAAATCTAACTAGTATTCGTAGGTATAAATAGCTCAGCACTTCACATAACATCTGGTATATCTAGACTACGAATCAAGGCTAGGTTTCTTATTAAACACGTCCTATATTCCTAGATCTGCATATCATGTAGGCAGACAATGTCTTTCAAGTCTATGAAATGACCTATATTCTAGAAACTTGCGTAGTTGCCTTTGTCTACCTCTCTATGAAATGAAGATGTGATACTATTACGGCATCTTAGACACCCCTTCTGTTCCTTCTGCGATATAACAGCTTAAAGGTCTCAACTGTAGCGAAGTTTAATAGACATTTTAACACTCAAAACTCAATATTGCACAGGATATTAGACCGTAGCTATTTTATTAGATAGTTTAATTTCATTTGCAACTCCGATCTATAACCTTTGTTACTTTGTACTCTAATTCTGATTACAAGCTTGATGTGGACTAGATTAATTAATTGCTTTGTTTAATCTTTCAGGGGGACTTAAGCCAACAGGATAAAAGATGTGTGTTCTTAACGGTACACGATCTTGGGACCAATCGTAAGTACTTTACTTATTCTTTAAAGTTAGTGGTAGTTTTTTAATAACATTCTTGTTAGAAGAATTTCCTCGACAAGGCAAGATTCATTTTAAGTTTTTTTAATACATAATAATATATCCTCGTTGGCCGAGTGGTCGCAAGTGCGGCTGCCGGGCAAGGTGTCTCAGGTTAAATTCTCGAGTCGGGCAAAGTATTACTGGGGTTTTAAAAAATCTCAGTATTAGCACGGAGTTTGGAATTGTGGCCGGTATACGGCAATACCCTCTATTACATGGGAGTCGTAACATAACTAGTGAAAAGTGAGTGTTACATTGTAGAGGTACAGTGGCATTAAGTGCGGTAATATGCACCTCTGCCTATCTCTCCGGCAATAAAAGGCGTGATGTTATGTTTTTAATACGTATATATTTAACAAGTAGTCCGAATTTGCCCGGTGTATGACAATGGTAAGGCCATTGTCATTCCCTATTACATAGTACTCTTAAAATAACTGGTATATATACTTAGTTAAAAGAGATGACCTTATGTTCGGTATGTTTCTAATAATTTCTAGCATTTATCGCAGAAAAACAAACACGATGTACCGCTACTCCGTGTTATGAAAGCAATAACAATGACTCCACCATTTCAATTAGACTTTTATGACTGTTCATCTTTTATATTGAAGCGTTTTATTCTTTCATTGTAAGAGACTTTATTTTATTAGATAAATAAACCCACTTCAACAATGAACCACTTAAACTCCATTTTATTGTTGACCTAACACCTTTGAAATATAAAAATGTTTAAAGCACCAAAAACAGCTTTCGTACGTACAAGGAAAAAGATTGAGGGTCCAAAGTTTTAGGGTTGTGTTATTTGAAAAGTCAAAACCATGAATAGAGTTTAATTTTTAAAATTTCTGTATTTTTTGGGGGAGGAAAAATCATCCAATGACTTCTCCCGCCTTATGTGAGGTATGAGGGAGTGTCAGACTCTTACTGACTAAAACAACCCCGTTCCTACTCTTGCTCTTCGAGCTGGAGCGGGGTTGCCAGCCGTTAGGCCTTCCGCGGCTCCAGTTTGTTTTGGTTACAATCCACTTTACAATATTGGGATTGCGATTAGCATTCTTGTTTCCGTAATGTCAGATAAAACAAAAATGTTGTACTTACAAGTTATTGTTTATAGAATGCCTTATGCATTGGGCGATGTGGTCTCCAAAAGATAAATCCATTTTAATAATTAAAAAAAAATGAGTTGCACTTGTAGTTTTCTCGTAGGCCTAAACGTAATTTGAAAAATTATTCAGTTACTTATTACAATCACGCTTTTTATCCCTTTGTATCCACATTATGGAACTTAATGCCACTGTATACTTTATGTAACACCTAGTTTTCACTATTTATGAGCTCCATGTAATAGGGGGTGATCCTATTCCCATTCGGCACAATTCCAGACTCCGTGCTACTACTGAGAATTTTTTGAAAACCCATACTTTGCCCGAATCGGGAATAAAATTTGAAACCCTTTGCCTGGCCGTTGCACTTGAGAACGCTCGACCAATGAGACAGTCACAATCGATACGTGTACGACTTGTATTTTACTATCTATAGCGTACCTCATTTGCCAATGTTTGAATGATTGCCAATACGAGTTATGTTTTGCGATGGCTGGTAATAACTGCCCTAATTACGAACATCCATGATAGTGTGTGTTTACGACTCATACATACATGGTTCTATCTCTATACATACAAACTCATCGGTGGATTACCAATGAGTTTGATGGATTCGTAAACAATGAGCAAATTGGTATTGAACAGTAATAAGATTACATTTACTTTGCTGAAGAGATAGGTATTTAGGATATGACAATTGGATTTGCGTATTTTCTATCTTAATGTCTTTGTGGAATAGATATTCCATATTAATATGTTTTGAAGTCTGTTTGAGCGATTCTAGTGCGTCATAAAAAGTAAATTCGTTAGCTTTGTAAATATTAGTGAAGATTTATTTGAAGTTTACTGGTAGAACTGTTGTCTGTCTAGAAAGTTCTTAGATCAGATGCTAGCTCGAAGTGTATGTAGTATGTAGTAACGATGCCACGCGTAATTTTTTTATAGAGTCTATTTCTATTAATATTCTAAACTAGACATATTACGTTTAAGTGAATGCAAGGAAATTTTCGTTCCAGATTCGACAATGGTTGACTTTGTGAACAGTCCAGCAATGTCGGAGATCAAGGAGCGTTCCTGTTTCATTCACGTGGACGTGCCAGGACACGAGGAGAACTCGCCAGATCTACCCGACTCGTGAGTACTTTCATTTATAGTTTCGTGTTTTGCTATCTAATAAATAAGGTGATGGTTGATAGACGTGGCCCGGATACCTTAATACAAAAAACCTTTGTTTTGAAAATATACTAATTTCTGTTTATAGGGCTCCTAAGGAAGTTATAATTGTGATCAGTATACACTAAATGTCCAGTCCTTATTCAGAAAAGAAGTTCATAAAACCAAATGAAAATTTTGAATGTTTCTAAACGTAATTTTAGGATTTTCCAGCTCTTAATAACCACTAGGAATAATAAAATTGCGATCATTAACTTTAAGACACTCTGGGTATAATTGTAACAGGTTTTGCAAGTCAAAGCGCATTTGAAATAATTCAGAACAATTATGAAAATCAAATGAATGCCAAGGGTTTGGGGTGGTTTGGCAATTTTTGTTCTTATTTGTAAGTTGTAACAGATTTTTTGTGACTGAATGTTCTCAATTGTAACAACTCACTACAATTAACGTCAGATACACCAGTATGACTGACGACAGAAAATAACTTAAGAAGTCGGTGAACATAATAATTGACATGACTGAAACTATTAGTTATATTATACTTATATTTACAGGATTTAGTATAACTTCAACTGCACTGAAATGATAACGTTTTCATTACAAGTTTAGTCATTTTGTATAATATATGTTATAAAACTAATTTCTATCCATAGCTACCAGTTCCCATCACTCCAGACATTAGGGGAAGACCTCATAACAGTGCTGGACTTCCTTCACGTGCGTTACGCAGTTGGCTTAGGGGAAGGCGCAGGAGCCAATGTCCTCGCCAGGTGCGGGCTGGCCCATCCTAGGCGCCTCTTGGGCCTGATCCTTGTCAACTGCACAGCGTCTACTTCCTCGGTGGCCGATGCTTTCCGCAGTCGGTTCTCCCGATGGCGAGGAGCTGATATCTCCCAGTCTGAAGAGGACTTTCTCATCTATCACAAGTTTGGCCACGTGAGTTTTGAAACCGAAAAGCATTTTAGCTACCAGGTATTTCTTCTTTCTGTTTTTGTTACTAATACTACTAATTGCTCGGGTTGATCTACTTCGAGGTAAGAATATGGTTCATTGTTTTCAGAAATATTACTTCTCTTGGTTGTATATGCATTGAAACTTTCGTGAGACATAACTACTAAATTAATTATTATGTTTTAGGCTTTCTCACGTAACTGTTTGACGAGGAACTCGATCAGTTTCAAGTGGCTCATATTCATGAGCAGCATTCCGCGACCCGCGACTGTCATATTGCTACTGGCATCTAGCATGGCTTGAAACTAGTCGAGTTCTTCGTCAAACAGTTACGCACGTAACTGTCAAACAGTTACGTGCGTAAGCCGAAAACATAATAATTAATGTATGTGCACTATTTTGTAACTTCCTTCTATCATAATTGTTTATTATTTCTGAGAATGATAATATTACCTATGTTTGTGTGGAGTTATTTTATTTAAATTCTTCGTTTGTATGTGTTTCTTTCATCATTAAAATAGTTCCACTATCTTCTCTGCCCGTAGTAGCATCTTCTTAACTTCGACTAACACACTAATATCTATTAGTTTTAGTTTTTGCTTTTAGTTAGCTTTGTAATGTACTTTTTATATTGTGAATAATTATTATCATTCATTGATCGTATTTCCTAAATGCTTGGTTTTTTATTATGTTATAATTTTTTATAATAACTGTCGTGAGACATACTAAATTAACTAAAAATCGCGGATAGTAGGCTATATGATATAGCCGCGACCGCGCACTGAGAAGAGCCCCTCTGTGGCTCAAAACTAATAGAGCTTTTTTCAGTATGTTCACGCGAATAACCCGCGATTTATAGTTATTTTTTAAGTTGTATTAAATTTAGATTACAATACTTTCTTAATGAAACTTATATGTAGTGGTATAAGAGGTTGAATGTATTCCTTACCTATTAATTTTACTATCCTACTCTTCTATGATTACGCGCCACGTTGATGGAGGATTTACCTTCAACACTTTTCTGTCCACAGTCAACGTTAACTGCCTTGATAATGGAATAAAGATCATCTTTCAGTTTAACACAAACAATAGGCAATTTTAATATACCCCTTAATATAACTGTAATTTATCTGTGTGGTGTAGGTACACGAAATGATAAATAAATAAATAAATAATCATCATACTTGAGCTGTACTAAGAGTACCTCAAGGTAATAACTTCGGTCCCACTTAGTTCTGTACTATAGATGTCGCAACTCACCGTAAGCTTTGTGATATTGCAGTCATTAGCCTGGGTATTGCATTACTTTATGGGACGTTTTTAGTGGGTTTAAGCATTCGTCAGCAATATTGCTAGAATATTAAATTTTGTGTTAGGTATTGTTTTGACTTCTGTTTTGAATGTATGATAAGTTGATCAAGTTCTTGAGTTAGGCTCAATAATGATTCTAATTTCGGAATTCTTTTTGTAGTATTAACTCGTCGAGTACCGTCATTATAGACACAATTATAGAACAATAGGTTGCGGTCACCGGTGACCGCTTCGTGTTTGACAGTTTAAGTCGTTCGTAATTACCTATTTGATATGATTGTTTATATTTTGATTATTAATTAATGTACCATTGGATGCTATATACTAGCTTTAAAATTAGCATCAAAATTTTATTACATTTAAAATTCTTCCGAACTTAAGATTCTTTAGTGTCTCCTCTACTAACAAAGAATACATTCAACCACCGATCTTTTTCACTGCATAGAACTTCAGTTTCTTAAGCACTTCCTTCTTCTATTGGTTTAAATATTCCATTAATCTTCCAGCAAATATCGAGTGACTCGTTGGAGGCAGGTGAACGTGACCGCACTCTGGCCGAGTACAGGTCCAGGCTGCGTGGTAACCTGAACACTCATAACATCAAGCAGTATGTGAGAGCGTTTATCAAGTAAGTTTGTAGTTTGAGTCTTATCTTAGTATGTTGAAGAAGCATGGTAATTAATGTTTATTGTTAGAGCCATTTCCTGGCAGTGCTGAGGAACAGTTGCAGGTTGATGACGATGATGAGCTTAGTCGAGTAAAATTATTTATTGAAAATAAGATATTAAACATTTTTGGCTATCGATCGATCTAGTAATGGAGTTTTCAAAGTTTAGATGTAGATTTCCATGAATATTGAAATTTCCATGGTGGCAATTTTCCAAAAAAAATGTAATTTACAATTCTGGTTTATAGTGTAACATAAATAGTGAAAAGTGGGTGTTACATTGTACAGTGGCATAATGTACACCTCTGCCTACCCCTTCGGGGATAAAAGGCGTGATGTTATGTTATGTTATGTTATGTTATGTTTAACTGCCTGACATAATGCTCATAATAGGCGTGACGATATTTTGTGATTTTAAGACATGTTTATAACGCTACTTTATTATTTACATTTGACTTTGTAATAAATCAAATTTTGTTAACTTTAAACATTGAAAATATTCTATCGCTGCAATATTGCCAATTGTAAAAATCTTGTTGTGTATCTAGAGGTATGGCAATAGGCTCAACTACAAAATATTCCGTTACTTACACTCACATCGCTCTCCTTCCAGTCGTAAGGACCTGATCCTCCGCGGCTGCCAGCCAGATATCCTGCTCATCACTGGCATGCTGAGCCCGTACTCCACCGTCATTGAGAAGATGTACAAGGAGCTGGACAAAGAAAGGGTCACCATCCTAAAGGTGGACCGAGCTGGTGATGTCTTGGCTGAAACTGTAAGTATGGATTATAAAATTTAGAATTAATATAGAAAAAGGTTATGCCTAGAACATAAAATATAATAATATGTGATGACCTAGGTTGTAGTCTATTTGTGTGTGAAACAACATACAAATTCGTATTGATATATGAATGCCTGAGTAGTTACTTAGGCTATTATAAAGAATTCCATTTCCTACATCATAGAGTTATTTTGAATTCTTACATAGTGCAAAATCTACTGTAAGTCATTGCTCTGGGAACCGGATATGCAGAGTTCACGGCCTGTCACGGTCTTATATCGGAATAATCTGTTTACTTGTGTAATAGATGAATGAATGAGGAAAGTGACGAAATATGGAATAGTATCCCTAATATGGAATACCGGCTATACTAAGAAACTATAATTCACACACGCAAGAAACACTGTTTGTCTCTTTGTTTCTATCCCCATCTGCGGGTACAGGCTGTGACATATCAGTCGAGTGAGCCCATTGGTCAATATTGCAGTGTTTTGTTTTGCCGCTTCTGCATAACTTTCTAACGTATGTGAAAGATACGCATTTTTCCTTTAAAAAGTGCACATCGTATTGTTTTAATAACTTTTAGAGACAGTTTAGATGTTCTTTTGTCGATTTCGGTGGTATTTAATTATATTTATTTCTTAAATATAAAAAAAAATAATGTCAGTTTAAAGTCGTTGCAAAATCCAATTATGGAATGGTCCATTGTTTTGTTTGATACAGACAGTGAGCTGATGCTTTGATAGAAAATACAACTCCAGACTCTGAAGATTCGGAGTGTATTTTCTGTGGTATTCTGTTTTCAAATGATACTCATAGAGAAACATGGGTCAAGTGCCTCATAATGTGGTCTCTGGGCACATATTGATTGCCCCGGAGTAGAGACTGATGCCTGAATTTGTGACTTTTGCAAATACGTTGTGTTCTTTTCTATGTTGTACCAACCTTTCTAAAGAGTTTTATTTAAGTTCCGGTTTAGTTTTAATCGTATTAATAGCACTTATTCCATATTTGGGGTACCTATTCCAAATTTAGGTACCATTATTGTCGTTTAGTTTTTTTTTATTTTTAACTCAAAAGAAAGAAACGTATGCAATTCTTGTTACAAAATAAAGCGAAAATATATACTTGTTGTAATTACCACAAAGTTTTATTATTTGCAACGTTTGTGAAAATTATGCGTAAGAAACAAAATGTTATTCCATATTTGGTCACTTTCCTCTAATATACCTAAGTAGTTACAAAAACAAGTTGTATAACTGCGTTGGAATATCTCTTAATATTTTACTTCGCGTTACGTAAGCTATGCTATGTCGATCTTCGTCAAGGCGCGCCGGCGCATGCGAATCTAATAACCCCCTCTTTGCAACCGTCACAACGCAATCACTCGTCCGCTGTTACACCAAAGTAAAAGTAAAACCGCGTTCATTGACTCACCGAGACCCTTGCTGATATAACGCTGATAAAGTTTCTGAACAAAACTGTGCCGAAGTTTTGTTCTAACCTATAAGTTTTGTGAAACAAGTGTAGAACATGTTACATTGAAAACCAAAATGTCTGTGATCTTACTAATAATTGAAATTATAATCATCGGGGGCATGATAGTGGGACTTTATCAGAAGAATACGAATTTAGTGTGCAAGTCTAAGAAGAGATACGATGGCAAGACGGTACTGGTCACGGGTGGGACTGCAGGCATGGGACTCGAGATCGCCGCAGATTTCGCACACAGAGGCGCCAGGGTCATCGTGGCGTGCCCCTACGAAGATGAAGGCTTGCACGGCAAAAAACTTATCATAAGAAGCTCTGGTAACGAAAATGTAGTGTTCAAACTACTAGACCTCGCTTCCCTAGAATCTGTAAGAACCTTCGCTGCTGATATATTGAGAACAGAAGATAGATTGGACATTTTGGTGAACAATGCTGGAGTTGGGGTCCCGGGAGACTTCCTTACCGCTGATGGAATGAATTTCATCATGCAAGTAAACTACTTTGGCACTTTTCTACTCACAATGTTGCTCCTACCGCTTCTGAAGAAGACGGGTACAACGTCTGAACCGAGTAGGATTGTAAACACATCATCTGTAATGCACAAGTTTGGTAAAATTGATTTCAACAATTGGAACAAGACAGGATACTGGGCAAAAATTAGGATATATGGGAACAGCAAGCTTTGTTTAGCGCTCTTCACCCGGGAACTTGCCAAGAGAATGAAGAACCCAACTGTTATAGTGAATATTGTGGATCCAGGAGCAGTTGGGACGAGGATTTTTAACAGTTCTCGGATCGCGTGGGCCAGTTTTATATCATTTATGGCTTTGATCTTGTTCAAACATCCCTGGGAAGGTGCGCAAACAGCCTTGTACGCTGCTACGAGTGACAGGGCTGGTAAATTCACAGGGGAGTACTTCAAGAACTGTCAGAGAGTTCGAGCTAGTGAGTTAATTTATGATGAGAAGCTGGCGACGAGGGTCTGGGAGGAATCAGTGAGACTTGTTAAACTAAGTGATGAAGAACTCAATCAGTGCTTTAGTTCTTAGATGTACGGTGGTTGTTGTGACAAATAATAATAAATAATTAGTATCTGCTTTCTCGACAGACACCTCACATGCATACTGATGCATGTGAGGTGTTGACACTGATAAATTGTTAAATGAATCCGTGTAATTTTCATTCAGGATGTTAATGCTAATTTTTGTTGACTTATAATGAAATAGTAGTATGTTGGTAGCATTAATAGCTTGTTGCGTGACCCCGTTGCGCTCTGTTGGATGGTTGATTCCTTTTTTACATTAACACGATCAATTAAACGGAATTTCAAAATGTCAAAATTAATACTTGAAACTGTGTACCTGCGGATAATTTCTTAACTACATTTATTTATAGCTTTACTGTTTAATCAAAGATTTAATCCTTTTGTGTAACAAATAAATTATTTTAGTTAATTTTCTGTATTTATGTGTCTTTGTTTTCTTCTACAAGCTAAACAAATATCATCGTTTCAGCGTAGCTGTAATAATATAAATAAATACACACCTTCGTAAATATTAGTTAGGTAAATAATTTTATGACTAGTTAAGTTCATACTTAAACAGTGAAGGTTATCCTGTTGGTTTCAACATGTTCTAAGCCAAATTAGACATCTAGATTAATTATCTCGTTTTGATACATACGAATTACAAATATAACCTGGAGACGGTTAAAATAAAATTGAAAACAGAAAACATTATTTCCTGTACTGAGGTTTAAAGGTTTTATATGTATTGTCAAGCAAGTTTGAACAGTAATACTAATAAGGTAAATGTTACAATCTCTAAACTTTTGATTACAGCCAGCTAAAGTAGCGCAGTCTCTGCTGCTGTTCTGCCAGGGCCAGGGTTTGCTGACGTCACTGCCACCTCCAGGGGTGGAACGACGCATGTCCCGCGCCATGTCGATGGAGGAGTACGACAAACCGAACATACGCCGTCTCTCTCTCACACCAAGTGTGGCAGAGTCACCCCCGCATAGGAAACTCTAGCTGAAGAGATCCGACTCCTTACTCGAGGAGACGGTGTAAGGGGACTTTGAAGTAGGGGCGTTCTAGAATGTGTAGTTTTCTGTATAAAACATAGATGGCGTGGCGTTACTTGCACGTAGTAGAAGTTCGTTGCATGTTAAGGTTTACCCATCTGTAAAAAGCTTAAAGTAGATTTTTGATTTTATTAGAAAAGGTAATTACGTTGAAAAAATATTAAAGGAATTTAACAGATAATGTAATATAATGTGCTAATACACAGAGAATAAAAATTAATTAGGTAATAATAAATTGCTTTAGTAGCTACTTGAAACACGTGGTAAACCTTATATTTTCTTGATATTAGTATTAAAGTATGTGCAATAAACAACAAAAAATACGTGCACACACATAGATATTGATGGTAAGTAATTAGATCTCTAGAAAAAGCCCTACTTCTCGAACCTTCGATATGTGCTATAATGTTAATATAATAATTTAAACATTTGTCTAATGTATGTCTGTTGTAGAATCCGTATTTGTTAGAGGAATGAGCGTCGTCGTTGCATTAGTTTACATAACATAACATATCGAAGGCATTGTTACAAATGTCTTTTTGTATAGTTACTATTGCTTAATTTTATAACTTAATAAATACTACACGTTTATCTTGCTTTCTGAAGAAAATTCATAGAAACTTTTGGCGAATCGGTAGAAGTGTTTTAAAGAATATAATTATAGATACTAAATGCTTATAGAGTCATACGATGTTTTTAAATATGCAACAGTTGTGAATATAAAAATATTATTTTTCTGTTAACAAAAAGATGTTTATGAAATGAATATATTTATGAACGAAAGAGTATTTTCATTCATTGAAATAATGTTTTTAATTCGTTTTATTTTGATGAATAATGAATAAGTTTTAATTTAAAAAAAAAAATAATTTCTAACGTTTCAATTGTAATGGAAATCCGTTAGTGTTTTTTCGGAACTAGGAATGTCTATCTTTGTTAAAGTCAAAGTGAAAAATCATTTATTTAAATTACACCAGGAAGGCACTTTTGAACGTCAATAAAATTTTTAAAAGTGAAGCTATTTGCTCATTCCAAGGTGTAGGTAGATTCCTATGGAGAAGGACGACCAAGAAACTCCATTCTCCAGAACTCTTTTTCAATCAGGTTCCTAATACAATTCTGGAGTTGCATAATGTGTTTTATTGGTTCAATTGTGTATCGCATCTTTAACAGTATATTATTATGATATAAGTACATGAAAATACACCTTATCTTCAAATGGTATGGATCAAAATTGCTAGTCTGTTGTTTTATTTAGAGAATTTGTTACAATTTCTTTTTTTATAAATGTAAATTATGAAGTTCTAATATCAAAATTAATGTATTCTAAGTACTATTTGTATAAAATATGTAACGTCTAGAATAGTATAGTTACAATTAAGTGTACTAGATTTATGTTTAATTCAGAATAAATATATACTTCTAGATTACATCAGTATTTTTTTTTAATATTTAATAGGATAGCGTTTGGCAACCAATCTTGCCGGGTGGTAAGCGATAACGTGGCCTAGTGCCTATGATGGAGTCCACCAATCTAATTGGCTCCATCATAAGTAAATGATACCGTGAAACGAGGTGAATAGATACAGGAATGGGCTGAATAAATGTTAGAATATTTTCCCAACATTTATTCAACCCTCTTCTGTATCTATTCACCCAGTTTTACGTCATTTACTTGAAGACAACAAAGATGTAATTTTTTGTTATTTCATGGGTCACATCACAATCGGCAAACTTACTAAAAATTTACTTTTTATGGTATAAGCCGGAAAACAAGAAGGCGCCAATCCTGATGGCAAGCAATCGGTGCCAGCCATGGACACTCGCGCAGTCACCTTAATGTGAAATGTTCGCTTTTTTTTTTCGTTTTGTCCTATCACAGAGGAGTTAGAAGTGCGTTGCCGGCTTTCTGGAAGTTCAGAATTTGAGGAATAGAGATTTGGGGATTAGGAAAAAGATTTTGGAGATTGGGAGGAGAGGAATTGGATCTCCGGTCATAGAATAACCATTCTTCTCACCTCTTATTCTACAGTTGACAATTAAGTGATGTTTAAAAAATCGGCTCTGCAAAATCTAGAGCAAAAAAGGAAACTGCTAAGTTTCCAAGAAATTATTTTGTGCAAATAAATGAAACTCTTCGTTTGGAAATAAACTGGACGTTTTATTGTGACAATAACATCAGACGGTACATTGTAAAAAAACTTTTTGATCTTTTCAACAAACACGGACGTACACAAATACTAAACATTTACACTTACAACAATAGCGCCGCAATCACACCGCACACTTACGCGATTCGCCACAAAACACGTGTAAATAATTTCTATCAATAAAGGTAAAATAAAAATATAAAATAATTCTCCGTCGAGTATTTGCTAAAAAATTTAAAGAAATATACCAATGAAAAAAAACTTAAAAAAGACGTCGCAAGACTGCTCGACGGAGAACACAGGAGACGGTTGTGAGGCGAGGGAGCGCAGCTCTGTCACGCCATGCAGCCATCGGTGCGTCAACGGTAGGGTACAAGCAACTCGAGCATCATCCGACCTCCGCGGACATTTTCGAACCTTTATAATAATTTTCCCAGTTCTGCAATAATCAATATCAATAAACGTGCGGCCGCGGTTTTGTGGCGTCCGCTTCGGCGGCGACGCTGCGCGGCCGCCATGTTTAGACACGCACAGACCGACCACAGCACATGCACCGAGTCACTTGTCTAGGCAGTGGAGGCGCCGCGCGCGCAGTCCATGTGCGCGGCGAGCGCTGAGTACGTGTCGGCGCAGTCGCGTCGCAGCTGTATCGGCGGCGGGCGGTCTGCGGCGAGCGCGGAGGGGTGCGGCGGGAGGGGGCGCGGCCCGCCACGAGCCGGCGGGGCTCGTCATAGCTCGTCGTCGAATCCAGGCTGCATGTCAGACGTCTCGATGGCAACTTCATCGTAGTCACGCTCAAGTGCTGCCAGGTCTTCTCGTGCTTCTGAGAATTCACCCTCTTCCATGCCTTCGCCCACGTACCAGTGCACAAACGCTCGCTTAGAGTACATGAGGTCGAACTTGTGGTCGAGTTTACCCCACGCTTCGGCGATGGCGGTTGTGTTGCTGAGCATGGAGGCGGCACGCTTTACTTGCGCCAGATCCCCGCCCGCCACCACCGACGGCGGCTGGTAGTTAATGCCCACCTGAGAATACAAAGAATAAAAAATATGCAAATATTTCTATACACTAGACTATGATGGCGGTAACATAAAAAGGGTTTACGCTGCTTGGACATCTAGTAAAGGGCATAAAAAATATTTTACGCATCAACTTCAAACATTTAGAAAAACTTACTTTAAACCCAGTAGGACACCAGTCCACGAACCGGATCCCAGCCCGGCCCTTCATGGCTGCGATAGCAGCGTTCACGTCTTTGGGCACCACATCGCCGCGGTACAGGAGACAGCACGCCATGTACTTGCCGTCGCGAGGGTCACACTTCACCATCTGGTTCTGTGGCTCGAACAGCTCTGCTGTGATCTCTGACACTGACATGCCTTCGTGGTATGCCTGGTAGTTTATATAACAACGTTAATGCAACAATCCTCTTAGTTTATCTTGTTAGAGAAAAGCCTCTCTATGGTTCTATTTTCAATTTTTGCTATGATAAAGCAAAAAGGACTACTGACGATCATCTTATATGGTACTAGCGCCCTGGCTTCGCACGGGTGAAATATACATGTATAATGCATATAAACCTTCCTTAAGAATCACTCTATATATTAAAAAAACCGCATCAGAACCTGTTGCGCAGTTTTACAGATCTAAGCATCTTTGTATGCTACGGACAAGCTTCGGACAGATAGACGGCCGATAGCGACTTTGTTTTATAGTACTATGTAGTGATAGTATCAGCCGAGGTACCTTATCAGCCGAGACCACGGGCGCGTAAGCAGCGAGTGGGAAGTGAATACGCGGGTAGGGCACCAAGTTTGTCTGGAACTCAGTCAGGTCCACGTTCAGCGCTCCATCAAATCGCAGCGATGCTGTGATTGACGACACCACCTGGACACAAGTACTTGGGATTGGTGAAAATACTAAGCTCTAGATTGCGAGAAATCTGATTACCAGTAGAAAGACGAAGGAAAAAACGTTCTTTAAACTGGTTTAGTAGTAGATCCTCACTTGTGAAATAAGTCTGTTGAGATTGGCATAGGACGGCCTCTCAATGGACAACCGCCGCCTACAAATGTCGTATATGGCCTCATTGTCCACCATGAACGCGCAGTCCGAGTGACCAATGGTGGCGTGTGTCGTCAGCACTGCGTTGTAAGGCTCCACTACCGCTGTCGACACCTGAGTAGAAATAAAACGCTTCCAATAATCGTTGACGGGATGCAAGATGAAATGCAATAAAAAAAGCAATGTAAAAAATGTACACTATTTTTCAAGTATGTGATACTTACTTGCGGTGCGGGATAAATAGCAAACTCAAGTTTACTCTTCTTGCCAAATTCTTCTGAGAGTTTCTCCATGAGCAGTGATGTAAAGCCGGAGCCTGTCCCGCCGCCAAAAGAGTGAAATACGAAGAAACCCTAGACAGTCACGAAATAAATATAAAAAAATAGTACAGGTACAGGCGAACATAATAACTATGAGATACGTAATAAGTTTTTTCTTAAACATAATGGTATTTGCGAGACAATGAACTATTCAATTACCTGCAAACCAGTACACTGGTCTGCCAACTTCCTGACTCTCTCCATGACAGGCCCCAGCACCTCACGGCCGGTGGAGTAGTGACCACGTGCGTAGTTATTGGCCGCGTCCTCCTTGCCTGTGATCAGCTGTTCTGGGTGGTATAGTTGCCGATATTCACCTGAACGAACCTCGTCTGCAAGAGGACAATGAGGCATTAAATAACATTCGAACTAGCTACCCAATAATAAATAAGAGGCGCCATTTTAATGTTTAACGTGGAGAACCAAGAGGGAGTCTTTTGTCCAGCAGTGGACATCTTTCGACTGTTGATGATGATGATGATGATTTTAATGTGCAGAAGTCAAAAAAAAATTGGGTCTAGAAGCGATTTATTTCAAGTAAATAATATTTACTGCAACACGAGATCGGAACCTGACCCAACCTGATTGTTTCGACTTATGGACAAACAAAATAACTTACCTATAACAGTAGCCTCTAAATCCACCATAACCACCCTTGGCACCATTTTTCCTCGATCAGCTTCAGAGAAGAAGGTATTAAAACAAGAGTCAGCCGCGTTGGGGTCCTGCTCACAGGCCGGCAAGGTACCGTCAGGACGGATGCCGTGCTCCAGGCAGTAGAGCTGCCAGCACGCCACACCCATCTGCACTCCCGCCTGCCCAACGTGCACTGAGATGCACTCCCTCTGCTCGCATAGAAATATATCACACGTTATTGACATTTAAACAAAGCAAGGGGCTCAATCATTGTGAATGCACAAGCGAAGACCAGCCATGTTAGGCAGGCATCAGGTCCATAGTAAAGTAACTTATTTATTGGATATTTAACAGTTTCTAGAGACCCGTTTGACAAAAGATGACCATCTAAAAATGGCCGTCTATGAATCCGTCATTTTGGAAGATCAGTTTTATTCCTGCAAATAGAACCAAATTAATTTTAGATGTTATAGGTACTACCAAAATACATAACAGTAAACAATACTCGTAGCTGGAGTGTTCCAGAAGTAGTAGCAGACCTGAAATCTTCTGTCAATAGCACAAGAACTTGGGTGTCATGATGACGTGAACAATAAATTATTTATCACTGGCACTGATATATTTTTCTATAACTACCGAAAACTAAATACGAGGAATGCTCTTCTGCACCAATGAGAGTCTGACGAGTAATCAAGTCAAGCAGAAGTCACGCACAAGTCAAAAATACTGTTATTTCTATTAAATGCACTTACCATGATGGATACTGTTAATTTTGTCAATCTTGGCGAAAAAATGTATATAAAAAAAACTGTAAAAAAACTATAACGTTACGAAAATTTTGAAACAGACTGAAATTTTGAAAAAATTGCGAATCAGCGCCCGTCTGATGGGCCGCTTGGATCTCTTGTTAATTTTTATTCCACATTCGAATTTCCATACGGCTTTCGGATATATTTTTTGTGCCAGGGTTAAAATATCGAGCATAAAGTTTGCATGTACTAAAATAAATCCTTTTGTAAATTTTGACTTCAAAACTTTTTGAAGATTATGTAATTGCCTATTATTATAATGCGTTTTAATGTTTTAATATAAAATATTAGTTAGAGAGATGACGACCAAAATTTTTGTCTCATAGCAATACGGCCAAAACCGCCTCAAATCGATAGATACGATTATCCTGAACTCGAAAATACCAATATCAGATATTTTCCTATATCAGACAAAATAAGTGTAGCACCTTCTCTATCAGACATCTTTTCGATACTCAGATATTTTTGACACAGCAGAAATGGCCTCCCACGCAGTTGCTACACTTTCGACCGTTACTACACACCTAGTCGGGTTCAGAATCATACAATCTAACGATTTTATAGGGTTTTTGCCGTATTGCTATGAGACATGGTTTTGGTCGTCATCTCTCGTACTATATGTTATAGTTGGTGTTTGATCATCTCAGAATGTAAAAGAAAATATTACATACCTAAATAGTTAACCAGATCTGTCTTTAAAAAAATAAGTACCAGCATTTAAAATCGAGGGTGGCAAGTACGTTACAAGTAGGGCACTAAGATGAGGGTTGGGTGCTATTACTGCACAAGGGATGGGGTGCATTGGGCGGGGAGGTTCGTGTTCACCCCTCTTATGTGGACGTTGCAAGTTCATTTGCATTTCTGTACTTACATATTAGTTAGGATAAGTTCGGTAAATCTATTAATATCTTTGAATGCACGAATGTTTATGGATTGATTAGATATTTTGGATATTATAGTCATAGAAATTTCCATAGTTTCCTAGAGTAAGTTTTGAGTAGCTACATAACTAAAGGTGTTCTAACTCTTGGACGAAAGTGATGACTGATACTGATACTACTTACTTATAAACATGAAAATATAACCTTACATATTGTTGTATTGTAATTTTTGTGAGACACACTATTGTTTTCAAAAGGACCATATTTTTAGACCTTGGTTACGCTAATTAATTTTAATTTCTAAAACCAAATGTTTAACTAACCCCAGCGATCTTAATCCGTGACGAAAATAAATCAAATTATTGTCTTTTTTAACAAGTGACCGGGTCACAGTCGACCGCGTGTTAATCCTTTATATTCAAATGTAAACCATTGTCAAGTGTTAACATTATTTTGAATATATAATTGCATGCTATTGTTGCAATGTGTAAATAAAAGAGGAGTGTGGTTATCGACTTGTCTCGCTCCATGCGAATAAGGATCGAGCTTTTTTAGTTTTCGTTGTTCGATGTTTAAGTAGTAGGATAGTTTAATTGAGGCGAAATAATAAGTATATAGTAATGTAATGATAGTAATAAAACATAGTATATAGAGGAAATTTTTGCGCATTTTACTGATAGTCAAGTTGACTTTTTAGAAACACGAAATGCATTTTGCTTTATCCACATCTTGGGTCAAAATTGTCAGTTCCTATTATACGTTGTTTCCGTTTCACCTAGTTCCGATAAGCGAATAATAGGTACCTATGCTTAATGACATGGAAAGCTAAGGTGGCAGCTGAGGTAAATTTTCCATAACTTATGCGCACAAACTGCAGTCAGGTCCTATTAATAAAATTTGTCTGAATATTAATGAACTGGCTCCAGGTATAAAAGCTAGGAATTACTGAATACCAGCACATTCGAACCACACTCGTGCTACAGCATACATCTTTCAACAAACTACAGCTTTTACTATCTCAAGATGAAATTTACTTTGGTCGTTCTGGTCGTAGTGGCTTGCTTCTGGTGCTGTGAGGCGCAGAGTGGTGCTAATTTCTACTGTGGCAGTATACTTTCTGAGCAAGTGTTCCGAGTATGCCAGAATCATGTAAAAGGGAAGCGTGGCGCTGGGTGGTGGCTGTCAACGGATGCGGTTCGGTCACTAAACGGGGTTCGCGGCAAGCGTGGTCTTGTTGATGAGTGCTGTTTAAAACCTTGCACTTTGGATGAACTTCTTACCTACTGTTATAATTATTAATAATATTAACACGAAATCATTCGACTTATTGTTGTTTAATGAATAAAGGTGCCCGATTATTGAATTGAATTACTGTTATTGATGTAAATAAATTTATTGTCAAAGATTGCCTGATTTTCGTTGTGTTCTTTCATC
The DNA here is from genome assembly GCA_038387885.1 of Spodoptera picta. Classification (NCBI taxonomy): domain Eukaryota; kingdom Metazoa; phylum Arthropoda; class Insecta; order Lepidoptera; family Noctuidae; genus Spodoptera; species Spodoptera picta. The sequence continues at coordinate 138,715 of JAZHFQ010000745.1, read as the reverse complement.
AATTTACAGTAGGTATTCCAATCAAATCACTCTGGTATCCCGTGAGGACAGCCAGAAAGTACAGATTGCTACGATCCTTACATATTTCCTTATCTTCCATTACGTTCATGCAACTGGTTATTCAAGCACATTGTAACGCAAGTGACGGTTGTCGGCAGTTCAAGGACTGTCTGTAAAATAGACTGGTCCACTCTTCCCCAAGTATGTCTACTTAACACCAAGATACCTTTTTCCAGTGAGGTTAAGAACTTGGGGATTTACATTGATAGCACTCTGTCTTGGTTTAAACAGATGCAGGAGGTCAGCCGCAGGGTGTTTGCCTCGGCGGGCTCCTTGAGGCGTCTTCGGAATTTCTTGCCCACTACTACAAAAATTGCATTAGCACAATCCCTACTTCTACCAATTCTCGACTATGCTGATGCCAGCTATCTTGATCTCACCCAAGAACAATTAGACAAGCTTGAGCGACTTCAAAATCTTTCTATCAGGTTTGTATTTGGTTTGCGCAAATATGACCACGTATCCGAGTTCCGCAACAAGCTCAAATGGCTGCCTATTCGTCTTCGCCGGAATACTCATATTCTTTTAGTTTTGTACAATATACTCTTTAATCCCACTACCCCTATTTATCTAAAACATCGTTTTACGTACCTTGGCGACACACATTTGAAGTTTTTGAGATCATCGGAAAGTCTGAAATTAAATATTTGTTTGCATTCCACTTCCTTTTTCGACAAATCCTTTACAGTACAAGCAGCTCGGTTGTGGAATGCTTTACCGATAACAGTGAGGCGAGCTCAAACTATATCGCAATTTAAAAAACTTCTTAAAGAGCATTACCTCTCTTTATAATTTTATTTCCTATCTTAACCAGACACCTACACACACACACATACACCAACACACACCATTTTGTAATATATGTATCATATTGTTTTTTATATATATTATTTATTTTTTAGTATTCTTGTATGTATGTATGTATAGTATTTTATACAGATATTAATTAATGTACACTTGACGACCCATTTCAGACTCCTGTTGCTGCTCCATCCAAAGGTTGTCTGTAAGAAATCGCCTTGTGCGATAAGACCGCCCATTGTACACTATTTTGTTTTAGGAAATATTGTCCTGTATTACAATTGTGTGGTGTACAATAAAGCATATATTATTATTATTACCATATATTTATTTAAAATTCTCTATAAATTACATTTTTAAATACTACTTACAAAATAAAAAAAATAATATTTAAAAATATAAAAAATAGGCGCCGACCAGTAGCGGGAACATGGTCCAAGCTACCGGTGGTTAGGGCTCCAGAGATAGAAACCTCCTCACGATACGTGCCGTTTCTAGGAGAACTGCCTTCTGTATCAGGCCCTTGATCCATCCACCTAACGCCAGCCTCCTAAGATGGATGTCGAGGCTTTTAGGGATTAACCCATTGGCCGACACGACTATCGGCACAATGATAGCCGAATCCACACTCCACATGTCGACAACCTCGTGAGCTAAGTCTAGATATTTTATTTGTTTATCTTTCTCAGCTTTCACGAGGTTCTCGTCATGGGGAATGGTGACATCAATTATCATCGTGCGGCGTACTTGTCGGTCTATCACCACTATGTCAGGTTTATTGGCTACAATAGTCCTGTTATTATTATTATTATTGTAGCACTCAATTAAATACAGCATAACTTTCATGTAAAAACGACAAGATCACACAAACGTATGAACAAAATCCATTGTAATTTAAGACTGATGCCTGCTGATGGAGTGAAAGAGGTATGTAAGAACATGGACGTTGAAAAAAAAACGTAGTCACTTACAAATGATTGAAGCATCAAAATGGTGTGGTGATGGTGTATTTATGTGTGCATGTACTTGCAACATGCATGTCAGGCTTAAACCACACGGGCGGCGCGGCTGCGGCGCGGCTGCGGCGCGGCTGCGGCGCGGCGCCTGAGCGGCGCCGCTGCGGTTTTCTACATACAAAAATGCATTGTAGCCACATGGCGCCGTGCGGTGTGCTCCGGCGCCGCGCCGCGAGCGCATCGGAATCGATACGCGGCGGGGAGGGGTCTAAGCAGAGCGGAGCCGGAGCACACCGCGAAATGTCTTGCGGTGCGGCGCCGCACCGCCCGTGTGGTTTGCCTCTAATGACGGGCCATGTCATGCGACTGGTGATCTTTATGTCAATGTGTGTGTATTATGCGTGTAAGTATAGTAGCCAGATGCAACAGTCGTTGTTTCAAGAGACTTTGTCCGCCTTTTTTCAAAGTCGTTGTGTAAGATTAAGGATAATGACAGGGTATGAAAATTAAAAATCTAATTAGTCCATCAGTTAGGTAATGAAAAAATATAAGACACGTATTTTTTTATTCTGTTGTATAATAAAATGATACTTAGATAATACAAATCAAAGTTTCGGAGCGGGGGCTACAACGTCATTACTACGTATAAAATGTACATAGAAGTGACGTCACGCGACAATTCAAATCAATATGTCGTCGAAAGTATTCGTTACTGTAAAAAAATAAAAAATACGTGTGTGATGTTTTAAAATAATCTACCAGACGGACATTAAAATAAAAAGTAGTCATACCTTATTCTAGCAACTGGTATTCCATAGTATGGGAGACAGGCGTGAAGTTATGTATGGATGTCTTTTTCAACGTCCTTCTATGTCATTTTAAAAACAAACAACCGTACAAATCTCTTTACAAAAACACAAAATATTGACAGCAAAAAAACTGTATTCTTGTCTCTGGCAAACTTTGACAAATAACTGTCAACTGTGACAAGGGGTAGATGAAACGAGCGATAGTATTGTGAAACCCGATCTTTATCTTTGAGATTAACGCTAATGTGCTGAGATATCATCTTAAAAGAGGGACCTATGGGGCATTTTAGGGATTTCTGCAAAATGTTTTATTGCAAGTACCTACGTAGGATCCTATGTAGGATACTTATTCAGTGTTATAGTTATATTGTTTGTGGTATGGTTAGGTGATGGTGCCACTACATTGCCATTGGTTTTGAGTTTGATATCCGTTATATGATTTGTAAGAGTAAAAATAAATGTTAGCCTTTATTTTTAACAATTGACTAAACAAATATCGAGATAAAAGTTACTTTTTATGGGATAAGCCAGTAAACGAGCTGACGGATCGCCTGATGGTAAGCAATCGGCGCTGCCATTGGACACCTGGGACTATAGAGGCTTGACAAGTGCGTTACCGGCCTAGTTTAACTATTTAACTAACCTTCTTTTAACTGTAAGCTTTGCAATCAAAAAGTTATTGTTCATATCGATCTGATAGCTTTAGCAGAGTAATTTTTCGTATTGTATTAGGCTTAGCGACAAAAAGTTAAAAAAATCGTATCTTATCGTAATCATCAGCTATACGACGTTTTTTATTGTAGTCCCTTCTGTTGCGCGTCATTGAGCTATGGAGGGGGGGGGGTATTTTTTCCTTTCAGGTGACCGTGGGAGAAAATAAGATACATTTTTTATCGTAAAAAATGTGAAACAACATAGGATAAAATGTAAAAAAAGAATAAAATTTTCTAGTCCAATGACAATCCACGTACAATAGCCCGAGGTGTGGTTCAAATAAAAAATCCCATTTGGTCCATGGAGGCGGAATAATGACTGCTTTTTACCGGTTTAATCCGGATCAGATAACTGGGGTCTATGCGATACCCGTTTGATATTCATGATCATTCCTCGGGGATTTTGGGGATGATAGATGTACTGCAGATTTTGTTACCATTTACATTAATTGATGATTACATACTAGGCAGTAGATGTAATTGTAAGTTTTATATTTTATTTCTGAAGATATGGTCTGCGTCATATACATACACTATACTTATATTTGTGTGTATTTAATACATTACTCTGGAAAGGAAAATTGAAAGGATAATAATGCGATAAAATTAAACAAAAACTCGGGTAACCTGTAAAATTTATTTACCTACATCAAAAACAATCCAACATGCTGGAATCTAATTCACTATTTAACAATCAGTCAAGTGTTCTCATGTAACCTTAATAGAAGCAGTAGCCAAGTAATTCGTCCACGGTGCAGGGCTTGTCGCAGCACTCGTCGACAGGACCGCGTTTGCCACGAACCCCGCTCAATGACCGAGCCGCGTCCGCAGACATCCACCACCCAGCATCACGCTTCTCTTCCGAATGATCCCAGCATAACTTGGACAGCACCTCAGCAAGTCGACGGCCACAGTAGAAGTTTGCACTCTGCGCCTCACAGCACCAGAAGCAAGCCACTGCGACCAGAAGGACCAAAGCAAACTTCATCTTGAGATAATAAAAGCTGTAGTTTATTGAATGATGTATGCTGTTCCACGAGTGTGGTTCGAATGTGCTGGTATTCAGTAATTCCTAGCTTTTATACCTGGAGCCAGTTCATTAATATTCAGACAAATTTTATTAATAGGACTTCACTGAAATCTGTGTGCGTCTGTTATGGAAAATTTACCTTAGCTGTCACCTTAGATTTCTATGTCAGTAAGCACCATATAAGTGGGTGAGTTGGAAACAGCATGTGTAATGGAAAGTGACAATGTTTTACCGAACATGTGAGAGAGAAAAGCGAATCTAATTTTTGAAAATTGAAAACCTTTATCTCGAAGCGGATTTCTACTTGAAAGCTCCGACGCGATGCGTGACTTACCTACACACAAGAGCAGTAGGTATAGGAGAGAGAGGCATTGTGCGAGGATCTTATATCTCTTCTGACCATTCGATGTTTAGTGACAAATCCATATGCGTCTATCTATGTACGTATGTTGGAAAGTGGGAGCGACTTGAAACTACCTTATAATCACTACGTGCAGCAGTTAGTGTTTCAACATAAAGCGCTCTAGAAATATTAGGCAAGTCCTGCTTAAGAAATTAGGTATACGTAACAAACTGACACGATTCCAAATTACCTAAATACAAGGTAAGATGCATGAATGTGATAGAAGCTAGAGATGGAGTTTTAAATAAAAGTCTGTACTTGGTGACGCTTTTTTATTTCTGCCTACCAAAGAACAGATGACAAACAGCACAACTTTAGAATCCATTATAAGGTATAGACTACAGAAGTACAGAGGATATCTTTCAAGCTACGTTTTAGCATAAGTTTACTGAACACCGGCCACATTATTGATCTAAACTCCTTAGTTACATACATAGAATTTACTCATCAAACAAAGCTATATAATAAAAGTAAACAGTAGCGGTAACTATAAAGGTCGGTAATTAAATCTTAAGGGCTGCCCCACGCGGTCTGCGCGAGGGTGCAACACAATGGACCACGGTACCAGGGCTGTAGGGCCAGGTGCCGCTCCTACAATAGTTTTAGTTGACTTTATTTTATTCGAGATTTACTACCAGTTTTGTGATACGTTGTTCGGTATAAGGTATAAGTAATTGTATAAGTTTTAAATAGGATTTTGGAAGATCTTAGCTATGTTGATAGTTAATTATACTTGTACTACGAAAATAATTTTCTTGCTTATAAAATGGTTTGCGATGCTCATAAATTGCTACAGAACTACCAATAGTTATTTCGGTTTGTAAGAGGAAAGAACATTATCAAGTACTTTTTGTTATTAATCTGATGATGAGATGAGAATATTCACATGTAACTTAAAAGTCCTGTAATTAAAGTATCATTGAATGTTCTAAATAGGTATGCGAGCTGAATTCCTTCTGAAAATGGTCTTCAAATAATTTTTACAAGTACAAATCAATCAATCAATAAACATATTTTTCACTCAACAAAAAGCGTGATTGTAATCCGAAAATTAATTTTACGACAAACTCCCCTCCCCTGGTACTTACAACCGAATTTCCGATACACAATTTTTTGACCCAAAAACCATTTTTTCGATAAAAAGTTGGTTGTATGAATGGTTGCTATTGTTCATGGTGCATCGATGCAGTGTGACAGATGGGCCTTGTGGCGTTGTTCATGTTCCATGGTGTTGGCTATAAGCGATAAGGGTAAACGGTTTGACACCGCGACAATCGGTCAGATTGCTCTAGGCACGGATTACTCGGCGCTTATAGTAATATTAGTAGAAGATCTAGGAAAAAAGATTGATGTTTCAGATTCTCTATGGTGGTAAAAAAATGTAATTACTTTGTATTTCAAGGTATAATTTCTCAATATTTTAAAGCTACACTAGGGTTTTTACTCGTGAGCGTAATAAGTTTCGAAAAATAAATTTAATGGTATAAATAAAAAGCAGGATTTGCCACGACTGTAATGTAAATGATGGGAAAATCACTATTAGGGTTGGTTGTGTTTCTCTGGGTAAAATGTTGTTTATGTATATTCTTGGTGCGTCGTGACTGACTGCTGCCAAATAAATTATCTGATGCGACTGCCTCGTTGGCCGAGTGGTCGCAATTGCGACTGCTGAGCAAGGGGTCTCGGGTTCGATTCCCGGGTAGGGCAAAGTATTCTGGATTTTTTAAAAAATTCTCCGTAGTAGCACGGAGTCTGGAACTGTGCCCGGTATCTGGCAATAGGCTCACCCTCTATTACATGGGACTCATGACATAAATAGTGAAAAGTGGGTGTTACATTGTACAGTCGTATAATGTGCACCTCTGCCTACCCCTTCGAGGATAAAAGGCGTGATGTAATAATGTAGGGTAAAATTTTGTTTATGTAGGTATATTCTTGGTGCGTCGTGACTGCAGCCATATAAATTATCCTTTTTTCTTAATTTCTAAAAGGCTGATCAGAGAAAAATAAATTAACTAAATCTGTCGTCATTTGAAATGCTTAAGGTGTATTAAAAATTACATAGGATCTATTTTAATACCTTGAATACTAATGGAAACACTGCCTTTCCCACTCTCTCTTATGGAAATTAAAATTACTTTTACTATATTGAACATTAATTATCGTTGACTATATGAATATAATTTAACATAAATTCCTCTTTAATTCCAAGTCAGTAGCTTCAAATTAAGCAATGACAGCCGTGACATCGGCGTGTTATTGGCAAATTCGACATGCGTAGGAGTTGAACCACAGACTTTATTTAATGGCTATTTATTTGTATTCATTTAACGCTTGTTAGATGTATACTTTTGTTCCTTTAATAACTTAAGGGGTTTAATGTATTTTGAGGATATTTTGAATAGTGTTGTATCTCAGTTGCTTTTTCTTTGTTTTATACCGACGTGTGGTAGTACTACTTAATTATTTGCTGTGCGAATTGAATAATAACCATATTATACTTATTTTAAGCTATAATTAAATGATGTTTATTATGTTTTCTTACTGTAATTTCAGCTTTTCATTTATTTATCAACCATAAATTAAAACTATTTCACGTAACTAAAATCATAAACAACAGTACCTAGTATATTTAACCCAGTGACAGCAGCTACTGAATAAACAATAAAAAATTAAGACACTTGGTCAATTATACCGATCGTATTTCTAGTGGCGGAATTATGAACAGTTTATGATAGCAGTCTGTGGCACGCGACCGACACGCTTCTACACTTGTAAGACACGTGCTGTGGGTGTGAAAGTGTAATTGATGCATATTTTGTGGTACTGACGTGCTATGTTTGTTTTCTGAATAAATATTATAATTAATTAATAAAGATTTTTATTTAATACACATTAAGGGATAGGATAATTACTTCAATTGCAACCCTCTTTTCCTCGGAGTTACTTACTAACTTCTAAATCTACGTATTAAAAAAAAACCTATTTTACAATACGTTAAACAACACCTATCGACCCAATACCATGCATTAATTCAGTAGAAGATAAAAGGAAAGTAGTAGATCAGACACTGATTAAGAATTTTAACTTCCCTGAAGTAAGAATACTCGATTGTCGAGTTTTCTAAGTACAACTTCTTTAAATTAAGTAACTATTTTATCAAGTCCACTATTCCATATTAAGTTAATACTCAAATAAAGTACTTAATAGGACTCAATCTGTGTATCATAGCAGTCTGTTTATAGGTCATACTTGAGTGCGCGTGCGTGGCACGTGTCGAGCGTAACGCCACACTTGCCAACTGTCCCGCAAGGCGCGTGCCACTATTACACGCCTGTTTAGTGTTAACATACCGTCATTATATTGCTTGCTGGTTAAATATCAGCAAATTTTGTTAAGGGTCAAAATTGACCTTATCCCAAGAGCATTTGTTAAGAAATTGATGAATTAACTAAAACTTACGATTCGGCGAGGTCGCCGCGCACGCTAGTCATGAGGAAGAATCCCTCTGTGACTCGAAACTAGTAGAGCTTTTCTCACTATACTATATTTACATAAGTATAATTATCATTACTTTTAGTTGATTAAGTACGTTTCACGATAGATAAAACAAAACGTGATGAATGTGAATAAGTACAAGTACGTAGGCAGGTATGTCAGATACGTGCTATTTGGCGTACCATGACTTGTCTTATGTGAGACAGGCGTTAAGTCCATTCATAGAGTTTCTTTGATAGGTTTCCACACAACAAAGTTGCTTATTTGATGTGGTAACTGCTTCACTGGATTCAAAACAATCTTTTTCGTTATGTAGGTACTCAATATTTTTCCAGTGTTTTCGTTCTTTTTTTTTATTTTTTTTTTTTTATAGAATAGGAGGCAAACGAGCAGACGGATCACCCGATGGTAAGCGATCAGCGCCGCCCATGGACACCCGCAACACCAGAAGAGTCACAGGTGCGTTGCCGGCCCTTTAAAAAGGAGTACGCTCTTCTCTTGAAGGTTTGAAGGTCGTATCGGTTCGGAAATACCGTCGACGACAGATCATTCCACAGTTTTGCTATGCGAGGCAGGAAGCTACGTGAGAACCGCACAGTTGTGGCCAACCATCTATATGATGGGGATGCATATGCTGTCGTGAGGGTCGATGGCGAAAAGATGCGGCAGGTATCAGGTCAAACAATTCCTCAGAGCACTCCCCGTGGTATAAGCGGTAGAAAATGCACAATGAAGCTACATCTCTACGCATTGCTAAAGTGTCGAGCCGGTTTGAAACATCCGGACATCCAACAATCCGAACGGCACGCCGCTGAATGCGGTCCAGAGGAAGAAGCTGGTACTGGGGTGCCCCTGCCCAAAGATGAGAACAGTATTCCATATGGGGCCGCACCTGTGCCTTATATAGAAGCAGGCGGTGGGTCGTGGTGAAATACTGCCTCGATCTATTGAGCACACCAAGCTTCCTCGAGGCTAATTTGGCCTTATCCTCTAAATGACCGCAAAACTGGACGTCGCTCGAAATGTTGACACCAAGTATTCCAATACCGGCTGAGGCAGTTAGGGGGGTGCTTTGTAACTGAGGAGAGACGACCAACGGCAGTTTCTTAGCGGTAAACACGCAGACTTGTGTCTTAGTGGGGTTAAATTGGACCAAATTAAGTCCACCCCAATCAGAGATTCTCCCTAAAGAGGTCTCGATTTCAGACACGAGTCTGTTTCGGCTCTCTATGACGTTTTCCCGAGAAATGTTAGCGCGGCCGGTGTAATAGGCATCGCCTGTGCTGTCATCCGCATAACAATGAATGCCGCTAATTTGCAGCATGTCATTGATATGGAGGAGGAACAATGTAGGCGATAGCACGCAGCCTTGAGGGACACCTGCATTTACAGACATCAAGTCAGAGCATTCACCGTCGACGACGACTTTAATGCTTCTGTCTGCAAGGAAGTAGGAGACCCATTTGCATAATTTCTCGGGAAGTCCGTAGGAAGGAAGCTTCGAAAGAAGCGCTCTATGCCAAACCCGATCGAAGGCCTTCGCCACGTCTAAACTTACTGCCAACGCTTCCCCCTTAGACTCGATCGCCTGTGCCCACCGATGCGTTAGGTAAACAAGGAGATCACCAGCAGACCGACCTTTACGAAAACCGTATTGCTGGTCACTGAGCAGCTGATGATCCTCTAAGTAACGCAGGAGCTGGCAGTTAATAACGGACTCCATTATTTTCGAGAAGAGGGAAGTTATGGCTATCGGTCTGTAGTTAGACGGGTTAGATCGATCACCTTTTTTAGGGATTGGGTGGACTAAAGCTGTCTTCCAGGACGTCGGAACTACGCCTGAGGAATAAGAGAGCCGAAAAAGACGTGTTAGAACTGGGGCCAACTCGGGGGCGCACATTTTCAAAACAATTGGTGGGATCCCATCAGGCCCGCTCGACTTATGGACGTCAAGGGATAAAAGCGCCAAACGTACCGTGCGCTGGTGGAACCGCACATCCGACATATACCTTCCGCACCAAGGCACAACAGGAGGCTCGCGCCCACCGTCATCCAGTGTCGAGTTGGACGCAAAGATTTTCGCCAAAAGTTGAGCCTTATCCCTTGCGTTATGAGCCAACGAATCCTCACCCATGTGCAGAGGTGGAAATGACGGCCTGCAGAAATTGCCCTCGATAGCTTTGGCGAGCGACCAGAATGAACGAGTTCCTGAAGGAAGGCGCTCCAGCCTCTCACCAATTCTACCGATGTGCTGCGACTTGGCATCCGCAATAGCTCTTTTGAAGGACTTGGAGGCAAAGTTATACTCCTTTTTTAGTGCACTGGTATTTACATCCCGTGCCACCGCCGCATCGACCCAGGCTTGGTAGGCCCCCTGCTTTCTGCGTGAGGCCTTTCTGGTAGAAGCATCAAACCAGGGCCGATATCTGCCACCGATGGGGACCAGAGAAGATGGGACGAAAAGCTCCACCCCCTGCAGCACCACATCAGCAACAGAATTGGTAGCGGCGTTGGGATCATCCTGCAAGAAGCAAGCCCGCCTCCAAGGGTAGGATGCAAAAAAGGACCGCATCCCATCCCAATCTGCCGACCTATAGTGCCATACACGTTCATAAAGCTAAAGGCCCTAAACACAATAAAAAATAAAATAGTATCATTTTACCTCTTCAAAGGATCTTATTTATACATTACAAAAATAGGTCGAAATAGTCGTGTGAACTTCCAATTCTCACACATTTTTTGTCATGCGAAATATTTGTAATCCATAATGTCCTAAAATGACACTTGAGTTCTTTTCTACTAGGTGGTACTTTTTGCCACTAAATATGACACGCTCGGTCTGAAGTGGGATAAACATTAACGATTACACAGTATTTAAAAAGCCATGAGCGATGATAGGGTTAATTTTGTCATTGTTAACGTGTGAATCTTTTTTTTGGTAATATTTTGTTGGGATCATTTCGGTTGTGATTTTTAAGTGTTTAATTTAGTGTTAAGTAGGTATGGTACTTACGTATTTAGGATGATGGCTGTGGGAACACTTTTTTGCAAATTAGTACATAAATCCTGATTGTTGGTATGACAAAATTATAATAGGTAGGTAACTAAAATAATTTAATTGTCCTAAAAATTGTTGGATTGTAGTATTTAAATGTTTTTTTTTTTACTTTTTACACAAAAACATGATTGCCTGCGCGTAAAAGTACAGAATATTGTCAGCATCACAATTGACCGCAGTAAGTTAGACAAATTTCCAATTATTTTTGATTTAACGTTGCCCCACGCTAGTATTTTCTCTGCATCGTGACTCCGTTTACAATAATACAAGTTGTCATACACATGACACCCAGACCCGGACCAATGATCTGTGAATCACACAGAGAGTTGCTCCTTGCGGGATTGAGCCCATGACACGTTGCGCGGCAGTCAGTTGCCCAGCCAGTATGGTATGTGAAAACTAGCCATCTAAAAAGCATTTATACGAAAGATCAAATAAATAAAAGAATATTCCTAACGATGGCATATTTTAATTAACTAAGCTACTAATCCATATTAATAACTAGAATTACGTACAGATGCACACTCGACTCTGATAGCGTAACTCGTATTATGTTATTTCAACAAACAAACACACAAAGATACAGTTAGTTTTCAATCAACTTCAAGTACCAAGCTCGAACAAAGTACCAAATGTTGTTACTTTGGACAACCCTAGCTATACAACACAGGGAAAAATATGTTTTAACATTACAGATTTAAGGTTAAAATTCGTCCACTCGAAATTATTTCTGTCTAATATTGAAAGTGCAGTCAATAATGCTTCTTATTACAGTTTTATTAGAGATTAATTTTAAATGTAAGGGAGAGATAAATAAATGGTTTTCAAGTGTTTACGCTTGGTGTAAAATAAACTTATCAAGTATACACCATGCAATGGTTTTGCTTGTACAAATTACGGACAGTTGCGTTATTGGTCACTTAGTAATCTGTTAATTTTTGATTATAAAAATTATGGAATTTAGTTTTACTATCAGCTCTCAGCTAAGTCAAATCTATACTGATTGTTATAAAACGAAAGAGTTTTTATTTACACAGAGACACCCGAAACACCAAGGCGTTACCAGTGCGTTACCGGCCTTTTGGGAATTGGGAATTTGAGAATTGTTGAAGATTCGAGGATTCGGGAGACTAGAGAGGGGGGGGGGTCTTGGGCCTCCGGTAACCTCACTCACACGACGAAACCTCAGTTTTCTGTGAGGCCGTGGTATCACTCCGGTGGAGCCGGCCCATTCGTGCCGAAGCATGGCTCTCCGATACTTATTTTATATATTTCAATGTCTTTATTTCCATAACTACTGGTTCCATCGTATAATCGAGAAAGACTACAGGCTATATATAATAAATCATGCAACGATATAGGAGCCGAGGCTTACACCGCTTAGGAGTGCCTGGTAGTAAAATAAGTTAAAAATCTGGAATATTACAGGTCATCATGAAGCTGCCAGATAGTTTCGATCATTCATAACACTGGCCACAAAATCTATTGATCGAAACACCATATATAATATTTATAATAAATAATTTACAATATTTGCTGAACGTCAAATCGCTAAGCTCTTTCTCCCCAATTCAATACCACCAATTTAACAAAAGCCCTACAAAATCTTAACTTCCATAATTTTATGCAGCAAAAAATCTGCACCAGAGTTCTTTCTTTCTGGTTGCTGTATGCACTACTGTGTGATATTAACTTGAAATTTATTTGAATGTGGTAGGGTCTATTATTGAATGGTAATTGTTAGGTAAATTGAACGTCAGCTGTATAGCCAATTTGTGGTGATGCCAATTCATCTTTTGGTATTAAATGCGGAGAATGACAGAATTGATAGTTTACTGAATTAGGATAATGTTCAGAATTAGTTTTATTGGACGCTATGAATATTTGCTGTGGATTTTGCTGTATTTTTAATAACAATCCGTTTTATGTTTATGTACGGTTACATAACTTCAAAATGAGCAATCAATTTTAACTTTATAAATTCTTATTCCATTGTTTTTTTTGCCATTAATCGACTGGACATGATCTAAGAGATTATCATCTAATCTTTATCAAGATAAAAACGCGCAGGACATCAGTAGAATACATTTTCCCCTACAACATAATACGTAGACACCTAACACAAAATCTAAATGCAAAATAAGGAGCCTCCTAAACTACAAACCTAGAAAAGATCCAGAATTTAAGGGTTGCAGAACATCTGAACCTCAGAATAAGTGAATATAGAGGTAAATTTAAAAAAATATCGCTTTTTAAAACACTGCTTTACTCAATCAAAATTGAATTTACAACCAACCACGACAGCATGCACCCTTCCATTAAAAAACTTAAACAAACGAGTATATTAGCTTAGCGGACTAAACAAATACTAACCCGAGGACGGGATGAATATTAAACAAAATCAAACAAACATACATACAGACAAATAGAGGGCATAACTTAAGTCTCTTTTTCGTTAGCGCGATCGACAACTTTATGACGTTCGGCGCTCTGATTGGACTGTTCCAAGTTAACCAACCAATCAGAAGGGTTTTGTAACGTAATAAAAAACTCGTACTAGGCCTTCAGACATCAATTAGCCCACGGCTAAGTTTCTGGACATACGATAGTAGACATGTGTTCTATATTTGATTTTACTTTTTTGTAAAATCAACCGTTGAATTTATTGAGGGTCGTGTTTGTGGTGTTTTGACTTGAAAGACACATAGCCTCAGGACTTTGGTAGAATAATTTTATTATTCCATCCACGGGGTTGAATTGAAATGATTTATGAAGAATGGCAGCAAAAAATATTGATAAGTAAAATAAGTAATGGCAATAAACTTCAACGAACAAAGACTACTTTTGTAGGTATGGCAATAATAAAAGGTTTATTTTATGGAATAATTAGAATAAGAATAAGAATAATTTATTTAGCAAAACAAAGGACAAATATACCTATTATTTAACAGAATACATAGAATACATAGAAATCACAATCACAATTGCAAGGTAGACCAAAAAATACTAGTTTATAATGTATACATACAAGTTAACATAAGCAGTGGCATTTCTGTAGTATCAATAATACACAGTAACAGCAATCCTATAATACACCTTGCAAACAAAAGTAATTTAACTCAGTAATTCACAAGACAATAAGTTTGATACCAAAAGTGTAATAAATGTCCACAGACGGTATACGTAGATTTTTTACTTTACCTCCCGTGCTAGTCAAAGACTGTGTTACTTCAATTAACTTAACAACTTAACTTAATTCAATTAACAGTTGTTTCTTTTTTAAAGAACCTAACTTTTACACTTCAAAATTTAAATGAAACTAGATGTCGCTAGCATACTTATTAATAGTCATCTTACTTACCTCTTTTGCTAACTAGACATTGTAACTGATCATTAATTTGCCACCATGTACCAGAACGACACATACAATGTTCCTTAGTTCCTCGCATCTCGTCGATATATAAAAATTGATTGGTTTGATTGCACTGCACATTGGGGTGGTGGACCCTGAATGCATTCGATTAATAGCCGGTGCAGTAACGACAGATTTGTGGGGAGATCTCACTAAGTACCGCATTTTACCAGTGTCGATGTTGCAGATACAATATCTCAGATCTGCGTGTTATTTATTACTTTAAATACACATATTTAGTATTGTGAGGACAGAATGAATCATTATTATTTTCATGTTAATATTATTATTCTTTATAGCTTTTATTTAAGTATTTATCGAAATATTTTTCTGATATCGATATGAACTAAAAACTATACTACACTGTGAGCAAAGCTCCACAGTCATAATCCTGGTCAAAATTTCTATTAAATATGTCATTCATTACTTGAAATGTAATATTTTTCTCAAAATCTTTCGGCATTTAAGTAAGATACACAATTTGCACTTTGCACTTTTATCTCTATTCTCATAACGTACAAATTGCACTGTCATATTTGTTGTTAAGAATGGGGTGTGTGTATCAATGTTTGGTATTCTCCGGTAGCCGTGATAATCCGTTGGTCTCGGTACATTGTGTGTGGCTTCGGTTGTTACGGCGTGTCATTCGGTTTTCTAGTGTCAATGGAGTTAAATAAACGAGGTTTTATACCCAGATAATTGCAAAAGGTGTGAGTTTGATTCTATGTTGACGAAATTCGTCATTCGAATTTCAAAGTAAAAGTCAAAGTCAAAGCATTTATTTCAATTAAACCATAATTTGGTACTTTTGAAACGTCAACAAATACAAAATAAATAATAGTCTGTCAGTCAGTCCGTCAGTGAAGCTAGGTGCTCATTCCAAAATGTAGATTCGAATGGAGAAGAACGAGCAAGAAACTCCATTCGTTACTCTTTTTTTAAAAAGTATTTAGTATAGTATTTCTATTTAGTATCAAAGAATACCTACATGTTCAGACTTGGATAGACCTTAGTATTCAGGTATTCTATATAGATCTCTTCACATAAATGTTGCAAAACTTTCGTTTAAAAATTCATCATTAGCATTTTATACTTGTTACGTTAACATCAGACATATATATGAACGTAATGCAGCTTCAGTACAATTGAGTTCCATTTTTATGCCACAAAATTATGATTTCTGACTAATGACGGATCCAATCAATGTCATCAACATGTATAGAATGAGCGACACTGAAATTAACTGTTCAGTCGGAAGCTAATTTCCTGTTTACACCATTCCGAATCAGGACTGTAATGCAATGGTGCGCGACGAAAGCGCAGATTTGTTCTGTAATTATTGTAATTTAGTAGTGACAGTTGGTCGCCAGGTGCTCTTTGTATGTCGGTACACATACACGGCTATGATTGAGAACTTTTATTATTTGTGTGGAGAATGTTGAATCTCAGTATATAGGGCGCTTTCAACCAGCTTGTTTGGAAGTAATTTTGGAAAGACTAGCTATGTTCAGCAATGTATGTCTTTGGGCTGTTGTCGTTATGATGATAAAATGAATTTTGAAGTAAATATGATACAAGATTGCTTTTCTGGTGGTGCTCGGTACAAGACGAGATTACTATTGTTCTAATAAAAAGACATAACTAACTGAGAAGCGAATGAGGGAGTCTTTATTTAACTTTATTAATAATGAACTAAAACATATTTTAAACTTATCAGCGATAAGACTTCTAGTAACTTTTTTAACATAACATAACGCCTTTTATCCCCAAGGGGTAGGCAGAGGTGCACATTATGCCACTGTACAATGTAACACCCACATTTCACTATTTATGTTACGAGTCCCATGTAATAAGGGGTGAGCCTATTGCCATATACCGGGCACAATTCCAGACTCCGTGCTACTATCTACTGAGATTTTTTTAAAAACACAGTAATACTTTGCCCGACCGCCCGCCCGGGAATCGAACCCGAGACCCCTTGTTCGGCAGTCGCACTTGCGACCACTCGGCTAACGAGGCAGTCTTTTTTAAATACGTATTAATTAAGTAATTATTAGACGTCTTAAATACTTTGACTGCATACCAATCATTCTGTGACTGACTGATAATCAAACAATGATCCTAGAAATATGACATCTAAATAATAGGAGCAAACATGGACGTCCAATAACAATGCACGTAACGAATTTCCAAAGCAAACATTATTTTTCGAAAAATCGTAACTCGATCCAAACGGGTGCCCTTATTCTACCCTGACAAATTTATATATGCAGTTTTGATAGTCACTATTCCTTAGTATAAAGGTTTATAATTGTTTGGTTTCAAAGTTGGGTTATGTTTGTATAAATCCTGAACAAAGCTACCATAGGGGTGCGCATAAGCATTCACAAGTTTTCGCTCTTTAACGTTCATTGTTCCAATTTGATTTATATTCATGGTGCTTTACTTCTATTATTACACAGTGGTAAATCATGCGTCAATTTCTCCCTTGCCAAACGTTAAACTGGGCTACCGTTTATTTGCTATTGTTTAAACTTGACTGATCGATAGACATGCTAAAACTAGCTTTGTATTGTGCTGTATATGTTCTGTTTTAACTGTCTCAGTTTAACTTGACTTCTTACCTGTCTTCGTGAAAATAAAACAATGTATTACAAAATATATAAAATAGGAATTTTTATTTCACAAAAATGACTAGCGAAATAGACTTTTACAAAACCAACTTATTCTAAAACTAAATGTTATTGTCTTTGGTATTATACAATTACCTACTTTAGAACTATTTGTATTTATTACTTAGGTACTAATTTGTATATTTATATAAAAATAATTTGTACACAATGACTAGTTGTAGGACATCAAATTTGAGCATTCACAACACTAGGAGCCCTGTTATAGAAGTTTCTGTAACATCTTTGGTCATTGTAGTAATAGCTATTTTGTAAATAATCATTTGTGTTTCCAGTAAAACAATTTGTGTCAGTATATCCGTACATCGAATTATTGTATCTTCCATAACTACTATAATCCTCAGTCTTCTCAATCTTCCTGCTTTTTGCAGCAGTATCAAAAGCATTTTTGAATATTTCATAATTCTTTTGATTGAAATATTCTCCCGCCATATTATTTGCTTCATAACCTTCATTGTAGGATGGTGCGCCATACCTTTCGTATTGGTAAACTTGTTGGTTCATATCTTCTCCAAAACTTGATGGATGGGTGAAGAAACCTGTACCTGTGGTAGATGTGATGCAGTTTCCACCCTTATTATTCACTGATACCGTTACATTTCCAACGTTAATGAGTACACCTTCACTTGTCTGCATGAAATTGGACCCATTTGGGAACGGTCTGCTAAACCCTTGGAAGTTTCTATAACTACCATCGTTACACCCTTCAGGTTTATTTGGAACTGGGAAAATATCTCTGAAAGCATCTTTCGTGATTTTATCACTGCCTACTGAATAGTTTTGTAGCCTCTCGTAGTTTAAATTGTAATCTTCGACGGGAGCTTGTCCAGAATTTATGTTATCTAAAGATTCTAATGTTTCACTTAGAGCAAAAATGTAGTTATGTGCGAAGCGTAGAGTTTCTATTTTAGTTAACTTTGTGTCTTCAGGAAAGGTTGGCAGTACACACCGCAGTCTATCTAGGGCTTCGTTCAGCATGTGCATTCTGTTCCTCTCTCTATCATTGGCCTTCATTCTTCTGTTCCTCTTAATCTTCATCAGTTGCGTCGGACTTTTGCATCTTGAGATTCTGTTCTTTCCATTGGCATATTTTCTTTTAGGCTTGTTGGGGTCCTTT
This sequence comes from Spodoptera picta, assembly GCA_038387885.1. Classification (NCBI taxonomy): domain Eukaryota; kingdom Metazoa; phylum Arthropoda; class Insecta; order Lepidoptera; family Noctuidae; genus Spodoptera; species Spodoptera picta. Next base: position 120,168 of record JAZHFQ010000745.1, on the reverse strand, counting down.
GGCTTTTTCTCTTTCTTTGGAGTCGATGTATTCATATTTTGTATGTTTTCGTCAAAAACTTTAATATCATCTGTTGGGTCTTGGAAAAGTTCGTAATCATCGTTGAAGAGTTTTCTTCTTACGTCTTTGGTTGGGGTGAGAGATATCCCAAGGTCTGAAGTTTCGTGTTTGATTGGGGTACTGGTTGTGGAGTTTATGAAGGAATCTGTGTAGGAGCGGTCGATCCCGGAGTCGTTGCTGCAGATGCTGTCGTTGAAGTCGCAGTAGTCTTCGAAGCTGGTGCTGAACATTGTTGAAATCTAAAAAGAGAAAAAAAAATTATTTGATATTTAGATATTGATCATAATAACATGCGTTTGTTAACTCAAATTATCTCGAATTTGTTAATCAAAATGATAATGCTATCAATTAAAGGTTATCAATGCATGAAGTTTTTGAAATGTAATCTATTTCAGAACATTAATTTATGTTTCCTACTCAAAGTAAACCTATAAAAATCATCTGCTATTCAATTTCGTTCAAGTTCATTATACATCCTTCAAACATACAAATGCAAATGGATTTGTATTTGAACTATAACGTGTCTAACACCCCTTAGGAAGACATCAACCCTCATTGTTTGTCTTGCACCAATTATTACTCGGGCAGGACAGGTGACCCTCCGACCAGAGCATTGCGTGACCAACACACGGCAACACCGTATAAAGTCAGTTGCTGTTGAACTTTATCACTTCCTACTTCCGGACTGATTTCATATTTAGGGTAACAATGTACCCTTCATGACGAATTGGATTTTTTTTATTATATTGTGCAGCAACACTTCATGGAGTTTAATTAGCATTTCTAACTATAAAACTTAAATACACTATGATTGTCGTATCTATTTTAGTTTATATAATCTTTTAGTACGAATTCTACTATTAGGTATTGAGTTTTAGTTGAACTAACATAACATAACGTAACATAACATCACGCCTATTATCCCCGAAGGGGTAGGCAGAGGTGCACATTATACCACTGTACAATGCAACACTCACTTTTCACTAGAGGTATTTATGTTATGAGTCCCATGTAATAGGGGGTGAGCCTATATACCGGGTACAATTCCAGACTCCGTGCTACTACTGAGAATTTTTAAAAACCCAGTAATAATTTGCCCGACCCGGGAATCGAACCCGAGACCCCTTGCCCGGCAGTCGCACTTGCGACCACTCGGCCAACAATGTACACCTCTGCCTACCCCTTCAGGGATAAAAGTCCTGATGTTATGTTTGTTATGAAACCAAAGTCGGTACCAATTACAAACTAAATACAAACAAATCGGCACAACAACGCCACCATTTAGCGCGCACGCGTCGGACACGCTTCCCGCTTCACGTAGTATGTTATGCTATGATTCGCTACTGTTTGTTCTTCCTTCATTTAGATTATAATTTCCTTCTATACTCAATAATGGTTTCAGCTCACGTAATAAAGGTTACTTGGGTTATAAGGTATGAATCCAAAGAAAGGCAATATGTGCTGCAATGAAAGGGGTAGCTTTGATTCATCATACATTACATACTTAATATCAGTTTGATAGCATATTTCCAGCTATAACAATAGTCCATGTCTCTGGAAATACGTTCAACTTCTTTTAGTACATTATACACATTTTTTTTCTTTTCTTTTTTTTAACCGTTGCCCCATATAGGATCTTCCACTGTGTCGTGGGTGCGTTTACAAACATACAAGTTCACATACACATCACACTCAGACCCGGAACAACAATCTGTGGATCACACAAAGAATTGTTCCTTGCGGGAATGGAACCCGCGACACGTTGCGTGGCGTCCAGTTGCCTAGCCATCGCGCCAAACATTAAATAGTAATTGGTGTTTCTACACTTAAGAACATTTTGTTCTCTGAAGACATTTATTTATTTTTTGCTTAATACAACATGTAAATTAAATGTGTACAGGCGGACTTAATGCCTTGCATTGTTTTCCAGTCAACCTTTAAGTAGTGCAGAAATGTAAGCAACAGGTGATTAAGTAACCTTTATAAACGAAAATGTACTAGTATAACAATCTTACACTCATAACATAAAATAAATACCATATCTATATATATAAAAGAAAGTCGTGTTAGTTACACCACTTATAACTCAAGAACAGCAGAATAGGATTGGCTGAAAATTGGTAGGGAGGTAGCTTAGAGCCAGGAGACCGACATAGGATACTTTTAACCAATACTTTTTTTTTACTTTTTACCGAAAATCACGAACGGGGACGGGAAAAAATGGCATTACGCGTACGAAGTCGCGGGCAGAAGCTAGTAAGTATATATAGTTATGGAGAATTTATTAACCTCTTTAGCAAACAAAATATTGTCATGAACGATATCAATAAAACTTTAAAACCTATATCTTAGTGATAAAAAGATCATTAAAAAGTATACTATGATACAATGTCAATCTCTCAATCGGTCTATCAAGGGTGGGCCACCTGTGCACCGTACACGGCACGCGTCCTGCACGCGACCGCCAAACATTTGTTCCTACTATAACTACCGAACCGTGACCGAGTCGGTAAGTTAATTGCCGGACAATTGTTATAGCTTTTAGATTATGAGTTGCCGTTGTTATAGAGGTAATTTGTGGTTTAGTTGTGATATGAATGTGATGATGTACTTTTATTTACGAAGTGTATTGCCATGACGTAGTTTCTATTAGTTATGTTTTGTCCATTCTTGTATATATAAATAGAAATTATTTTTTTGTTAGTCTCGCTAAAACTTGGGAACGGCTGAATCGATTTGGCTAATTTTGTTATTGTAAAATGTTCGTAGAAATCCAGGGCTGGTTTAAAAGGCGAGAAAAAATGTTTAAGGCGATATGAAGTTTGCCGGGTTAATAATAATGTCCTATTTCAAACTTAATCTCATTTTACATATAGACTAGTTAATCACAGTATATACGGTAAAAGTATTAATTAATAATTTAGTTTAACATAGGACATCGAACCTGAGATCTCAGGGTTTCTATAAGATTATAGCGTTTTCATTGATAACTAAAGTAGCTAATATAATTATAAACTATTTTAATTGCTGCATAACACTACGGTTATAGGAACAACTATAGTACGATAATATATTGAATTCACAAATTAATAAGAAATACGATGAAAATACTCACTTTACAAAACTCCTACAAAATTGATTTTACTACACAAAACACTAATCACAACACTAGAGTCAATTAAAAATATATAAAAAATAAAATGAAATTAAAGTTAATTTTTGTCCACCATGACTAGATCGTGCGCACAGTGAAGGCGCGCGTGCGTCGCGGACTGGGGGTTGGGACGTTGTGTTCCCTGCTTTATGGGCTCAGAGACTATGGCCATAGGGCGGGTAGCCCCGCCCACAACACTTGATTTTCGAACAGATTTAAAAAATATTGATGATTGATTTTACCTACTGCGATTTTGTTCATAGGCCAAGACTGGACAGTTGAGTAATATATAGAACTTAAACTTAATATAATCCAATAATACCTATATAACTCATGCTTGTAATGTGTTGTACTCTGTAATATTGTCTACTGTATGGTGTACATGAAATGATAAATAAATAATCTTGTAAATAAAGTATATTATTAATAAAATTCATCATAGGATTTCAGTTCGAACGTAACATTGTTAAAGTGGGTAATTTTAGGAATATTTGTATGGTTAACATGTTTCACATGGAAATACAAATTGACTATCGTGAAATATTCAACTTTCCATGACAACATTACAACTGCAACACTAATCATTAAAATAAAACAAAGATTAAATGGACAAAAAGTTAAGGTTAAAGTTTCAACCAAACCTGCAGCTGTAGCCAAATGCCATTTATCGCTTGTCTACATGTAGAATAGAAAACCAAATTATATGGAATTGACATAAATTTTGACACTTGTCAGTGTCATCCCCATACATTATGATTTCTACTCTCTCTGTAGACAAGCGCTGAAGTGGCGTTTGGCTACAGCTGAAGGATATTTCGTAGCGTCAACGTAGCAGATAGACTACATGCTACGTAGTTCGTAGTCCGTAACTCGTAGACATCTCGTAGCGTGAATCGTAGAGGTCGTTGACCAATAATAATATTCTAAAATGTTTGTTTTTTTTTGTATACTTCAGAATACATTTGTGTTTAATGTGTCCAGGAACAAATATTACTTTTATTAAAGTATAAATACTTTAATGTAAGCAAACGTCCTCTATTACATATTTAAAGAACTAAATTAAAACCTTCCTTCTGTAATGTTTTCTACATTACTAGTTCTGTGTAATTGAGTTACGGGGTACCTTGCTTCGCTATAATTTATTTAATAGTTTAATAGCGCGTACAAACTGTCTCGTTTTTTATTGACAAACCCTTTTGTCGATATTGACAAGCCATAAATTATATAAATATTTGATCAGACACGCGTTTGTTATGTTTTTTACAAGCCAAAGGAGTTAAATGATTGTAGGGTTGGTCTACTAGTAGCGCAGCTTCCATAGTGAGGCTGAACCTGACCTGCGTAGAAAAACTAAAACTTGCATAAATACATAACTTCACGCCTGTCTCACATGTGTGTAGGCAGAGACTACAGAACGCCAATTACTACGATTCTTACATACCTCTTTCGCTTCATCAACAGTCTTTAATCTTTTCATACATACTCATGGGTTAACTTATAGTTGATAATAAAAATCAAGCTGAATAGTTTATTAAATTTTTACCATGCCATATGCTTTATAAAATTTCATCATAAATTACTATGTTTCTTGACGTACACACTTAAATGTTTGACGAGGAACTCAACTAGTTTCAACCCACGCTAGGGACTCATATTCATGAGCAGCATTTCGCGACACATGAGCAAGCCGAATAACATAATAAATAATTTGATATATCTCACGTAAGTTACATCATATTGTTATCAGCTACAAAACTGCTGAACGTAGTCTATAACCCTCAACAACCAGTTGGTTTGAAACAACTTATATGCAGTGGCTTCTTGAGACCTTTATTAGTCGTCTATCCTCCTTTATCTTTTATTTTTTACACCCCGGTACAAAAACACGTTTCTTATATTATAGCTACGTCATGTATAACTGATTCGTCATAACAGTTTCCGGCTGATTGGTTGACAAATAGTTACACAATGTACCGTTTTAACACCAAATGTTACCGACACGGATCAATGACGATTTTTACTCGAATGGTTACTAACTGCGTCACGGCAGCTAAAGGGTTAGAAGTAAATGTTTTATGGACTATAGGTATATCGTTATTGATAGGTTTTCTAGTAAATTTAATGTACAGAACGGTATGATACTGTTTATAGAATTAAAAAATAGTATGATACTACACACAGATCTTTTTTTTTTAACCGTTGCCCCACACTATGATTTTCTCCTGTGTCGTAGGTGCGTTTACAAACACACAAATTCACATACACATGACACCCAGACCCGGAACAACAATCTGTGGATCATACAAAGAGTTGTTCCGTGGGGGAATCGAACCCGCGACACGTTGCGCGTCAGCCAGTTGCCCAGCCACCGCGCCAACCGTCTGATCTGAGAACAACAATTAAAGGTTCTACTTTAAAAATAAGTTTATTTAATTTTTATGTTATCTCCGTGGTATGTTGGCAGTAAGCACTAGTATTAAGTATGAACTAAGATTGATCTAATGTAGTTTAGAACTCCTTAATGCTATACCCATAAATCACCAAGCGGTCACCGGTGACCGCTTTCCACTAATATTACATTACATTATAGACCTTATTTCTAATGTTTAGAGAATACTTTTGTATGACCAAATTTAGGGGATGGATATCAACGGGTTAACTAACTGAAAAGGACTAAGGTGGGTCTTATATAGTTTAGAATACTCCTTAATACTATTTAACTATATCAAAAAATAATAAAACACAATTAAGCAATACCAAATCCAACAGGTGGTCCTTTAAATCTCTAACAACGTAGTGCTAAGGCCCTAATCTCAAAATTACCCCGTTCATTTTAAAATAATAAATAAAACGAACGTTGGGGCAGTCTAGTATAGTTACTCTGCCGTCACCACGCTCGAGAGCCCATGAATGCATTAAATGTTCCTACATGCACTCGTTACTGAAGGGTAATACGGTTATTTAGTGATGTGCTTATGATAAAGAACATATCGATATGAGATACTATGTTTTAAAAACTGTACTTAACGTTTAGTTTCAAAAATCATTGCTGTCTAAGTAATTATTAATTATTATCTAAAAATTATCACCAATAGGTAGGTGTAGAAAAATACGATAGATTTCAATGTTAATGTATCTAAGAGATTAATGATTGGATAATCGTACTGAATCTAGTCAACATTAACAGTGTATTTCAATCCATTACTGGACTATAGTCTGTATCTATGTTATAGTTACCGTTTACATCTCCACATTTGACTGAAACTGAGAAACTGGGCCTAATTAGCCTTTCCGATACTTAGGGAAAAGTAGGGTTGTTAACAAATCTGTCGTCATTCATTACCAAAAACAACCCAACAATATTAGAAGTATCGACACGTATCCCGTCCCTCCTTTATTCAACCCCATCGCACGCGCCCTTCGCGCCACCAAACACTAGCTCGCCACCGAGCATAATTCTGCGGACTTAACCCGCGCCCGCGCACACTCGCTCACATCATTATATGCTTGTTGCTTTATTGACTTCTTTTCGTCTTAAAAACTACGCACGTTATTTTTGAAATGCTTTATTTATAATTACATTTTACGGACTTGCTGATGTTAAACCGTATTCAAGTAATAGTTCGGTTATTATTCATCGATAAATTGCAATAATTTTTATGCAAACATTCAATTATTTGTCTTTAGAAAGTAACCCAAATAAAAATAATAACAGTATAAGCGGGTTAGGCAATAGATGTCACAGTGAAGCGCTTTAGTGAATACTAAGATGCCAATAAAAGGTCTAGTGATATGCATATTTTTGTGTCAAAAAAAAACAGATTTAAGGTATTAAACTGTGGGTACTTGATGCCTCAGACAACCAACAGATCCCACATCCTTATGACCTTGTCGCGGAGAACCTAACGGGTAACCGGGGCTCCGACTCGACGTGCAGGAGAAGGAACGGGGTGGTTTTTAGTCAGTAAGTCTGACATTCCCTCCCGCCTCACCCAGGCGGGAGCAGTCATTCGATGATTTTCCGCGCTTAAAAAAAACATCCTTATGACCTAATTAATCAAAATAGTTCATTTGTCGAGTGTTTTGTTATAGACCATCAAATATTACATGTTACCAGTATAAAATGTTTGCTCTCACATCAGAATTACCTCTACACCGCTATAACAACTTTAAAATCTTCAATCTTTTTCACAAATAAAAACATTTCAATATAAAGTAATATTTACCTATACTAAACGCAATAACATGACGCTAATCTTTTAAATATTAAAACATTTATACAGAAGAGTTGCATAATCCTGGCCGGGTAGAAAAAAACTATACATCATCCATTGTTGGAGGGAGTTTTAAAATGTTAAAAAGGTTTGTTGTCAAGGGTTTATCCGAAGGGGTTGTAAATAATGACGGTGCAAGTCTTTATAGAAAACTAAACGGTCGACTAAAAGGGTACGTTTTTTGAATTTGAGTGCACGTTCCAAACGAAAAAGGTTAAATCATAATGCGAAGAAACTTTGTAAATAATAATGAAATTTTTGCTCGTTTTTGCAAGAATAGGACGGATCTTTTTGACATTCAATTCCCAAATTAGTTCCATTCTCTTATGAAATATTGTATCGGTTTTATTTGATTTCAATATCCTCTATCTTACTCTATCATAATTATCCGCTAGATTAAATATATTTTATGTAAATAACACAAATATTTATGGTTTTATTCAAATAAATATTAGCGGACAAGATAGTTATTTGCATTCCTTACGACTAGGGACATCAGTACTGTCAATAATAGCCTAATATTCATAGACCTGCATATCTAATGCAACGAAACTGACGTTATCTTGACACATAGCTGACAAGTCGTCAACACATGTCACTTTTATTAGAATTAATAAAAAAAGAAATGTATTACCCGTCAAAATGTAATGACAACGCTTATTTGTAGCCACAAATCACTGTTTCCAGGTGATTTTTAATAAAATGTTCTGCATTAATATTGACATACCCGTGAGAAATGAATCCTCAAGAACACATGTTACCAGATAGCGAGCTTCATTATTTTTTGCAATATTATATTTTTTATTACGAACTATGATTTTGTCCAGACATCGGTCGCAATTGGTGGCACTGTGCGATTACTTTTGTATTGTTTGGCAAATATTATTTTATTGCTTATTATATTTGAAAATGCTGTGAATATTAATGTTTCATTAAATCTAGGTTTGATATGTAATCGTTAGTTGCTAACCGGAATTGCATTGTTTCGAGCGAATCTTTTTTTGAGTCGTTCTTTTTTCGTCTTGTATATAGGGGTCTGGTTTCTAGTTCGATAGATGAAATGAAAATTTAAAAAAACCTTATTTTTTGTATAACTGGAGTTACTTATTCAACTAATAAATACTGAAATTGTTGATGATCATATCCTTATATAATTTCCTAACCATAATACGTTGGTACCATAATAATATGCTGTCAGATTTAACTTACAAAATCTCGTCGATTTTGTAGTCATACATTTATTTTCACTTTACTTCACCTTGTGACTAAAAACTAATAAGAAAATAATTGTTTTTTCATAACTAATCATCTAATTAATTGTTCCTTCAGTACTTTTTAATGTGATTTCACGTTTCATCAACAAAATAGGACTCCAGTTAATATTATTTCAAAACCATTTCAATGTTTAGATTTTAATGTCATGGCGTTTGAATGGAGCAAATAAGTGTCGAGGCGTTCCCAAAATATTTTATTTTATGTCGATTACTACACCTTCGTGATTTATTTTAATACCAACTTAAAATCGGTGATTATGAAATCAATTTATTTTATGTAGGCGATTAATAATTTATAATTATTTTAAAACCTTATAATGTTTTCAACTAGGTATGTAGCAAGTTACAGCAGCGCAGATCAGCGCCGCATCGCTGTAAGAAGCGCGCGCACTCGATAAATTGCGTGTGTTTGCGCATAAAAACCCGCACCAAAAAACGGGCCATGTTTTCAATATATTATACAAAGTTAAAAATAATAATTCTTATACAAATAATAGCAAAAACTGACACTTATTTGCACAATTGTTCAATGCAACGCGCGCCGCTCGTAAAACTCGTTCTAAAATAATTCCTGGCTACAATAAAACTGATAATCGTGCTAATCCTTATTTACACTGAAGGTGGGTGAAGTGGGTGCCCTGATAAGCTGGCAGGTAGACTAAATCAGCAATTTCTATTGGTGAATTTTTGCGACCATATCTCGACATCAAAATCGCCCTGTGAATTTTTGTCGTGCAAATGATGGGGTATTTTATCATGGATATAATATTATTTATTCAAATAAAATGTGTAAATTAATCAATAAAATGAAACCCAAGTTGTTGTTAATGTCCCTATTTCAATTTGAAATTGGCGCGCGCATCATACGTACTTGAATCGCGCGCTTTTATCAAACTACTAGCGCCGCGTAGCGGTAATATTTAGAGATATACTTTATTGTACAGTGCTAACAATTCTCATCGATTGATTGTTTTTGCAAACTTGTTATTTTGTTAGTATAATTAAATGGGCTGAGTTAGTGCTTTGTTTGTGCAAACTAAACGTTAGTGGTTTATATTTTTCCATTAAATATCTAATTTATTAAGAATATAAAACAGCATTACCTACCTTCGAAAAGAAAATTTTGCGGAGCATACCGAGTAAGATAGAGAGTCTGACTTTTTATTAAGAAAGTGACACATTCGCTCAGTTTACTTGTAAAAAACAAACAGACACTTTGTTCTGTTTTATTTATTACTTTATTAACAACACTTATATGTGTTCTCTGTATTTCTTTTTTATTTTACCATACCTACACAGTACTGCAGACAATACGCAGCAAGTTGCTATCAAATATGTTCCAGGCGTTAAAACTATTTTCAATTGATTCATTTCATTTAGAAATTTTCATGTAAAATACCGACGACTGCACGATTAGGTAGCTGAGCTGAACTGGTTTCGAATCTCGCGTAGGGCATTATTAGCCCAGAGTCAGGAAAATCGATGATGTGTAACACCTAGGCTCAGAAAGCTCGTAAATCCGTTGATCCTTTGGATTAAAAGTTTTTATGGTAGGTAAAAGGTAGCAAACGAACTTAAGGCCCTGACTAGTATACTTTACCGGGAACCGTGGACACCCTAACGGGTTACCAGGTCTCCGGCACGAAGATGGAGTAGGATCGGAGTGATTTTACACAAAACTGCGTCGCAAAAAAGTGTGAGCTCCCTCTGCGCATCGCAAGAACTTGTGAATTGATTAGCATCGCGCATCAAGATCTTATCTTCTCAAAATCTTCTTTGTTTCTTTTTCTGTATCTCCTAAGTAATATCAGAAATGCACACTGACTTCTTTTTACGATCCATGTCACGACCTATGTGGTTTTCAATTTAAAATACCTTTAGTACGGACTACGGTTGACGGTCGTCGAAGGAATGGTCAGCCTGGGAGACGCCTTGTTGCACGAAATCGCATCGCAGCAATCAGCATCGCAGTTTTGTGTACTTACGAGCCCTTCATCAGTAAGACTGACACTCTCTATCTCCTCACCCCACAAGGCGCCAGAAGTCATTAGATGTATTTGCCTCTCAAAAAAAGTAAGATGGCGGCACACATGGACAGGTAATACCACAGGATATCGGATTATAAATGCACTATCAAAATGCAATAGTATACATTCAAATGTGCACTAAATACAGCAAAATATAAAAAATAAAGACCATTTATAAATGATTTATAAGTAACTAAGAATACCGCGCTCACCTCATAGAGACACCAGACCACCACGGATGGGGCCCAATTGGGCTAATGTTGATATGGGGCCGCGGAGGACTTAACGGGATGGTTTGATGAGAGCGTATATACCTATGTATTAGCGTTATGTTTGCATTTGGTACAGTAACTATGTGTATATACTTTTACGAGATAAAAAGTGTTGTGTCCAAGATATAATAGTATAACCATACCAAGTTTCATCGTAATCGGACCGGTAGATTTGCGTGATGCGGGAACATAGGTACAGACTGACTGACAAAAATTAATTTCATCATATTTTTAGGGTCGGTATCTATCTAGTAACAACTTTAATTTTATTGTAGGTAGGTATAGAATTTATACTTCTACAGCTTTATTATAGGTATATACAGTAAAGTAAGTAGGTAGGTACTCTTAATATTTATCGTACTGTACTGTACCGTAGACAGAATAGAGTACTGTACCTACTAGTACCTAGTGCGTTTAGTTGTTTGTATCGATAAATTACTATGCCCCGATACTTATTATTTTAGATAAGTTACAAACATACAATTTAACATGTCTAATGTACTTAATATTACGTATCACATCTTATTGTTGCCTCCTCAATATCTAGTAGTTGTTTTCCTATGTTTATAATAGTATTTGCGATATAAATAGTGCTTATCAAGTGTGTACAAACATTGGACTTTGGACCCAACATAGAAAGGTAACAACACGTAGAGCTGTCTGTGACATTTCGTTTCGCCGACACAGAAACAGAAAAAATATATCTCTATCCTTTTCGCACACATGTATGTAAATGATAAAATCGTTTTATCGTGTCTGTCTCTGTGGTGTCTCTCTCTTTTTCGGTTCATTAGTCATTAATCTTTGGACCTTATATTTTTAACTGAGTGCGGATATATAGAAGGGAGATAAAAACAATTTTGCACATGCTCACGAGGTTAGCAAAAGAAATCAAATATGTTTATAATAAAAACTGTTGAACGGTTAATATTTCGTGCAAAGCCGGGTGCCAGGTGTTTTTCAACTGTTGACAGTTCAAAGGTGAGTTCTTGTTTTGTGGTAATTATGAGACTTGTTTTGGGATAAAAAGATGCATTTAATTATGTTGACTTTGACGTCGGCCTAGTTATTTAACACTTGATTTGTGAACTTTCATTTCATTTTCATTGATACAAGTTTGACACTTCGTTTGACAGAAAGTACAAACTTGTTTAGTAAACAAGTTTGTGTACCTAAGTGTGTGTAATGTATTGTATACATTTCTTCGAAAATATTTCCATATTTTTCTTTAATTGATTAGGTATTGTAGGTAATCAGTTTGTTTTATCAACAATGAGTTGTATAATCAACAATTAATATAAATTACGAGCATTCTCTGTCTTCACTTGTGTGACACCGGCAGTGTTACTTAAAAAAAGTTTTTAAAATTTAAAACAATATATTGACTTGTGTGGTGAACTTAGTGCATTGATTACGTTAGAAGTATCTAAAAGTAGTATTAATTTCTCAAACAAATTTAATATGGTAGGTAAAGCTTATTGTTTGTTTCATGTAGTCACAACAAGAATTCTAGGAATGTCACATACTTTTTTGTTGAACCTTTTTGAGTATTAATATGTTTATTTACTGCCAGTTATACAAATAAAAGAATAACCAGACTTCTAAGTAGATTTCAATCTTTATTTCGTTGTTAGTCACACGGCCATAGCTAAAATTACCTATGTTCTTTTTTAATTCCCGGCATGTTACTAGAATATTGTCTTGTTACAAACCACAAGCTTGAAAATAAAAGAATACCATGAAGATTTCTATGACCTCAAATATTGTAATGTTATGCAGCGGAAATAGTTAAAATATTATTGTTGTGACATTGTCCATAACTTTATGTAGTTTAAGTAGAACTTTCTTTTTTTTCGCTTGAATGGCAACTGATTAGCACTTTCTTAGTGGGTCATATAAATAACTTTTCTAACTATAAATTTACTATGTAGTGTTTCAATATTAAATTTTCTAATTAAAATATATTTATAATCTTATTCATAACCTACAATTCCTTACATAATAAGGGATACCAAATACCTACCTAGATTATTTTCTACTATTGTACTATTCTGACATTTGTTAAATAAGTGCTACAAAATAACTTTAGCGACTAAGTTACTTTTTTGTAGCATTTAATAATTAACACAATTTTTTTGTTCATGTGTATTTCATATATTATATCTATTTATTATCTATTGCAAAACAGATAATCCATATAGTTGCTACCTGTAAGCTCCTATTCGGTTAAAATTAAAAACAACCCAGGATTTCAATTTTTTCTCAATTTGATAGCATGTATGAAATATGAACCATTAACTAATTAAAAAATAATTGGCACACCCCCTGCTACGTGGGACTCATAACATAAATAGTGAAAAGTGGGTGTTACATTGTACAGTGGCATTAAGTGATAAAGTGCCATAGATAATGTGCACCTCTGCCTACCCCTTTGGGGATAAAAGGCGTAATTATGTAACTAATTAATTAGGTATTTCTACTTTTTAAATATTATTTTGTATAAAAGTGCTACTTTTTCTTACCTATATTGTGCTGAATCATTTATCTTTTGATATTGAGGACAAGACTGTCATAATTATGTTATCTCAAGATATGCTGTGCATTTTACTAATATTATAAATATGGTAGTTTGTGTGTTGGTATGTATGTTAGTAAGTCAATTACATCAAAATGGCTGAAAGGATTGGAACAAAATTTGGTAGATAATGATCTGGATTAATACAGGCTAAATTTTATACCACGGGTAACATGGGCAAAGCTACTGGCAGAAGCTAGTAACTGTATAATGTGTTTGACTGAGGCAAATCCTGAGTCCTATAGTAATTATAACGGATACATAGTCTAGTTCTGGTCATTGTTGATTTTTTTTTGGCAACCAACCAAATAACAACACAATCAAACAAACAAAAAACCAAAACCAAAAAAAAAACAAAAACCCATAACTCACTATTAGCATGAAATTTAAAATGGTAGATGAAAAAGGCTTATTGAATGGGGCATATTAGGGGGCTAAATGATGCCTCGGCCAGTCTAGTCTGGTATCTACTTAATATGGAGGACAGGGTTATCTATTTTGCAAACAGCAACCTTGTACTGTGGACTTTGATTAACCAATTATAAATAAAACCAACTGATCCGCACCTTGGTATTATTAGACTAGTACAAAGTCCAATTGATTTTTTGTTAATGATCCATAGATAAGCTATCAACTATCAGACGGATATCCATTATTTTTGTCTGTCTATCTATATCTGTATTTCTGATAGGTATTCTGCATTGTTGATTCCAAGGATTTTCTCACAATTACGATTCAGTAAACAATAGCAATATATATGTAGAATATCTTAAATTTTTGATAGCTTGAATAATTCAAAAAACAACAATTGAAGTTTTTACTTTGTTAGGTGACGAGATTGAGAAATAAACATGCATAGAACCGTGTAAATATCTCTTTTATAATCCTTATATATATTGTTGCATAAGCATTCTTACTCAGATGTTACATAGTAACCTACACAGTCACTTGGGTTGTGTTAAACATCAATCAAATACCAAATTGAATGCCTCGAATTGAATCATAGATTAAAACTGGCTATAGGACGAACCTGTTTGATTATAATCTGTCATGTCTTATTTCCAGGAGAACCCTATTGTAACAGTGAAACAAGGGAAACTGAAGGGTGCAGTCAACAAGTGTCTAGATGGATCCCCTTACTACAGCTTCAAAGGCATTCGCTACGGCCAACCACCCATTGGAGAGTTGAGATTTAAGGTAATAAATATTTCTTTGGGACATGACTTTTTAGGTTAATGATTGAATGAGTACCTATATTTATAAGACTTGAACAGAGGTGAAGTTGGTATTAACTTTTCAATTTGAAATTTCCTCACAGTTCTTTACTTAACCGACTTTCTAACTATAATCATCACAAGCACTGGACCATTCATTGCTTTATTATTCTCTTTATAATTTAAAAATTATTTATTTTATTTCAGGCACCATTACCCGCGAAACCATGGACGGGTATACGTGACGCGATCGAGCACGGTCCAGTCTGCCCTCAATTTGACATGAGCATTGTAGATATCGTGGAAGGAAACGAAGACTGTCTCAGTTTGAACGTATACACGAAGTCATTACAACCCAGCTCCAAACTACCCGTGATGGTCTACATTCACGGAGGCGCTTTCTTGTCAGGATCTGGTAATTCTGAAACTTACGGCCCAGAATTTTTCTTCCAGCACGATGTGATCTTAGTCACAATAAACTATCGACTAGAAGTACTAGGTTTCCTAAGTCTAGACACTCCTGAAGTTCCCGGTAACGCTGGTATGAAGGACCAAGTTCTAGCTTTGAGATGGGTAAAAGAAAATATAAGCACTTTCGGAGGAGACCCTGACAATATTACTTTATTTGGAGAGAGTGCTGGTGCCGCCTGTACAATTTTGCACATGCTCTCGCCAATGTCGCAAGGACTGTTTGATAGAGTAATAACGCAGAGTGGTAACTGTTTATCCTACTGGTCGATATTCCATGAGCCAGTAGCACGAGCATTTAGAGCTGCTAAAGCATTAGGTAAAGAAGCAAAGGATACCAATGAACTACTAAGTTACCTGAGAGGATTCCCTGCTGTTGAACTAGCGAGGCTTTCAATCCAAACAAGGACAACGGACGAGAAATACAGGGGTTTACCGATTTACTTTACTCCAACTATAGAGAAAAAGTTCGAGGGCCAAGAACAGTTCTTAACTGAAGACCCATTAGACTTGTTAATGGCAGGCAAAATAAGTAAAGTGCCCATGATAATTGGTTACAACTCCGCGGAAGGATTGTTGATGGTCAACGACCATGTAAAGAAGATAAAAACCCTGAATGAGCAGCCATCATACTTTGTTCCCAGAGATATAGCCACGAAGGTGTCCAAGGAAACGTTAGATGAATTAGGACAGAGAATAAAGAAGTTTTATTTTGGTAACAGAGATATGACCCCAGAAGACCGTCAAGCCATAGTAGATTTGCAAACAGATATAAATTTCACGTACCAAACTCACAGATTTATACATTTCTTTCAAAAGTTTGCTCCAGTGTACTTGTATAAGTTTGAATATTGTACAGAGTTGAATGTTGTGAAAAGTGTCTTCGGATTGGATAGTGTGAAGGGCAGCTGCCACGCCGATGATCTATTTTATCTCTTCCATAGCGAAGTCAGTAGAAGTATTTATGATGAAAACGAAAAACTGAGAAAGGTCATTTATCAACTGACCAAGTTTTGGACAGATTTCGCAAAGACTGGGTAAGTTAAATGCTTTCTTTGTGCATATCTAATGATTTTAGTTTTATTGTTCTGAAATCATAAACAGTTGCAGAATCGAACAGCGTCTTCAGTCTTGTTTATTGTATGAGTACATTTATATGTGGTGTATCAGTGTATCAGTACATTTATATGTGCTGATATTGTAGTAGTCTTATAATTTATCACGCCATTAATTTGATTATTTGTGTTGCGTGATTGTGTTTTCAATACATTAGGCATTACTAGTATCTAATTACATTTTTTATATTCCTTATTTATAGACAACCATGAACTCTGTTACGCTGGTGCCTGATGCCTGGTTTCTATCATACCTCGATTCAGATACCTAGATTCATCCATATTTCTTTACTGTAAGTACTTACATTTTTTTAATTTTTTCAGTAATCCAACACCAACGAATGAGGTCGTGGAATGGCTGCCGTGCTCACCAGCAAATAAAGAATATTTAATTCTAGACGAAGAGTTGAAACTATCAAATAATTTAGATAAGGAAAGAGTAGATTTCTGGAACAAAATCTACGCAGATGTCGGTTTGCCCGCAATTACTAAGTCCAATTTATAATAGGGTATTAAAGTATGTTGATCATTGAAAATATCATACGAAAATTGTATCAATATGGTAATACCTATGAAAGGGTAAAGAAGACCCTTTTCATAGGTTCAAAGAAGAATCTTCCACTAAAGAGAAGTATGTAACAGATATTCGGTACCATAGTGACTCATTAACTATAGTAAATTAAAAAGTTTTTATTTAAAATCAACAATTATGTGAATGGTAAAGGGTGATATAAGTAGGTACTGATTTTATACTATAGTCTTAGTTGCCAAAAGCGATAGTGGCGCCACACTTAAATGTTACTAGTTTGTAAAGTTTTTGTGTAAAATGTGTCTCGTCTTCAAAGTGAAATAAGAAAATTCTCTAACATTAAGTATACTTCGGTAATGGAATGCCGTAGGATTTGTATAAATACACATGCGTTTGATAACGGTGGACGTGCAACGTTTCCCATTTGTGGTCTGTTTCCACAATGGATCTTTGATCTTCTTTAATAAAGCTAATGTCGATTACGACATAACCTCCTTCTAAAACATGAACATTATTGGTAACCAGTATTTAAAATCACAAATAGATGCATTTTTAGGAGCTAGGTAGGAGAGCCTAGTGTCCTAGAGGAGGTTTCTTCTTTTCTTCCATTAGTAGTAAAACTCCGATGAGAGGTGTGGACCAGAATGATTTAATTCGCCAAACTACGCTACTTATATGTCTATTTACATATTTACAACTAGACAATATCAGATATAGTTAGGTGATAGTTTCGACCAATAGCGGCGCGCCGGCGTGCGCGGGGCGCGCGGGGTGCGGGGCGCCGCTTTGCACACGGCACTATCGGTTCCTTCCGTATAAGTATGACCGCGCGGCGCGAGCGCGCGCATTTCTCCGAGCGCCGGCGTCGAGTGAAGACTGAGACTACCTACAGATTAACCAATGAAGATACGACGAATGCAAGTGCTCCGGCTCCGGCTCCGCTTGCGCTGCTTGGCTGCTTGCTTAACCAAACCGCTTCTTTCGAAGCGATCGCTCGCGGCACGGTGTGATAACAGTGTTGCCGCAGTGATTATTATTGTTTCTATGCGAGAGAGTCGTAAACTGTCTTTTTCAAGACAATTGGTTTCTTGTTTCTAAAAACGGAGTCAAAACGTAAACTGTCTTTTTCAAGACAATTTGTTTCTTGTTTCTAAAACGAATTAAGTCTAAAACTTTGGTAAAGGTATTGTGGAAGGTATATGGTAAGGTATTCGGTGGTACTGGTAACTGGTAGGTATGTAGTCGTGCGGTGCGGCTACACATTTTTCACCATCAATGCTTTTATCTTATAACCCGACTGTTTCAAGAAGGGTTATGCATTTCATTTTACACTTGTTTGGTGCTGGATATTATATAGTAAACTGAATTGCAGCAACTAAAAAATTACGAGAGAAAAGCTCTACTAGTTTCGAGTCACATAGGGACTCTTCCTCATGAGCAGCGTGCGCGGTCGCGGCTGGATTTTAATGTTCAGTTGCCATTTGTGCCTTATTAAGATTACATTGAATAAGTTTCTTTTGGAACCTGTTTATTTAGATTTAATATGCATTTTATACTCCAAAGGTATAGGGTATTAAATACATTCATTGTTATTAAATTTGAGACCCATTTTTCGCCATTTATTTTCATAAATTGGTATTATGAACGTAGGTAGCTATATACGCATTTAATTATACCATAGAATAGAATCGGGCGTTACTTTGTGGAAATCAATGCTACAAAAATAATTAATTAAATAATTTTTATTCCGCTAAAGGAATGAATTTGCAGCATGCTATACATATAAACACTCATGCAGCAGAGATGCGAAAAACGAACACGAGATTATGTTTCGCTCCTCCATGCAGCGTCCTCAGTAGTCGTTGACTTGGCTGCTCGAATGAATTCGAATACGAAAAATTAAAGGTTTACATACATAATTATACATATCTATACATAACCTCACACCTGTCTCCCATGGAGCTGGTAGAGACTAATGATTTAATGCATTTGGTTTCTAATTTTTATAGCTAATTAGAATGTTTCAATGTGGATGTTATTTATTTATTCATTTGATATATATATCCCCAAAGTTTATACAAAACTAGTTTCTAAACATCGGAAATAAGGTCTAAAATGAGATTTAAGTATTTATTTATTTAGAGGATCACCGACATAAATACAGCAATATTGACTGACTTTTGACTTTTGACTTTGACATGCATATAGCTTTTTAATTTATATTATTATAAAAGAGATAATAAAAATTCGGAAAAATTTAGTACAAAATAAAATTAAAACTAAAAACATTTTGTCAACAAAAAAATATTAAAATTCAGCAAAGGAAAAAAAAAATCATAAAACCAATAGGAAACTTCAACCTCAAGCTAAGGTACGTCACTCTCTCTGATCATTCTCAAGAACTTAGGGAGGTGCTGAAGGTGAATGTCAATCCCAGGCAATGTCTTGTCAGGTCATTGTACAGACGAGCCAAACGAACAACCGGCGAATTGCGACCCATTCTTGTTCTACAAAATTTGATTTTGAACAGTTTGCATGGGTATCTCGGTATTCTCGGAGGCACATTATACGCGAATTGGCCAACCAGCATAGGACTGTCAATTTTATTGTTTATCACTTTATGCAAGAAGGACATGTCGAGACACAAACGGCGCCTGGTAAGCGTATCCAGTTGGAAATGCTTTAGTTTTTCCGCATATGTTTTAACTGTTCCTGGTGTCTGAAATCGGCAGGACAGACTGAGATAGTGGAAAGTGGTCACCGGTGACTGCTTGGGGAGTTGGGGATTGATCAGTTGTTTGTAAACATTCACTGCACAAGAGATAGTCTAAGAATGAAAGACTAAGCAGAAAAGTAATCAAATAATACTTTGTGAAAACAATAACATTATGGAAGCTTCTTAGTACTATTGTATTGTCGCGGAGAACCTAACGGGTAACCGGGGCTCCGGCTCGACGTGCAGGAGAAGGAACGGGGTGGTTTTTAGTCAGTAAGAGTCTGACACTCCCTCCCGCCTCACCCAGGCGGGAGAAGTCATTCGATGATTTTCCCCCCTTAAAAAAAAAAAAAAAGTACTATTGTATTATTGTACCTATAGGCTTAGAAAATATTGTAAATGTTTTATAATAAGTATGAATATAGGAGAAAATGCTTTAATATATAAGATATTTATTTTTACTAGCTGATCTAGTAAACTTCGTACCGTCTAAAGTTTTCTTTCTCGCCTTCTACACCTTCCCTGGACTTTTAGGAAAATTTCAAGACCAAAATTAGACAAAGTTTCCGTTTTCGAGATTTTGCGAGACTAACTAACGGCAATTCATTTTTATTTATAAATAGGTATAAAATACCTAAGTTTATAAATTGTTATAATAATGTTGAAATAAACCAAAATTACATATGATGTCGTTCTTTTATTTTATTTTGATATTTTGATTAATTTATTTCCGTCTGTCAATTACAGTGTTGGGCACGTTTGTTTTCATATTGAAACTCGTCACATCTTCGTATTAGAAGTATCTACTGCTAAATAAGATAGACTAGTACATTGTCTGGACTACGACCTATAAACCAAGTTCCCAAACTCAGGGCCCACCTTTAGAATATTAAATTGTCATCAGTATGAAATATAAAATACGGAACGATTAAAAATTATCGAAGAAGAAAGCCCACTAAAAATTAGCTTGCGACCCATAGTTTGGGAGACCCTGCACTAGAATGTAAACTTGATGACATTAGGGCCTGATATATGAAGTAACTTAAAAAATTTTTTTTTGTTTAAAAGCATATTATTTTTAGGCACTATTCACATCACACAAAGTCAAAGTCAAAGTCAAAATCATTTATTTCAATTAGACCAGGATGGCACTTTTGAACGTCAAACAACAAAAATTTATAAGTGAAGCTAGTTGCTCATTCCAAGGCGTAGATTCCTATGGAGAAGAACGAGCAAGAAACTCCATAGGTTACTCTTTTTCAATCAGGTTTTCAATACAATTCTCTAGTTACATAGTTTTATTGGTTCGATTATGTGAGAATAATGCAACACCTAAATCCAGTCAGAAAGACTGAAAAAGAAAATAACCTTGAGGATAATAAAATAAAATGATACAATCTGGAGCTGACCAGTTCCAATCGACGGTGTTTTTCTTTATTATTATTATTTTTTTTTTTATAATATTTAGTATTATCCTCTATATAATCATTTAGTTTGTAGTATGCTTGTGTACATAACGTTTTTTTAATACATAGTTTAAATTTTCTTTCATTTAGATGCAGTATTTCTTGGGGGATTTTGTTATAACATTTAACACCGATTCCCATGAACGACTTATGTACTTTTGACAATCTAAAAAACGGCGGACTTAATCTATTCTTATGGCTAGTTTCATAATTGTGTCTGTCAGACACTTTACTAAATAAATGTAGGTTTTTCCTAACATACATAATATTTTCATAAATAAATTGACATGGAACGGTCATAATATTGATCTCCCTAAACCTTTCTCTGAGAGATTCACGACGACCTAGGTTGTATATAGCTCTGACGGCGCGCTTCTGCAAGACAAAGATAGACTCAATGTCAGCAGCGTGTCCCCACAGCAGAATGCCATACGACATGATGCTATGGAAGTAACTAAAGTACACCAGTCTTGCCGTGTCTATATCGGTTAACTGACGGATTTTCCAGACAGCATAAGCTGCAGAGCTTAATCGTCCCGCTAGAGATGTAATATGAGGACCCCATTGTAATTTGTCGTCTACAGTAATTCCCAGGAAAATAGTCTCTTTTACAAATTCCAATTTCTCACTATTCAGTAATATGTCACATTCGTTATTTTTAACGTTTGGCAAAACAAATCTAATGCATTTTGTCTTTATATCATTCAGCACTAAATTATTTATTGTAAACCAGTTTTGAACCTTCATCAGAGCACTATTTACATCGTCATAATTATTTGTACGTCTATTTATTTTAAAAACCAGTGATGTGTCATCAGCAAATAATACCATCTGTGGTTCATTCCGGAATAAATGCGGCAAGTCATTTATGTAAGCCAAAAATAGGAAAGGGCCTAGTATTGATCCCTGCGGTACACCCATAGATATGCTAGCACCCTGTGAATTTACCTTATTTACTTGCACCTTAAGTTGCCTATCCCGAAGGTATGACTTTAATAGATTTAGCGATACCCCTCTAATGCCGTAGTGTTCCAGCTTCAGCAAAAGCGTTTCATGCTCAACACAGTCAAATGCCTTCGAAAGATCACAGAATATTCCAATTGCATCCTGTGCTTCTTCCCATGAGGCAACAACACGTTTTATCAAAGCTACTCCTGCGTCAGTAGTGCAGCGTCCCCTGGTGAACCCGTATTGTTGATCATGAAAGATAGAATTCGTGTTAAAGTGGCGCACCATCTGAAACACCTTAGAGAAATACCTCATCGAGAATACTAAATGAAGATAAAACACATAGGTAAATAAAATAATACAAGACTAGTGGCTTGTTCTCGTGTATTTAGGTACTTAGTGCTTGTTTTTGTTTTATTGCTTAAGTAGGTAGGTAGGTAGGTAGGTACCTAGAATTAAAATTACATTGCATCTAAGTAGTTTCTTGATCTCTAGCCTTTTAGATATGACAAAAACAGTTTTATGTGTTTATTTTAATCTAAGTAGGTAGGTACTTGGATATCTAGTTGTTGTTTTATATAACCCCATATTGTGTTTTGAATTCAAAGTGTATAATAAATTGTGATTGCACAATAAGCGCTGTGGCTGGGCGATCGGCTGCTATGTACGTATGTAACGCTCGGATGTGATCTTGTCATGGAAAAATCTCCCTCATTGTGTAGCGGGATATGTTTTATATGCACCTTATTCGAAGATAATACAGAACATCATTGCCGAATCCCATTTTTCCAATGTCCTGACACCGAGAGTCACACTTTTAAACTTGTGACTTGACACCTGCCAAATATTCTGGGGGGCTAGGTATATGAGGATGGGGACTAGGGTTTAGGGCCATCTTTTTTGGTATTTATAGGTAAGTAACATTGACGATTATAGGTAAGAAAAAAAGTACCTACACAGTACAAAAATAAAGTACAATTTATTCTTATTACATTTAAAAATATTGGGATGGTAATACCTATAATTATTATAATTTGCAGTTTGTATTAAATTAGTATCTTTACTAAACTTACTAGGAGTCGTCTAAGTGGCGCTGGCGAGTGGCGAAATCGATTCAACATAAATCGATAAACATCGATATCGAATCGATAAGTTTCCCGAATAATACGTTTACGACTTTAATAGAAATGAAGTTTGCAGAAATAAATTATTTTCGTGTACTTTATTATTCTTATAAAGTATAGAGTAGGTACAATTACCTTAAATAACGTACAATACCTTATTATAATGTACGGGTGGTAACCCTAATGGGGACTACTTGTAAAGTATTTAGACATTTCCACCTGATAATGACGAATGAATCACAAAGCTAAGTAATGGTAACTTATCACATGGGAGGCGTATACAGAGGCCTTAGTAGGAGTTTGATTTAAGTTTAAAGTACTTATTCGAAACGAGTAGGTACCTATGCATTCGGCACACCTTGGTCGGCACCAATGAAGCAACCAATCACAGCGCCTACAACCTACGTAAAACAAATTCGTACTGAGGCTTCTATTCAATTGGACTGATACAACGTCCTAAAAGAAAACCGGCGTGAAACAACGCTTGCTTTATACCTTGAAAGCACCTGTAATTTTTCTGATATAACCTGGGTGTCTTCAAGGCCCGAGTGAATAGGTTGCTTATGGAACGACGTGCTCCATCGCAGACAGCATATCGTCGCTTACCACCGAAATAATGGCCAAACTTCGGGCCATCATACAAAAAATCCATTAGTGAAGCTGATTGTTCTTCCCCCAGCCAATAAAAAACTATAGCTTCTAGAATTGCTACTTACAGAGTTAGACAGATTTACAACCACTTCATGACACTATTAGGTACTTGTTCATTCTAAAATACAGCCTCAATAGTCATTATAAAACAAGTTCTATACCTAATTACTCACTGACCTAAGTATATAAGATAAGTACTAGAGTTCTACGTCACAGTATATAGCTAAGTTTAACGCGTCTATGTTGTGGCTCGTCCTCTTAGTCGTCACCCTCGGGTTTACCTTCAGATGGATCAAAAACAGACGTATCCTACAAGTGGCCAGCCAAATAAAATGTGACATTAAAGCTTACCCGTTATTAGGACATGCGTATTTGTTTATTGGAGGCGGCGAGAGTAAGTACCTACGTAGTCTTTATTTTTATAAATCAGAAATCTATCTCCTCAATCATTTTCTTATCTTCATTTTAAGTTGTACTTTAAATATCGTGCCTTCTCTGTCATTTTAAAAAGAATTTATAGTGACAGAACTACACTTAACCCATAAATCCCCAAGCGGTCACCGGTGACCGCTTTCACTAATGTTACATTACATTATAGACCTTATTTTTAATGTTTAGAGACTACTTTTGTATGACCAAATTTAGGGAATGGATTTCAACGGGTTGCGCAACTTGAGTGACGTTTGAGTATTTGGACACATGTAACTTATTGACTAAAAGTATCGTAAATAGGTACCAATTAATTAGTTGCATTTCTTATTATCGATAACGAGGTCGTTGAAAGGAAGATGCATGCAGGATCTCCAGAAGGTGCTGCACTGCATGGAGCACGGTTCGTGCGGTGGTTGGGCAACCGGGTGCCGCGCAATGTGTAGCGGGTTCGATTCCCACACGGAGCAACTCTTTATGTGATCCACAAATTGTTGTTTCGGGTGTGGATGTCATGTGTATGTGAACTTATATGTTTGTAAACGCATCCACAACACAGAAGAAAATCCTACTGCAGGGCAACGTAACAAGAGATTGAATTGAAATCTTACGATCTCAATAAACTCTTGATTTCGATATATAGGTAGCTATTACTTATTTAATTCTACAAACTTTTCCAGGTCGCATGCGAACATTCGAGAGACTAGGTCGGGAAGCTATTAAAAATGGCGGACTCACTAATATGTGGTTAGGAGACAATTATTTTACTGGTAAGTCACTGTTAATAAACATAGTCAAGTATTATAATTTACAATTTGATCTAGTAAGTTGTAGGAAAGTTTATTAAACTTAAAAATAAGTTAGGTAACTAGGTATCTATTTATACTGAATGTCGTAGGTACATAAACTGGAAGACGAGATAAAGCTCACAGTACCTCCGTAAACACAAGATGACTTGATCTGATTCACAGTTAATTTATTGCAGTTGTGGTTGATCCAGTGGATTTAGAAGTGATCCTCAAGTCTTCATTGGAAAAGGATGATGTCATGCGGTTTGCGAGAAACCTTATCGGTAATGGAACTATATTTGCACCAGGTTAGTTGTTACTGAGAAGGTAATTACAAGTAAAATGTAGGACTAAGATCATTTAACTAGGTGGAGTGACGACATCCGCAAGGTGGCTGGCAGTGATTGGACGAAAAAACTGAAGACCGAGCTCAGTGGCGAGCCTTTGGAGAGGCCTATGTCTAGCAGTGGACGAAGACAGGCTGATGATGATGTTGATGAAGGGCATTCATGTTTAATTTTAGGTACCTACGAATTATGTAGGATACCTAAATAAAAGACTAAAGGAATAAGAAGATAGAAGAAAGAAAAGTTAATCCGATTATTATGTACTTAGGTAGGTATACATAGATTGATAGATTGTTTAAAACCGATAATACTACAGAGAGATAAAAAAAAGACAAAGACAAAGAGAAGATTACAATCCTCTTACTGTTTGAAAGTCCACAAAATGTTGTAGCACATGTAGAATAGTGAAACATTTTTTACCCAATTTGTTCACATTACTATATTATCTTTAGTGTCCATTTGGCGTCCCCGGCGCAAAGTTCTCGCTCCGACCTTCAGCCCGAAGAACTTGAACAACTTCGTGAAGATATTCTCCCGGCAGAGCAGCGTTTTGGCTGAACAGCTGCAGACAGAGGCAGGGCGAGGACCCTTCTCCTTGTGGAAGTATCTCACCAGCTACACCATGGATTCTGTGTGTGGTTTGTTCTATATTGATTGGCATTACTTTTTTATACGTCGTTGAATTTTCTTTTTGTTATGATCTCGTTTAGAGTTATATTGATTTTGACCTGTAACAAAAATATGTCTATTAACCCTAGTTCAATTTTGAAGTGAATCCGTTGAAGCTGCGTTATGAGTTAAAAGTTAGATTATTATAATTAGGAAACTGGATCATGACTTATGTTTTCATCTCTCAGAAACTGCCCTCGGAGTAAACGTAAACGCCCAGAAGACGGAAGACGAGCCGTTTCTCAAGGCATTCGAGAAGTGCTCCATACTGATAGCCGAGCGCATGGTACAACCCTGGCTTTATGCTGACGCTGTATACAAGCTCCTGCCGTACCACGACGCGTTTGAGAAGTCTAAGACTGTCATCTGTGACTTTATTGATAAGGTAAACATTTTAAAAATTAGGTAAGTATATCTGCCTAGCACGCTGTGCCTGCGATTTTCTTATACCCACACTATTTTTTTACAATTCCTCACCTTTTTGATCTTTTGTTGTGTTGTTACCAATACCAGTCGTAAATTTTAGCAAAAAATATTAATGCTAATCATCTATATGAATATTCTGAATTAGTGCTCTAGAAATAGGTTACAGTTATCCAAATAGGAATTACTGGCCTCTTTCTATGCTTAAGGCCTTGAGGTCTTGTATCTTAAATCTTAAATAACCTTAAAATTATGATGATGGTGTTAAATTTTCTGCAGATAACAATTTTTGTTTTTCAGATAATTAAGTCGAATCGAATTGCAATTAAGGAAAACAAGAACGACTCGAATAAAAGTAAGTGATTAGTTGACACTTCCTTGTGCATAAATACCTAGGTATAATTATTGCATTCAATTATAATTATTATTCTATTATAGTAGCCTTGGCCTTCCTTCTTGAATATAATAATATCTATTAAGTTTTTACTTATTGCACCTGTTGATGTGGGAGGGTCTAGTTTTAATAAGAAGTTATAGTCGGTTTATTCATAAAATTACAAGCAATAAGGCCCCGAGCGCACTAGGTACGCTAAAATCGCGTGACTTTGAAATAAGAAAATGACAATAAGCGACACTTGTAATAAAATTTTACCTGCTGACTGATAATTAAAATGGTTAAATGCTGAAGGAATAAAAAAATAGTGGTAGGAATTTTGGCCCAGAATATCAGGAGGTGGTTTCGCGGTTTATGACCACATTGCTTAATCAGTGCGCGGGTAGAGCGATTAGCCGCACGCGGGAAGAAACCGTTGCGCACCCTTAATGTAAGGCGAATATAAAGTGATTCGTCATTCGAGTTTAAACACACCATTGTAGAGAATAGAGACTATACTCTAGTAATTAAAGACGTAAAGTAATTTTCTTCAAATTGACTTCTTATTTCCAGATTCCAATGATTCGAAGACTTTCTTAGAACTTTTAATAGAGGGGTCTGGAGGTGAACGAGGGTACTCAGACCAGGAGCTGCAGGAGGAGACGTTGGTGCTCGCTGTGGCTGGTACTGATACTTCGGCTGTGGGAGCATCCTTCACCGTGTCTATGTTGGCACGGTATCCTGCTGTACAGGAACAAGTTTACAAAGAGTGAGTTTCTTAAAATAATTTTATTAACAAGTTTGACATCGACCTGTAACTGTATTGAGAGCCTCTTCTTACCTGGAGAAGGAATGAGCATTAAACACCACGCTTGCTCAAGGTAGATAATGGCATGGTTGGCGCGGTACGCTTGTGTGATACACAAATTGTTGTTCCAGGTCTAGGTGTCACGTCTTTGTAAACGCACCCACGATACAGGACAAAATCCTTGAGTGGGGCAACGTTTAAAAAAAGATTACGATATGAAATATAATTTGAATTGTTTAATTTTGTATCGTTACAGAATTCCACAGAAGGTGAAATTATTGATAAAGTTTTACTAACGACTAGCCCCTGTTAAACTTATAACAGGTAAAAAGTGGGCGTTACTTTCTCGGTATCAGTAGTCAACTAATAGTTATTATGTCTCTGTACTCTGTACTGAATAAATGGCACACCAAGTACCTTAACTGACTGTAAGTACGTAAGTAGATTAATTAATCAGAGTTCTATAGCAACGTGATCTTATTTGCATTTTTATAAAAGTTTATCCGTCCGATTGAATGGCGTATAAGAAACATACGTCTGAACAATTATGTCGTTGGTTATATCAGAAAGAAAGAAAGAAAATTTATTCAGCACCAGGCACGATGCACCATAAATGAAATACATAAAAAAGACAATAAGATAGTGTGGCAGTGAATGTGAAATATACAGTCAGTAAAAAAAAAAGAACACTCAGAAAAGAGACGCTAACAAGTAACAACATACCTATGATAAATGATAAAACCCATTCAGTGTAAGCCAACCACACGAGTCACGCAGCACTGATTTTCAGTGGACAAGGAAAATTAAAGAATTGCCACTACTTCTTTGTACATACGCTATATGTTAATTGGCCACGGCCAGCCGAAGGTACTTAGATAGGTACCAATGTAAGCGAACTTTGATCGGACAATAAGAAACACAAGGTATATAGGTAGGTAATTATAATATTTATTAACATAATTTCCCCATAAAACTTCCTCGTTAGTCGTGCGCTGAGATCTCGGATTGGATATACAATGCAGGCAAAATACTACCTTCAAAAAAATCTTAGTAGGGGATAGTCTGTTGTATTGGCTATGTGCAAAGCGAGTAGTGGCGGACGGATAACGACCGCAGCGCACAACACGGCAGAAATTGGAAACAAATGCGGATGATGCAAACCCGGTTTTTATTATTATATTCATTTTACAGTAAAACTATTGAATAAATTGCACTTAAATAATGTCAACAATACTATTTTAATCTTTGGTTTTATTTATATTTGCAAAGAAAATTATAATGTTTACATTGTTATTATTTGACAGCTTCCGCAAATGTTGAAAACGCTACGCGTCGTCACCGTCGCGCACATAGCCTATACTACAGAGCCATAGCTCACTGTGGCAATAGAACATTATGTAAGAATATTTATAAACAAACGTAAACAAAGGATAGTCTAGAAACGGTCGTCGTAGCCTAAACTTGCATGGAAGGGTTATTATTTTGTGACAATAGACCCGCGCCCTGTCACAACAGACTATCGATATATTATGTACCTAATTATATACTCGATATCTTTAAGCAGGATTGTCCATTACCCTGTCCATCAGGAAAGCAAGGTGCTCGTTCGAAAATATAGATTTGTATGGAGAAAAAACAAACAAATATATTTATTTCCATTTTGTTCACATATACTTAATCTAAGCTTATTATTTAACTATTCTAGGTAGGTTATACAATGCCTGTATAGAACTAAATCTGTACCACAGGCTTTGTGGAGAAGAAAGACTATAATTGATATCTATCTTCTATCTCATCTCTTTTCTAATAAGAATGACATAACAAGTTAAAGAATAGTGTGCATGGCATAAAAAGTTATGTGACTCTTTAGCGTTATATCATAATGTTACGTTTTAAATACAACAGGTTGGTAGAAGTGTTCGGTGACTCTGACCGGCCGGTGACAGCAGAAGACTTGCTCCAACTGAAGTACCTTGATGCAGTCGTCAGGGAGACATTGCGTCTATACCCACCAGTACCCGTCGTTGTCAGAAAAATTGAAAGGGATCTAGAACTTCGTACGTAATTCTATTTTTTTTTTCATTTTGTTATTACCACTGTAATGAGAACGCCAATTTTCTTCTCTACCATCCCTTTCTACCATTACTTCTACAGCTTCAGGAATCACGTTGGTGCAAGGTTGTGGAGTTCTGGTGCATATCTGGGGCACGCAACGCAACCCTCGCTACTGGGGCGACGACGCGGAGCAGTTCCGACCTGAACGGTTCCTTGACACACCACTCCATCATCCCGCTGCATTCATGGCTTTTAGTCATGGACCAAGAAATTGTTTGGGTGAGTCAGTATATTTGTTGAGCCTTAATTATAACGTATCGCAACTGAACGGGACAGTCGAGATTCCACCTTTGATTATAATGAAAAACGATAGGTTGGTACTTTAGTAAACTCTGCTTAATATGAGCATAGTCAAAATTATATTATTATATTTTGTTCTGAGATAAGCCGGTAAACGAGCTGTCGGGTCATCTGATGGTAAGCAATCGGCGCCGCCCATGGACACCCGGAACACTAGAAACGTTACAAGTGCGTTACCGGACGGCGATAATGCAAGAGTTGTTTCACGTCGGTTTTCTGTGAGACCGTGATATCACTCCGGTCGAGCCGGTCCATGCGTGCCGAAGCATAGCACTCCCCAGGATGATAATTTTATTGATAATACTTACTTGGGGCACTTAGCGATATACAGTCCAATACAACACCTCCTACTCCTGCTCAGTCTGATAATTTTTTTTAACCGAGGGCCCACTTCATATGTTTTCCATTCTCAAATGATTTCAAATGTCAATTACAATCTTATTCCAGGGTACCAATACGCAATGATGTCAATGAAGACATCAGTAGCCACTATTGTACGAAAGTACCGAGTGTCGATTCCCGGTACGATAAAGAACGAGTCTAGCACAGAACAGAAGCCTATTAGGATAACTTTTGACGTCATGATGAAGGATGCAGACAGGTTTACTGTGCAACTGGAGAGTAGAGGAAAGAAAGAAGAGAAGAGGAGATAGAGATGTTACTCTTTTATTGTCGGGTGATTGGCGCCAAACAATAGTTAGTGTTACTTTATTAGTACTGCTTAATCTACCTTCTTCGTGTGAGAAGAGACTTTTGGTCAGTAGTGGCCCCTTATAGGCTGTTGATGATAATCATCTGATGATGATAGAAGTGTAGTTAATTTATTTTATTTATTATCTGAAAGAATACACGTTCATTTTAGCAAAGAGACGAACTCGTCAAAAAAGGTTGTCTGGTCTAAAATAATTAATGTCTAACTTACATAATACCTCTACATAAGTGCGAATATTATAATTAAATGAATGTTAGCTACCTAATTAATAGTATAGAGGTATTATGTGTTACCTACTTATTTCAGTATGTATTCAACAGTATTTCAATTAGAATAAAATAAATTATTTCCAGTTTGGTGTCTGATTTTTATACATTTTATTTGGTAGGTACCTACATACATACATATAAATCTAGAGGTACATTAACATTCAATCTTTAATTACGAGTGTCGTCTCGCCAAGTTAAGTCGTTAACTTGAGGTTAAATCTCAATGACAATCAAAATGTAGTTGAAAAAACGTTAAGAGAAGAATAACATTAAGTACATTTAGATTATGGTGACGGGAGACGTGAAATAAGCACCAAATTAGAAGACTTTTATAACACAAGACATGAAGCTAGTACGTAAAGCTAGTATGATTACTTTATTAAAAAGAGTAACGAATGGAGTTTCTTGCTTGTTCTTCTCCATTCGAATCTACATTTTGGCAGCTTCACCTAGCTACACTGACGGACTGACTGACATACTATTATTTATTTTGTATGTGTTGACGTTTCAAAAGTACCAAACTATGGTTTAAACTGTCAAACACCAAGCGGTCACCGGTGACCGCAACCTATTGTTCTATAATTGTGTCTACAAAACCGGTACTCGACGAGTTAATTGAAATAAATGCTTTGACTTTGACGTATTGTAAGCGACTTGACTTATAGTCCTATGTTCCTTAGATCGGGCAGAGGCTGCTACCACGCTGGTTTGCCAAGGACGGCCACGCTTCCTTTTTCCCTGGGGATTCCAATCAATCCACGGCTTGCTTAGTAATATGTCGCTAGCCCTTCGGAGCGTATGCCTATCCATTCCCACTAGCGACGCTAGATCTGACTGCAGGTAGGAACCAACATAATAATATTAGTTAGCAAATGCTTGATAGTTTCGATAACTTTAAAGGCACTTCTAAAGCTATGTACGAGACATGCCTACATAAGATATTGATGGATATATGACATCATATTCCACTCTGCTACTAGATACCCGTAGGAGAGTCATGACTCGGTAGGAATGAGCCAATTCGACCGAAGTGACTTTGACTTTGAATTTGCGTGAGGTTGCTGAAGGCATTGGCCTTTGAGTAGCAATCTACTCAAAGGCCACGCAACGGTATCAATGAACTTCTCACGGTTGCTATTTTAATAGAAGTCCCTGCCAAAAAAATCATGCGAGTTGCTCAGCTATGGATTGTATTGCTAAGGGTAAAAGATTAGGTGTCGACAAACGATAATCTACATAATTATAATTCTTAACACAGATTTACATTTAAACATCTTAAAATATAGTAACATATTTATCTCATCACTTCGAGTTGAGAGCATTGATGTAATTGCAGGAACAGGTCAGGTTTATAACGAAAACACAAGTAGATGCCTACATACTTAGATATAAACGGTTTAAGATATTTATTTCTCAAAAACAATTTACATTGACTTGACTGAGAAATACAAAATATACATAAGTAGGTACAGAATGCGAACCTGTGCCCGAAACAATATATCCGTATTTATGAACAATCAAAAAATTACATTGAGTACATACTTAAAACACATCCAGTTACACAATAAAATTACTTTGAGTAGCCGAGGGTAATCTTAAAAATATTGGGTCGAGAATATCAAACATTGTGTTTTTACTTATAGGAATTTGCAATAGCAATGGTCTGATATTAGTACCAAGATCTGAATACGTTTTACCATTATAAGATAAATGATGCTATAACATTTTCGTTAGGCAACACAATACCTGCAACAACTTTATTTTGGGCGTCTGTAAGTACTAGATGGCGCTACTTATTATTATAAGATTAAACGTACTTTTTCTGTTTTCTATATATATTTTTTTGTGAATGAGACTTTTAAAGTTTTGACCCTGAACTCAGCTTGCACTTTATCGGTATTATAAATTTATGGTACTCACTTTCACTGATCTATTAAAAGGCCACCACCTTTTAATAGGTCAGTGATTATAGGGATTTACATTTTTGTGTAAGCCACTAATTTCAATGAACAATAACATCACGCCTTTTATCCCCGAAGGGGTAGGCAGAGGTGCACATTATGCCACTGTATAATGTAACACCCACTTTTCACTATTTATATTGTGAGTCCCATATAATAGGCGGTGAGCCTATTGCCATATACCGGGACACAATTCCAGACTCCATGCTACTACTGAGAATTTTTTTTTAAATCCTAGTAATACTTTGCCCGACCCGGGAATCGAACCCAAGACCCCCTTGCCCGGCAGTCGCACTTGCGACCACTCGGTCAACGAGGCAGTCCTATATAAAATTAAATCATAATAACCTATCACACCTACTGTTGCACATAGAGATGTGCAACAGTAGGTGTGATAGGTGATGCAGAGCCATCACCACATGGTTGACTGTTAGAGATCATGCCACCCGGAATCAAGTCCACCATCGTATGTTATATACAAAATTGTAAATAAATAAATAAAAAAAGTACATACCTACCTACCTTTTTCTTCGACATAGACAAAGTCACGGGCATAACTTATTCTACCTAACATGCAGACAATGATTAATATGTCGGATTCCACGTGTTGTTAGATGGCAATGACGTCAGTAGACGTACACAATAAAAAAAAAATCTGGTTTAAAAAAAAAATTGAAATTGTTAATCCGAGAACCAGTATTTTATTAATAAGTTTTTACGTAATAAGTGATTCGAATATTTTTTTGTTTTTATCTACAGCTCGCTGCCGTTGCAGCGGTAAGTCCCCTCTTTGAGGAGTGGCTTGAGATAAGGATTTTTTTTAATTTTTTTTTTAAGGAAAGTCATCGAATGGCTGCTCCCGCCTGGGTGAGGCGGGAGGGAGTCAGACTCTTACTGACTAAAAACCACCCCGTTCCTTCTCCTGCACGTCGAGCCGGAGCCCCGGTCACCCGTTAGGTTCTCCGCGACTCCGGTTGAGATACGGATACCGGACGGAGCCGAGAAAGACTAGGTTTGAAGATAATTTGTACCGAATCACACACTATTTTTCTTAATAAAGAGGATCGTTCGGGGTTTTTGTACACAAAAATAGAAACCTAGTGTACCTATATAGAGAAAGGGTAGATAGTGGCAGAATATAAATTACAATAGATTCTGATACAAATGTAATAATTGTATTTAAAATTTAAAATTTACATACAAAAAAAGTATCTACTTATTTACCAACGTAAGTATGTACGTATTACGTAATAAAGTAGGCCCTCCGCCGCCCCCGTCGTTTCCGCCGCCGCCGCCACTGCCGCCGCAGTCGCCGCTGCCGCCACTGAGGAGGTCGGGATGGACTGCCAATAATGGCCCCATTCCGCCTCCTCCAGGCGAACATCAACCACTGCGCCGCTGCTCAGGATCTCCTGCTCCAGAGCATGGCGCAGTGGTTGATCAATGTCGCCGTGGTCTCCGAGCCGTACTTCGTCCCGCCCAGGGATCACTGGGTGACGGACCTGGACGGCTCGGTGACCATCATATCGTCGGCCGCCGCCGGTACCCCGACTCTTGAGGCTGCTCAAAGCGGTCGGGGTTGTGTCGCAGCACGGTTCGGAGAGCTCGCTGTGGTGGGCGTGTACTTCTCTCCGAACCGAACTCTCGCCGAGTTCCACAACTCCTTGATGGAGTTGGTCACCGTCGTCGTCGGGTTCCGTTCCCTCCCCGTGCTCGTCCTCGGGGACTTCAATGCCAAGAACTTGGCTTGGGGTTCCCGGTTCACCGACGTCCGGGGTAGGATGGTGGAAGACTGAGCCCTTGAGACAGGCCTAGTCGTCCTGAACCGGGGTTCTGTCCCCACGTGCGTGCGGATGCAGGGCGAGTCGGTGGTGGACATTTCGTTCGCCAGCCCTGCTCTGTCACCGCGTATCGTTGACTGGCGTGTCATGGAGGAGGTGGAGACGTACTCCGACCACTGGTATATCCGGTTCGACGTCTCCGCCGAGTCCGCAGACCCGCCGGTCAGACAGGCCCCATGTGGTCCGCGTTGGGCGCTGAAACAGCTGGACCGGGAGCTGCTCCTGGAAGCCGCCATCGTGCAGGCCTGGGTGATACCACCGGTCAGGCCTGCCGACATCGACGATGAGACTAAGTGGCTCCAGGACGCCATGTCCAGGATTTGTGACGTGGCGATGCCCCGGATCCGATCGAGGCAACAGAAGCGCCAGGTGTACTGGTGGTCGCAAGAGCTGGCGGCTCTGCGTAAGGCGTGCACTACTGCGCGACGCCAGTACACTAGGCACCGCAGGCGCCGTATCCGTCCTCCTAATGCGGAGGCGAGAGAGGCGGAGTTATACGAGGGATACAGGGCGGCGAAGGCCCTCCTCAAGGCGGAGATATTGCGGGCCAAGGAGGAGGCCCGCCGAGAGATGCTGGGGACTCTGGACAGAGATCCGTGGGGACGCCCGTACCGGATGGTGCGCGATAAGCTCCGCGCCTGGGCTCCCCCGCTCACTCAGAGTCTCCGGCCAGAGGTCTTGGAGGAGGTGATAAGCGCCCTGTTCCCCCGATTGTGGAGGGGGTTCACCCCTCCGTATATGACTCCGCCCCCTGCGGTGCCCGACGCGGGCTACAGCGACGATGACGACGACATCGTCCCAGAGGTGACCGAGGCAGAACTGAGAGCGGCGGTGCGCCGGATGGGCGCCAAGAACACCGCCCCAGGACCCGACGGCTTGCATGGCAAAGCATGGGTCCTGGCCTCAGAGGCTCTCGGGCCTCGATTAATCGGTCTCTACAGCGCATGCTTGGAGAGAGGCCAGTTCCCGCTTCTCTGGAAAGCGGGCAAACTGGTCCTCGTGCGGAAGGCGGGGCGCCCTGCGGACTCTCCGTCCGCATACCGGCCCATAGTGCTGCTCGACGAGGTGGGGAAAGTCTTCGAAAGAATCATTTCGAACCGCCTCGTCGCGCACCTGACAGACATTGGGCCGGACCTGTCGGACGGCCAGTTCGGCTTCCGCAGAGGGCGCTCCACGGTGGACGCCATCATGCGCGTTAGGGACCGGACGACGGGGACTGCAGTGTCCAGGGGTAAGGTCGTAGTGGCGGTGTCTCTGGACATCGCCAACGCCTTCAACTCCCTGCCCTGGAGCTGCATCTTGGAGGCACTCCGATATCATCGGGTGCCTACCTACCTCCGTCGTGTAATCGAGGCATACCTGACGGACAGGTCCGTCATCTACCCCGGTCACCGGGGCGAGTGGAACCGGCGAGAGATGTCACGCGGTGTTCCACAGGGTTCGGTTCTGGGGCCGCTCCTGTGGAACATCGGATATGACTGGGTGCTGCGCACCGACCTCCCGAACGGCGTTAGCACGATATGCTACGCCGACGACACGCTGGTGCTAGCGCACGGGAGGTCGCACCAGGCGGCGGCCAACTTAATGGCGACAGCGGTTGCGACAGTCGTTGAGAGAATCCGGCAGTTGGGACTCGAGGTGGCGCTCCACAAGTCCGAGGCCATGTGCTTTCATGGCCGCGGGAACGCGCCACCTCCGGGTGGGTCCCAAATAACGGCGGGAGGAGTTACCATCGGCGTCGAGACGACGATGAAGTACCTAGGACTCGTCCTCGACAGTCGGTGGAACTTCATAGAACACTTCCGACGTTTGGCTCCAAAGTTGGAGAGGACGGGGGCTGCGTTTAAACGCATCCTCCCCAACCTCGGGGGGCCAAATGCCTCCTGCCGGAGGTTATACGCCGGGGTCGTGCGGTCCATGGCCCTCTACGGCGCCCCTGTTTGGGCGCCAAACCTGTTGCGGCGTCCCGCTCGGACGCTGCTCATGGCACAGAGGGTCATGGCGATCCGAATGATCCGCGGATACCGCACGATCTCTGGGGAGTCGGCGAACCTCCTTGCCGGATTACCGCCGTGGGATCTGGAGGCGAAGGTGCTCGCGCGCGTGTACAGCATGCGCGCGGAGGCACGTCGCCGGGGCGAAACCCCGCGCCAAATAGGTGCGTGGCGGGATGAGCTCCGGCGCGATCTCATGGCGGAATGGCAGCAACGACTGTCGCAACCGAGGGCTGGGCTCGCTGCCATCGCAGCGGTAAGTCCCCTCTTTGAGGAGTGGCTTGAGAGACGCTACGGCGTCCTCACCTACCGCCTGACGCAGGTCCTCACCGGACATGGAAGTTTCGGGAGGTACCTGTGTCTGATGGGGCGGGAGGAAACGCCCGGGTGTCATCACTGCGAGGACCGCCCTGAGGACACGGTGGAACACACGGTGGGAGAATGCCCTTCGTGGGCTGAGCACCGCCGTGTCCTCAGGGAAGTGATCGGCGATGGCGACCTCTCGCGTCCGGGCCTAGTGCAGGCCATGATGCGGAGCGAGGGGAATGCCGTCTCCTCCTTTTGCGAAGCAGTCATGCTAGCTAAGGAGGAGGCGGGACGCGTGAGGTAGCGAAGCGCTGCCTCCTCGCAACCCAGCCATCGCGAAGGACACACCGGGCGTCGGGGATCGCGAGACGATCTCCGGCCACCGTAAGCGCGGGCCTGCGGACGGCGAGCATGGGTGGCTCCCCGTCCGACCAGAAACAGACCCGAGCGTACGGCGCGTCGCGTTCCGCGCGCGCCTCAAAGAGCCATCAGACCACAACAGATGGGGCCCAATACGGCCGATGCCGATTCGGAGCCGCGGAGAACCTAACGGGTAACCGGGGCTCCGGCTCGACGTGCAGGAGAAGGAACGGGGTGGTTTTTAGTCAGTAAGAGTCTGACACTCCCTCCCGCCTCACCCAGGCGGGAGCAGTCATTCGATGATTTTCCCCCTTAAAAAAAAAAAAAAAAAAAAACGTATTACGTAATATTATTATGTGTAACGAAAACACCTACTTCATACTAAACTTTATTTGCAATTAAAATTCGTTGTTCACACTGAAGTTACTAATAATTTATATTTAATTCAAAGACTATCACTAATTTATATATAGGTACACATTACACACAATAATAATTTTGTGCCACGATGAATTCGACCCCAATCTTGATTACAATATTTTTGGTGTTATACATAATTCGGATTACCTAAAACATGACAACAAAAAGTAAGTATTGCTGTCATCGATGTGTATACGGCTGCTATGCTAAAAGTGAGTTCGATTCTCACCCAATCAGATAATCAAAGTCAAAGTCGCAGTTAAAACCATCTATTTCAATTAGACCCAAAACGCCCTTTAGAACGTCAACAAAAAATTAAAAGTAAAGCTACTAATTTGCTCATCCCAAGTTGTAGATTCCTATGGAGAAGACCGTGCAAGAAACTTCATAGGTTACTCTTTTTCAATCGGGTTTACAACATAATTCTCTAGTCAAGTACATAGTTTTGTTGTTTGAATTGTGAGAGAACAATGTAACACTAAAATCCAGTCAAAGTGATCGAAAAAGACAAAATGGCAATTGAGATCATCAACCAATAATCCAGTCTGTCCTAACAACCTGACAGGGGAATGATTGGATACGAAATAAATCTTTAAACTAGATACACAGTACAGAACACAGTAAAATAATTATTTGTTTCGTGGGGTATCTTATACTTTAAAGTACCTACTTTTTTTAAGGGGGGAAAATTATCGAATGTCTTTTCCCGCCTGGGTAAGGCGGGAGGGAGTATCAGACTCTTACTCACTAAAATCCACCCCGTTCTTTCCGTTAGGATCTCCGCGACACCTTAAAGTACTAGTTGTATAATTTCATATATTTTTCACGACTAGTCTTTTTTAAAAGGGGGAAAATCATCCAATGTCTTTTCTCATCTGGGTGAGGGAGTGTCAGGCTCTTACTGACTAAAAACCACCCACCTAAAGATTTGAACCATCTCCTTTGACAGTTTATTGTACCGATGTTAAAATAATCACAATAATTACGCTCGCTTAGGTATGGTTGAATATTCACATACCTATTACCGAGAAATAAACAACTCAATAGTGTGTCGTCAGTCTGTCTGTATTTTTGGTTGTCTAGCTGAACCAATTTAAATGAGAGAATTTTAGTTTTATAGCAATGAAATCAGCAACATTTCTTTGTGTGTAATCAATAGGCAAAGCTCAAAATCATAGAAATACCATAGGACAACACAGACAACGCTTCATTTTATACTAGCTGCCGCGACTTTGTCCGAGTACAATATGAATTTTAGAACATAACATAATTATTTGTTTCAATTTCCCGAAATAAAAGTGGCCTATAATACTCCTTCGTACATTAGCTGCCTGTCTTGCAAAATCGGTCCAGTCAATTCAGAGATTAGCTAGTACAAACAGACAGACATACAGACAAAAATAGTAAAAAACGTTATTTTGGTATGTATATCGTAAGTATATCGTAAGTATAGTAAGAAGCGTTATTAAAATAACTCCAATCTGTTGATGAAATATTTACGCGCCACCATAATAATGTGGAATATATATGCCACGCTATACTTCGCTGGATGTTAGTATTTTATCCCAATTAAATTATAAAAAGTTATTAATATTATCTAACAAGATAGTTATAGGTACTAAAAAAAATAGACAACGAGCAAACCTACGTTAAATAACAAGTTAACAACAATCGAAATACAAATGATTTATTATGTCAACTGAAAACAACAAGAGGTACCATTTCACGAAATACTTACACGAATGTCGGTTGTGGACGTGTTATATTTTGATCGCGAATAAGGTGTTTTCGTTAGGTGGTGCAAGTACATAGTTTTTTTAGTAAAATGCTGTGGCAATTACTGGCTGTGCTTCTTTTAGTCTGGTCAGTATACAGGTGGCGCAACAGAAGAAAATATGCCTTAGGCAATAAGCTGGCCAGGAAGATCATAGCTCTCCCGTTGGTTGGTCACGCTTACACGTTCTTGGGGACTGATGAGGGTAAATAAGATTTATTTTTGTTTTTAGCTTTTTAGATGAAAATTGGGTTAGATATTTTTTGTAATAGCTGTCGTGAGACATACTACTCTAGGATGTTGAGTGACGTTGCCGTGACTATGCACGCTGCTCATGAGGATGAGTCCCTCTGTGACCCGAAACTAGTAGAGCTTTTCTCAATATATTTACGTGAATAAACCGTTATTGTTAGTTAATTCAGATTAGATATTCTCTATCTTTCTGTTTGTCTGAACACTTTTCTTTTTCACTTGTTTGTGTTCCTAAAGCCGTTAGCTAGTTTTCGCCCTTTGTTTGTATATAGTTTCAACATATTTCGATACTTAACGTAACTAACAAGATTGAAGATTGGAGAGTGTTTATGTGGTGTACAATAAGGTTCATTATGATAAACAAAAAATAATTCTTCTTTTGCATTTTAATTGGATAACGGACTCATAAATATCGATTTTGATGCAACGCACTCGAGACCTCTGATGTAGGAGCATGAAATAAACATCATTTAACATGCCGTACTTCGCTTTTTAATGAAATATCTACAAGAAAAATATTACAACCGTGCGCTTCTCACGTAGCTTTCTGCCTCGCACAGCAAAACTGGAAAGATCTGTCGTCGGCGGTATTCCCGAACCGATACGACCTTCAAATCTATAAGAAAAGAGCGTATTCCTTTCTAAAAGGCCGGCAACGCACCTGTGACCCTCCGGTGTTGCGGATGTCCATGGGCGGTGCCGATCGCTTACCATCAGGTGATCCGTCTGCTTGTTTGCCTCCTATAGCATGAAATGCGATCGTTTGTATAGTTGTTTATATGTAGTTTACTCCTTTACGTCAAAACGGGTGAATAGATCGGAATGAAATTTGGAACTGCGGTAGATTATGATCTCGAATAATATATAGACTACTTTTTATCCCAGGGTAAAGTGAGCAAAGCCGTTGACAGTAGCTTGTAGTCCATGTAGCTCTATTTTCTTCTCTTACAATATCTTCTGATTCACCTCGTTGCGGGAACCAAGACAGTTATTCATGTTCCAGAGACGCGCCGGACTTCAGTGTTCCGATCTTTTCATGGTTCTATGGTTCTTGGTATCTACTGTAGATCCTGGCTTATAGGAGTTCCAGCGGTTTTGGGAGGTTGTGGAGAGATGGTCCCATTAAAAAATTTGTATTCATTAGTCATGACTGCACTAATGAATACAATAATTTGTAAGTTGCAAACTTGTAACCTGTTGAGTAATTGCTTTTATGTTACTCAAACTACGTGTTACAATGACAGTGAACTATGTTAATGTACACCGCTCACGTCATGTTTTTCACTATAGTTATACAATTATATCATTCTAACGTTGATTTATATTGTCCACAGTTAGTTTAAAACACTCTGTAGCGAACAAAAATATTTTTATAATTGTCAATTTTTTTTTAACAAATAGGTACCTGCAAATTAAAAAAATAACAGGTTTAAATTCCGTTCTTATAATTTTTTATAAGTACCTACATATATAATTAGTCTCATATATCTTTTGATTTTAGACCTTATTAGGTGATCCGTCTGCTCGTTTGCCTTCAATTCCATAAAAAAAAGAAAATAATATAATTATACAACACTGGCTTTTACGCCTAATGCAGTTTAAAAGATTACTCTTAAGTTGATCCCGACCCTATAAGAAATATAAATATATATGTATATATTTTTACTATTTGTTTGTTTGAATGCGCTAAACTCAGAAACTACTGATCTGATTAGAAAAAATATTTTTGTTTTGGATAGTCCATTTATTGACAAAGACTATGAAACATAATCAACGGTAGCTGAGGACGACGGTAAACCGCGTGTATATCTAGTGTTGATATAAAAAGTAGCGAAGCGTAGCTAACCGAAGGTTTTAAGAAAGAAATAATGTTTTCAAGTGTTTAGTTTCCTATAGAGCCTAATAAATGCAAGCTAACAAACATCAATACCTTTTTTACCTCTATATCATAACTTTAGTGAGACAGAAATTTATAAAATAATTGTAATTACCGATTTATAGGTTTTGTTCAGGGAATGTCGAGGAATCATATCAGTTTTACACTACGCTCGGCGCTCATATTCATGAGAAGCAGTGTGCTGTTTATTTACGTTAGTCGGCAAATATAATAGTCAACAAAATCTTATTATAATAAAATATTGATTAGGTCCCTAACGTAATAATTATACTGTTATGTGATATTTGCTATGTAATTATAACAATACAATATAATGTTAGACAACTTTTGTTAATGCATTATGTATTCTTTTTTCAGATCGTTTCAAACAGTTTGAAGCAATTGGGCGTGAGTCCTACGAGACGGGGGGCATCTTAGCACAATGGCAGGGACACTTACTCTATCTTAGTAAATATTAATCAAATATCTTGGTAAAGAATTTAGGAAACTGATTAACTGCTTAGCATTTCAGAAGCTCTTTTCCTAAAAAATAAATGTTTTTTAACATCCGAAATAAGTTGTGTGCGTGAGCTTGTATGTATTTTTACGTTTAAATATACATTTAATGCATGCAGCCGGGTTAAATAAATACAATGTTTATTATTAAAAATTTAATAATTATTGGTAAGATTTCTTTTCCGGATAAGTGAACTTTTTAATATCCTGTTCTTTGTTTAACCTTTCGTGTGTCTGGCCACGTGGATCCATCCATGTATTTTCTATTGTCTCATATCGGTTCATTCTAGAGGGTAATGCATGTCGTGGTAGCCTGTAATTAAGGCTACACTATACACTGTTAAAATAATATGTTAAAAACCTATCCTGAATGTATTTTTGTGTATGCTTTGTTGGTTACCCTGAATTATTTTTTTTTATATTTGATGGGCCGACGTTGGCCATTATCTCGCCTGGTGGTAAGCGATGAAATACAGACTCTGACAAAGAATTCCTTAGCGGTACGCACAAGGAAGCTTGATGCAAAGCGCTTCGTGTGTGTGGGTGAGACATCCACCATGAATCGGTAACGCTTCGCCGATTGTAACTTGATAAGTACCTACTTAAATAAATTATTATTGTATTTTCGCAGTGGTAACAGAACCAGAAATAATAGAAGTAATCCTCAAGACGTGTTTGGAGAAGGATGACCTTATGAGGATGTTTAGAGTTCTGCTAGGAAACGGCAGTATTTTTGCACCTGGTAAGTTTAATTGTAGTTTGACAGCAAGACGTGATTCAAAAATTAAGTTTAATCAGTATCATTAACTCAATACAAATGTATGACACTATCGCTCGAATGCTAAAAGGCTACTCAAATTGGAGACGTGCTTAAGTACCTATAGTTCTGTCATTGCAAATTCTTTGTAAAATGACGACACGAGATGGCACCACATTTAAGTGGAACTTAAAATAGAGTGACCTTAGTCGTGCATATGACGCTTAAATATCTGTAAAACATTTCTATTAATTTGACAGAACACATTTGAAAAATGCTTCCAGTGCGAATCCTTACTAGTCCTTACAAATATTATAAATCGGAAAGTGAGTTTGTTTGTTCCACTTTCACGCCGTAACTACTAAACCGATTGCTTTGAATTTTTGCAGACATAAAGTTAGAAGTCTGGATTAAATAATAGGGTACTTTTTATTCCGGATAAAATTATATTCTCGAGGAAAAACGAAATCATTGGTATAGATGGCGCTGTGTGTATGTCACACAGGCTACTTTTTATCCTTTTGTGACGCGAGCGAAGCCGCGGGTAAAAGCTAGTAGTACATAATGAAACAATTATTTGTTTTTCCAAACAGTCTCAATATGGCGTCCTCGGCGAAAGATCTTAGCTCCGACGTTCAGCCAGAAGAACCTGAATTCATTCGTTGATGTGTTTGCCCGACAGAGCAAGGTCATGTCTGATCAGTTGCATATTGCCACACAGAAGGGACCTGTGTCTATGTGGAAGTACATCTCTACTTATACCATGGATTCTGTTTGTGGTGGGTACTTACCATTTTTTTTAAGGCGGGAAATTCATCGAATGACTGCTCCCGCCTGGGTAAGGCGGGAGGGATTGTCAGACTCTTACTGACTAAAAAAGCAATGGGGGACCTTGTGTTTAAATGATGACGATATGCGATTCCCTATCGACCAATTAGATATTTAGCTCTTGAATTTGAATCTCAAGTCGCATAAAGTTTCGCAATTTGCTATTGTCTTGTCTGTGTGTCTAGCTAAGCTTAAGAGCTCAGTAAATAACATGAGTAGGTACCTATTTATGAACAACAAAATGTTTATGCAGCAACAGAATATTTCACGTAAATATTTACATTATAATTAGCCTTAATGTATTTGTTAGGTACAAATACATACATTAAATAGTTTACATACAATTAGAAGTACTAGCAAAAACAAGTACTTGTCTGCGTTTTATGTTGCATTTAATTAGAATTATTGTGAATTTACATACATAAAATACATACATATCAATGAAGTACCTAACTACCTACGCCTCGAAAAAAAGTCATAGGTAGGTAAAGATTTCGGTTTTTTTAAATATAACTGACAGAACATATAAAGAAGATTTAAGTCATATC
The DNA here is from genome assembly GCA_038387885.1 of Spodoptera picta. NCBI lineage: Eukaryota > Metazoa > Arthropoda > Insecta > Lepidoptera > Noctuidae > Spodoptera > Spodoptera picta. The sequence continues at coordinate 75,635 of JAZHFQ010000745.1, read as the reverse complement.
GTATTAGATAGATATAGATTTAATTTAGAGATAGATTTAATTCGTATTATCTTTCATGTTATTTCTTTATTTGGTAGTAATTCTGTATTTTTAAAAGTCAGACAACGCACCTGTTGCTTTTCTAGTTTAATGGGTCAAAGTCAAAGTCAAAGTCAAAGCATTTATTTCAATGATATCATGATTTGGTACTTTTGAAACGTCAACAAATACAAGATGTTGTTTTAAAGCCGCGTCATTTTCTACGAGGTAACTCGGATATCGATTCTGAGTCTGAATCAATAAAAAAAATTGTAGGTAAAGATTTTTCATTTTTCTGAAATCCGTAAGTGCGAAGTAGGTACACGCCGCCGTCTTGAAACTAGCTTTATAACGCGGCTTAACACACACAAAATCAGATACGTAATTGATATTATTCTTAATCCCATAAACCTCCAATAAGAAATATTGCTGTCGCTTATTCTGAAATAACGAACTTAAACGATTTATTATAGCCGTATTTTTAACTATTGGCCCGAAATTTTCTCTTACATTGAACTTTTATGACTTCTGTGACATGCCCCCGAGAAATGACACGGCTTCAAAACTACATCTTGTATAAAAAAAATAATAATAGTCTGTCCGTCTGCCCGTCTCCAAAATGTAGATTCGAATGGAACGGATGGGGATCCGGGAGGAAGATTAGAACTGGTAAAAAACTTCATTCGTTACTCTTTAAAATGATTTGTAATCTCTGATACATTATCCAATATTGTATGTGAGAACAATGTTAAGACATGTTTGAGGCATTATACAAATTTCAAAACTTACTGAAATAAAAAACCAAACAAAAATATCATATTGTCTAACATGGTGCTCATAATATATGCATATTGACAATCCATAGTAGGTACTCAGTAGTAGCACGGAGTCTGGAATTGTACCCGGTATATGGCAATAGGCTCACCGCCTATTACATGGTACTCATAACATAGATAGTGAAAAGTTTGTGTTACATTGTACAGTGGCATTAAGTGCCGCAAGTGCACCTCTGCCCACCCTTTCGGGGATAAAAGGCGTGATGTTATGTGACAATTCATAAAAATAGTGGGTGTCTATGGGTGCGACTAATCGCCTACCATCAGACCTTACTACTTCCATAATTTTGACTTATTTCTTTCAGAGACAACTCTAGGTATAAATATGAACTCCCAGCTGGAACCGGAGCTACCCTTCCTGCAAGCCTTTGAGAATTGCTGCCGCATCGATGCTAAACGTATTTGCCAACCCTGGCTGTACAACGACACAATAAACAAAATCTTCTGCAGAAGTGCCTTTGATTCTTATGATCGCAGTAAGAAGTTAATTTGGAAGTTCATGGACAAGGTATTAAAAAAATAGTATTATTATAAGAAATTATAGATATGTATAATACACATATTAAATTCAGCCTCAAATCGGCTTACTAGTTTATTATAACTGTTGAGTCTGTTTGTTCTGCACTGTATCAGAGCATGATTGTGTGTACTGCGCATAAATAAAAGTACAATCTCGTGCCAGTGATCTTAGTCTGTAGAGAGTCGACTATCTTTCAAAGACCTAGTGCGAAACATGACACATTTTTAAGAAATTCTAATATCTTGTCTCAAAACAGTATTTTTGCAGAGAGATCAGTGAGAACGTGGTATTTTTTTTTTGGCATAAGCCCATAAACGAATAGACGGATCACCAGCTGGTAAGCAATCTGCGCCGCCCATGGACACTTGAAACACCTAGGCGTTACAAGTGCGTTACCGGCCTTTGAGAATCGGGAATTTGAGGATTGTGGAGGATTCGGGGATTAAGGAGACTGGGGTAGGGGAGTAATTGGGCCTCTAGTAACCTCATTCATATGACGAAACACAAAGTAGACGTTGTTTCACGTCAGTTTTCAGTGAGGTCGTGGTATTATTCCGGTCGAGGCGGCCCATTCGTGCCGAAGTATTGTTCTCCCACACTTAGTACTCCGTGTAAACATTACATAATCAACAATGCAACAGCACTAAATCTTGTTCAGTTTAAGTTTTAATTTAAAATTTTACTTCCAGATAATAACTTCAAAATGGGCGTTACTAAAGAAAGAGACATCAGAATCAAATAGTAAAAGTGAGTCTATGGTTATGACAATTTTGATGTTAATGAAATTTTTATTTCTTCATGTATTATGCATGCTTTATCTCCTTGAACTGCGATTAAGGATATGCCTTGACGTCATCAGTGGTTAGAAAGACATAACATTAGACTCGTGGCCTAGCTAATCTAGGCCATTGAATGTTGTGCTAAAAATCATAAATGATGATTGCAAAATAATGTGTTATTACTTTAAAACAAACTTGAGAAGACAATAATTTTATTTAACTCGAAAGAAACATGCTCAGAGTTGTCAGCCTATTTTAAAGTTCGAAAGTACCTATGTCTGGATGTGTTGCATAATGTTTCTTAAACTGTCAAACACCAAGCGGTCACCGGTGACCGCAACCTATTGTTCTATAATTGTGTCTACAAAACCGGTACTCGACGAGTTAATGTACCCTAAATATAAATAGAACAAAAAAAAACATGTAAGCAAAAATATAGAAACTTCTCAATTTATATTTCAGTGATCACTAAATGTATGCGTTCAAAGGTTGGCAGAAACCATGAAGTAGAGAAATCTATTCCATGGCCAGAAACTTTGGAAAAACTAAAGTAATCATTGTCCGATAATTTGAGCAGCGCGAGTTACCTGAAAAGGTTTCCGGTTTTATCAGAAATTATTAGCATATTATGTAAAAAAAATCTTCTGAGAAATTTTTACCTTTCATAAGGGCCCCAAAGAAATTTATATACGGGGTCCCACCAAGATACGCTACGCCAATGAGCGAATTGATAACTTCTTCTTTTTTGGGAAGTCAGTTTAAAATAATAATATTTAACAATAAATATTATTATTTTAAATAGAATCAATATTTATTCTACAAAAGCGGGCTATCCGAGCAATATATAACTTACGCCGTTGCGAATCGCTGAGAGAATTGTTTAAAACGATAAATATTTTAACGGTGCCCTGTCAATATATAAATGAAAATATAATGTATGTAAGGAAAAATAGGCAATTGTTTGAAAAAAGAAGCGATAGACACAATTTTAATACTACGTCTAGAGGCAAAAATAAGTTAGCTATACCGCAATTCAGACTGTCCAAAGTACAGAAATCCTTTATGAGGTTAGGTATTAAATGCTATAATAAAATACCAAATAGCATACTAGATCTCAATGAAAGTAAATTTAAAACATATATTAAGCGCGAATTATGTAATCAAGCTTACTACACACTGACAGATTATCTTGAAGATAAGAATGCTTGGCAGCATGTTGGTTCGGCTCCAGTGGACAATACTTAAATGTAACCAGTAGTTAAATTCCAATAGTAGGTAATATAATACATAATTTAATACTTTAATTCTAATGTAGACAATCTAGTTTCCTTATGGCATCGAGCATTTCTTTCTTTATTGAAACAAAGAGTTTCCTTTTTCTTGTATAGAAGCACTATTTCTATGGATTGTCAGTATTGAAATATGTATCAGAGACATTGTAGAACATACTTTTTTTAAAAAGAGTAACGAATGGAGTTTCTTGCTCGTTCTTCTCCATTCGAATCTACGTTTTGGAATGAGCACCTAGCTTCACCTAATTTCACTGACAGACTGACTGACAGACTATTATTTATTTTGTATTTGTTGACGTTTCAAAAGTACCAAACTATGATTTAATTGGAATAAATGCTTTGACTTTGACTTTAACACCTCAACAAAGCCTAATAGGTACTTTTTATTGTTTCTCAGAGCCGAAAGACAGTTGGAAAACGTTCTTAGAGTTGCTGATTGAGTCTTCAGCAGAGTACGGTAACCTGGAGCTGAGGGAAGAGACCCTGGTCATCGTACTGGCTGGGACTGATACTTCGGCAGTCGGATCTGGTTTCACTACACTCTTACTGGCCAAATACCCTGAAGTACAAGAAAAGGTTTATGAAGAGTAAGTAACTTAGCCTCGACTACCTGATAGGTTTAATGATCTCAAGTGTCACTATCAGCAAAGTATTATAGACCTTATTTAAATAGTAGGAAGCCTGAAATTGAGCCCGGTATCTATACGGCAATAGGCTCTCGCTTACCCCCTATTACATTGGGCCCATAACATAGTTGGTGAAAAGTGAGTGTACTATCGTATATGTACCATATGCACTTCTGTCTAAGCCCCCAGGGCTAACCATTATCAAAAAATAAATGTAACCATTATCAAAAAAGTTTTCTTGGTGCGGAAAAAACAATTACGTAATGGTTCTCTTACACGTGTTTTAAGAAGTTCAATGAATAAATTAATAGAACATTTCGAAAAATTGCATGAATTCTACATCACGTTTGTGAAACTCGCACGTGTATTGGCGAGGACAAATAAAACATAAAAAAAGAATTGAGTCAGATTCACGTACGATGGATTCCATAGCTATGATAATTATTTATTAGTTGTTATTTGTTGTTATTGCTGCAACAGAAATACATCTGTAAAAATTGTAAAAATTTAGTTTTTTAGTATAATTGGCAAACAAGCAGACAGATCACCTGATGGTAAGCGATCAGCGCCGCCCATGGGCACTCGCAACACCAGAGGAGTTTAGTTATCAGGATTCATAAATCTATCTTGTGAACTGTGATAACTAGACTCCTTTATAACAGACATTGGAACCTCAGTAATAAACATAGTTCTGTTTTTAACATAAAAATATCAATAATAATATACTTCTACATTTCTTTTTAATTTCGGCATTAATTTTAATTATGGCCAATGATTTATTGAAGCCATTAACCTAAATTATTTTTACAACATACACAATTATAAATAAAAATTAAACTGTTCCAGGTTACAAGAGGTGTTTGGTGACTCAGACAGGCCAGTGACTCATGAGGACTTGCCTAGACTGAAGTACTTGGATGCAGTGATCAGAGAGAGTCTTCGACTGTACCCACCTGTACCTTTGATCACCAGGAAAATTGAGAAAGATGTCGCTTTGCGTAAGTAACATAGTAAGTTTTAGAGGGTAGTTGCAGTGCTGCTTTGTTAAATAAGTGCATCTGTTGGAGGGGTACGTTTGGAACAGCCAGGCTATTCTTTAAGATGTCAATTCGAAATCACGAAGTAAGCTCCATCGTATCTCGCTCGACATTGGTCGAGATGATTCTCACACTTAATAACATGGCTGACCGCGATCGAGCTCACTACTATGCAACTCGGGCGAAACCACTGGCTGGAGCTAGTATTCACTAATACATCCCCTCTTTTCAGCGAACGGTGTGACATTAGTAGAAGGATGTAGTGTATTAGTCAGTATCTGGTCCGTCCATCGCAACCCTCGCTACTGGGGCGACGACGCGGAGGAGTTCCGACCTGAACGGTTCCTTGACACCACGCTCAAGCATCCAGCTGCCTTCATGCCGTTCAGTTATGGCCCCAGAAGTTGTTTAGGTTGGTATTCAATTTTTCATAATTTATTTAGCCTTTGACTGTCAAATAATGGCCGGTGAAAGCAAGTATATTTGATGTTAGATCTTACCAAGAATTTTGGTATTAACATTAGCGAACTGTGGAGACAAATTATACAGTTTCTTTTTTAATGACACCCTGTCTACGGTCTTTGTCTTAATATTGATCCTAATATGCGTCCGTCCTATCCTCGTGTTAAACCTAATGCCCACGATGGTATTTAGCGAATGCATGTATTCGTCAAATGACGATAGATAGATTACTCGTTGCCGCTTTGTCGTAAGTTTTCATTGTTTCTAATTAAGGTACAAGCACTTGTCATTTGTAGGCCGTCTATTATCATCGGCAAATTCACGCATTTGGGAAATGACGCGTCGTGGATAGTAGGCCTTAGATTTGAATAGAACATTGGCATATTATTCCTATGTTTTTGATTCTTTATGAATGCTATGTATACTACACAGTCCACATCAAGCTATACATAACCAGTATATCATGGCTTCATTCTGTATTATCTTATTGCACGTTTAATGATCGTATCGTTTTATACTAGTTATACTCGTACATTACTCAATGCGTACCTAGACATCACGGTAGGTCTAGATAAGTCAGGAGATAATTCGAAAAGATAATTCTAGAAACAGATCAACAAAATAATGTTATTTTTTTAGATATCTATCACGTTTTGTATAGATGTGATTAAGTTTTTGCACTGAAAGATATTATTGACATTAAACTTAAGATGCAATACTTAGTAGGAATTATTTGCTAAACACTTGTACTCTGCTAAGGCTATAATACACTTGTAAACTTGATTATATCCAAATATTATTAAGTATTTGAATGATGTAATTAAAGCTATAAATTATAGGATTGTATTTTTAGTGCAGTATTTGTAAAATGTCATTTGCAGATTGGATTATTTCGTTCGGGGATTGAGTATATTATTTTTTCTGTTCATCGCGATTTCGTCCGCGTGTGGGTTATAACTGAAAAAATAAACAAATATTATAATAAGCATAAGTAATAGGTAATTCTTTGTGATATTTTCAGATACCTGCAGTGACTGCCTCGTTGGCCGAGTGGTCGCAAGTGCGACTGCCGGGCAAGGGCTCTCGGGTTCGATTCCCGGGTCGGGCAAAATATTACTGGGTTTCTAAAAAATTCTCAGTAGTAGCACGGAGTTTGGAATTGTGCCCGGTACATGACAATAGGCTCCCCCTATTACATGGGACTTATAAAATAGTGAAAAGTGGGTGTTACTTCTGTGTGCACCTCTGCCTAGGCGTGATGTTATGATGATATGACCTACAGTGACCACAAATATTGAAATTTTTTTTTTCCTTTATTAATATTATTTCCCGGTCAAAAAGCACACGGCCTACCTAATGGTAACCGTTATTGCGGCCTAACAACGTTTGCAACATTAACATTACACGAGTTTAAGGACATCCTATAACACATTATACCAATTGTACCAAACATAACTAGGTAGCCATATTTATTATTTATTGTTATTGTACATTTTTAATAAGGTAGGTAGATACTTTTTCGTATTTTAATGTTCATCTATGTTTCTTTTATTTTGAGTAGACACATAAATGGGGATCTATAAATAAGTATAGCAAACAATCAGGTTTTTATTTATATATCAAATACATCAAGAATTTCAAAAAATTTATATATTGCTCACAGAAAACCGACCTGAAACAACGCTTGCGTTGTGATTCGTCATGTGAGTGAGGTTTCCGGAGGCCCAATTACCCTCCTCTTCCCCAATCTCCCCAATTCCTGAATCCCTAACGATCCTCAAACTCCTATTCCCCAAAAGGCAGGTAACGCACTTGTAACACTTCTGGTGTTCCAGGTGTCCATGGGCGACGCCGATTGCTTACCATCAGGTGATCCGTCTGCTCGTTTACCGGCTTATGCCATAAAAAAACATTTTTTGGGCATTAAAAATAGTTTTAAATTAATTTCAATTGCAGTCAACCTCAGCAAATATTTTAATGCGTCTCCTATTGATTTAAATAAGTATATTTATTTTCGTGCTGGTATGAAAATCTTAAAAAATACATTATAATTTTGTAAAATATTTGTATTATGCTGATTTTTATTTATTTCTAATGTTAGTTTAGCACTCGTATAGGTAGTATGTTTTACACTGAAGAAAATATTTAAATATATAATTTTATTATTTAAGTCTTATGGTTTTCGAACTACCAAACATTTTTTTTTAATTTTGTCCCACACTTGGATTTCTCTCATGTATCGTGGGTGCGTTGACAAACATACAATCCCACATACACACCCAGACCCGAAACAACGATTCGTGGATTACACAAAGAGTTGTTCCGTGCAGGAATCGAACCCAGCTACCGCAACAACTGTGCAGTTAATATTTAAACTATGTATTTTCCAGGGTATCTTTACGCTATGATGTCAATGAAGACCGCTATGGCGACTCTGGTACGTCGGTACAGGATTCGACCTGGTGATGGCCAGACGGGCAAAGAAAGAATACGAGTCAAATTCGGCATCATGTTGAAACCTGTCAACGAATTTATTGTCAAACTTGAACCAAGGACTAAGGGAGAGAAATGAACGCACGCATTTTATACGAACCTTTATATATGCCTGAAATTAAGGAAACTTACGTTATAATTGACAACAATTTTATCAACCACCCTTAAACAACCTCTTAACTAAGAGTTACTTAGCACAGGGATAACTCTTTATTTGTACTATTATTAGGTGTCAATTATAACGTAAGTTGTGAAAACCAAAATGTCTTTATTTATTGAACACTTGGAAAACCAATAGCTACACAATTTGAATTAAAAAAGGTAAGAGTCACTTAATTATTTATTTAAAAGGCCACCTATCCTATCTTAGGTCATATTTAAAATTTAAGAGAGGTTGGTAAAAACGGACAGGAGTAATATAAAATATTATAATAAACTACGTTTTACCCGCGGCTTTGTCCGCGTTTTCCTGTTTTATCTCATGGAAGCATTTAAAGAACCTATTATAAAAAGACTTATTATAAAAAGTATCCTATCACCAGCTAAGTCAGCGTATAGGTACCCTTCCTGCATACCAAATCCAATTTGCAAAACAAAGATTCTTTCACATTTATAATATTAATGTAATAAATAAATGATATCCCATTTATTTAGTCATTATTATTACAATCAACAGCCGAAAGACGTAAATATTATAAATATATAAATATATTATTATATTATTTTAATACCAATTAGGTAGTGGACAAAAATTCTAATCTAAATCATGCAACATATGCATGATATAGATTAGAATTTTTGATTTTTTAATGATTATGTTACAAATGGCCGTTTTATACAGACTTATTTGCTTTTTACTATAATTTTATATCTATGACGCATTTTGAAGGTGAAGTGTATCTATAAGTTCTGCTCTGCAAGAAGTATCTATTGATCGATGATGGAAGTGATCTTCCATGAATTACAATTAATTAATTTCAAAGTCAAAATTTTATATTTCAAATTATACTTATATGCATTTTATTTTAAATATTGGCGTATAAATGTCCATTTGGGTATTTTTATGTGTCATATACTAAATTTAAATATTAGCTATTATTCAAAAGGTGTTTATAGTAATATTTTCGTATTAAGAAATTGTAGAAAAATGTGTAAATTCTAAGAAATGATCACAAAATATAATCGAACTTTCCTAATCATGTGTTTTATTGCTATTGTACTATACATATTACGTTATACTAAGATTTTTTTTGTTAAGAATGTCGTGGTGGCCCGGAGGTTTAAGACGCCCGCTTCTCATGCACGAGGGTGCGGGTTCGAAACCTAGCAACGGCAAGTACCAATGTGACTTTTTCCGATTTATATGGACTTTCTAAGATTATTCAGACACCACTGGCAAACGGTGAAGGAAAACATCGTGTGGGGAAACCTAGGCTTATAATTTCTAAATATAAGTTTCTAATCGCCAACCCACATTGAGCAAGCGTGGCGATTATTGCTCAAATCTTCGTCGTGTGAGAAGAGGCTTTGCTCAGCAGTGGGTGTTTATAGGCTGTTGATGAAATGAAAAAAATAATTTTTTTTAGGACGTAAATATGAATTTGTACAAATATTTTAAATTTTATTTATACGCATTCAAATACTTATTAGTCAACTATATTAAAAAAAAATAACCTATAGAGTTTCTTGCTCGTCCTTCTATATAGGAATCTACAACTTGGACCGACCAAATAGTTTCTTGTAAAATGTAATTTTTAAACGTCAAATTTTAAGTATTCGTCTGTCGGCCCATCAGCAGTACCTAAAGATAGGTTGTTGTTCCAAATGATTACATAAGAATTTTTTATGGCACAAGTCGAAAAGAGAGCAGATGCACCACCTGGTGGTAAGCAACCGGCGCCGCCCATGGACACCCGAAACACCAGAGGCTTTACAAGTGCGTTGCCGGCCGTGGTATCACTACGGTCGAACCGGCCCATTCGTGCCGAAGCATAGCTAATTTCATCTCTTCTAGAAGATGTCTATCAAAATAAGTTGCGGTAATTATAATGTGGCAATTATGTCAAGGTTAATGTAACGGTTTTCGTCAACTTAGAATGACCTCTTAGCAATGTGAGGCCCAGTGGGTTTTAGGAAAATAATTTTGCGAAAGTACCCTTCACCGGTCACAAATATGAATGTACTTACTATGTAGGTACACGCTTTTTATATCTATCAGAGGCCTTAGTACGAGTTTCTTTTACGTTTAAAGTAATCGTAACGAGTACGCGTTCGGCGTTGTGATTGGCCGGCGCCAATAAACCAACCAATCAGAGCGCGGAACGAGGTCTCGTTTCGATTACTTTAAACGTAAGAAAAACTTGTACTAAGGCCTCTGTATAGTATTAGGTATGTAAAACGACATTCATATGTAGCAGTCGAAATGATTAAATCGCTGTTACGGCTAACTTTTTGGTCAGTAGGTGTTTTTCTAAATGGCTAGCTGTAATGTTAAACGTTAATTTATACAATTTACGCAATACAAAATAACACGTAGATACGTACATGTTATAAGGTAGGTTCACCTGTTCGCGTCCATCCACCAGTCTATTTTGCGGATCGCCATGGTAAAAAAACAGTCAATGCCGTATGTGGGTAGTTGAGTAGACCAATTTGGTATGATGCATATTGACTGACTGACTGACTCAACAGATAGCTTGGAAATTGTATTTTGAGTGGTCGAGTTGAAACGGTTTGAAGTCGATGGATTTAACAGAGAGCACTACACCCGGTCCGTTATGCGGACCTTTTTGCGCAGTGGGAACTGATGTTGATGACTATAGAGGTAGTGTACGTTTTCATTACTTGTAGTTTTAACACTTATTTGCTACATGAGACTGCTTACAAATTATTTTGAGCTTTTTCGCCTGTGACGTACCTACTTTAGCGTTATTTACTTTTACCGATATTGCGTCAAACGAAGTACTCGAGTACTATCGAGTACTATGGTGTTAGTGCCAATAGTATTTTTTTATAAATGTTTTTATTAGTGTGAAGAGCAGTAGTTAATATTTTTTTCTTCTGTAACTTTCCTAAATTATCCTAAGCTTAACTTTAAACGGAAGAATTACTTTGTTTATTTATCGACTTTACACTTAAACTGCTTTACTGATTTTGTTGTACAGACAAATAAGGCTCCAAGACAATATTAGGTTCAAGGGTATCATAGTTCTAACATTTGTCTCATTGGAGTACTGTAACGTAAGTTAAATGTAGAATGGTCTAGTATATACAACGTGCCGTGCCGTTTGGGTGTCAAGAACCAAGTTTTACGAAGTAAATCTTTTACATGGAAGAGTGTGTTAAAGTTAAGTTCTTCGTAGATTTCGTCCTCAGACGAAAAATAAGCTTTACTGTTTCATGCAACGTGTTGTAAGTATTACTGTCGAAGTTTTGGTTTTCGACAGATGCGATTTTGAACTTTCTTTTGTACTCACTTCTTCGTGAAATAACAGTGTGTTAAGCTGTGATGTCATTATCTCAAAAACATAACATTCGGATTGAACCTCGACACTTGAATTGGATGGTACTCAATTCATATGATACTCAATAGTGTAAGTACTAGAAAAACTTTGTGTGTACATAAATACATCATCAATGTCGCACAAAACTATTTTGTCATATCCATTAGTTGATGCGCCTTCATATCTTTCACTACATTACCGAAATAAATCAATTACTCCTGATATAATTTTTGCTAATTGAAACTTTCTGTCTTTCGAAATACGTTTTATTTTCAATAATTTTAACTAGTTTATAGTTAGTTGATCATGTTAGTGCAGATAATTTTATTGTTTTTGCTGGTGTGGCTTCTTGTGTTGCGATGGCAAAGAAGAAAGATGATCGAGCTGTCTCATAAGCTTGGAGTGACCAACCACATGACCCTACCATTCGTGGGACATGCTTACATATTCTTTGGAAGTGACGAAGGTAAGTGTTGTACCTATCTATTATTTAGGTAACTTATTTCTTTATTGTCTAGAATTTGAAAGACTTCCTTTGAGTAGGTCCCAATACTGTCAGAATATTGGAGTTTATCCCAATATGAACAATACCTACACATACATTATTTATTGATTATTTTATGTACACATTGGACTGCCTCATTGGCCGAGTGGTCGCAAGTGCGACTGCCGGGTAAGGGGTCTCGGGTTCGATTCCCGGGTCGGGCAAATTATTACTAGGTTTTTAAAAACCTCAGTAGTAGCACGGAGTCTGGAAATGTTCCCGTTATATGGCAATAGGCTCACCCCCTATTACATGGGACTCATAACATAAATAGTGAAAAGTGGGTGTAACATTGTACAGTGGCATTAAGTGCAATAATGTGCACCTCTGCCTACCCCTTCGGGGATAAAAGGCGTGATGTTAAGTTATGTTATGTTATTTATGTACACAATGTGAATACGGCACATCAGGCGAACTTAATGCCATATTGCATTCTCTACCAGTCAACCTTAGGGTTTAAGTAGAAAATCTACGAAAAATAAGGTATGGAGAATAAACTAACAGCAAAGAGAGAGAGAGGGAGAGAGAGAGAGAGAGAGAGAAAATGGTAATTATTAAATAGCTTTACTTATATCTTAAATAATAGTAATTATGTACATTACTCGCTGAAAAATAAGGTCTTCAACGGTAGAAGAGAGGTTTGAGTGTTTTTCAAGTCTTCTTACTACTCTCGGAGCCCATATTGAGTGTGGTTCAAACAAAAATATTACTAATTTCTTTAGGTACTAGGCGTTTGTCAAGTATAACTTTATACGACTATTCAGTCATATCGATCGTATGTAGCTGAAACAATTGCCCACTTTTACGAACTCAAATGTAATAACATAGAAATAGTGTGTGTTAAACGAATTCAAGACATCAGGCTCTTATTGAAAAAAATTAAAGTCTGATACGAAGTTTGTTGAATCTATAGTTTTATTTACGAAATGTTTAACAGTACGTAAAGAAATTTTGCTTTAACATTTTTCGACGTGTTGCCTTTCGCATAATGCATAATTATATAATGATACATACGACATAGCTATGAGAAATATTTGAAACATGGATGTTCGCGTAGGCACTGGCACGGAAAATAAATTGATGTTGGTTTTTTATTAAAATAAACTTGATTCGTTCGTATTAAAAAATTTAATGCCTGTTCTACGTTTCAAAACCAGTCAGATATAAAAATATACTAGCTTGTCTAAGCTAGTTTATATTTATGATGATAGACCGTTTATACTCTTGATCTTTGTTTTCTTTTAATAATGTTATGAAGCTGAAGAGTTTGTATGTTTTTGTTTTTCCTTAATCTTCGAAATTTCTGGTTAGAATTGAAAAGTATTTTTATTTTGGATAGTGCAATAATTGAAGAAGGTTTCAGGCCATAAAGTATCTTGCTACGACCAAAACCGAACCGGTACATACAGTAACCCTATTTTCATACAGCTGACACTATTAGTGATTTCTATAATGAATACTCGAGATAATCAAAAAGTTTTGGCAGTCCTGCTTGCTTATCATATCTCTTATAATATCTTCTGATTCACTTCGTTGCGGGAACCAATACAGATATTCATGTCCCTGGGACGCGCCGGAGTTCAGTGTTCCGGTGGTTTCATGGTTGTATCTACTGTAGATCCTGGCTTACAGGAATTGCAGAGGTATTGGGAGGAAGGGGCGGACTTGTCCCTTAAAAAAAAGTCGTGCTTGCTTATCAGATGTGCTTGAAACTTCAGTCTAAATGTAGTATTAAGCAAAACTAAACATATTTTAATGTTAAACCATTATATATAATATCCGTTTTTCCAGATCGAATGACAAAATTCCAGAAATTGGGCCGTGAAGCGATCGCGAGTGAGCATGGGGTTACGACAATATGGCAAGGGCACCGGCTGTACTTAGGTAGGTATTATAAAATATATGTAAATTATTTAATAACAAGTTTATAGAAGACCGAGACCTCTAAAACACGAAAATTTTCAATTAATCTTGTTCAAGGTTGTAAACAAATGATTTCCATGTAGTTCTAAGGTCGACTATGTCACACACATTAAAGTGGCTATCATCACCAATCAAGTTATATAAGTATTAACAGTGTCATGGTCTTTAACACTAACGTTACAAAATAATATATGTAGTTATAACTGAATTACTACTATTTTGTTTTGTTTTTGATGAGTGTCCGATATTTTGCAGATTTATGTACATATAATAGGTGCACTATCAATTAAACGTAAAAAATATACACAAAGGTTTGTTTTCTTTCTGGACTGGTAAATTAATTGGTTTGAAATATCGTGTGATGTCACGAGTTGCTACGTTTTATAGAAACGCGTGACGTAGCGACCTCCCATTTCCACACTTAATTTCGTTTTGTTTTATCTTAGTATTATCATAGTATTTCATACCCTATCAGCTACCCAACTGCTACCCAACTTTTTTTTTTTTTTGATGACGGGGGGAAACCTCAAAAGGCGCCCAGCCTTTTTGGGGATAAAAGACTAGGGAGTGTGGGATTTTTACCTCACTAAAACCACCCCGGTGGCCACCCTCAACACCTGAGTAGAGGCACCGGGTCCTCTAAAAGAGACCTGCTCCGGCGCCTCCACTGTGCAACGCCTGTTACGACACATCCCTAGGGAGACGGGTGTCTCCTTTGAGCCTTGCTGTGTACGGCGGCACGTGACCACTGTGCCACCGTCTTCCCTGAGACCACAGGGTGGGCACCTAGAGTCCCCACTCTACATACCCGTGGCCCCAAAGGTCCGCCTGAAGTTTATGCAGGCGGGATTTCGGCGTGTTAGGCGTCAAGGTGGTTACCTCCTCGACGCCTTCTACGTGCAGGATCGGTCCTCTCGCGACCCCGCTCACCAGCTTCCTTTTGTGACATTACTGTCTCACAAAAGGAGGCCACTTCCCTCCAATTTTCTGTATCTGCCAGAATAGCCTTAACTACCGCTGGCAGAGACAGGTCTCGCCCGATCTTGGCAACCAGGACGCGCCGCTCAGAGGCCCATGCTGAGCATTCTTCGAGCGTGTGCTGTGCGGAATCCAGGTCATCCCCGCAGTGGTGGCAATTTGTCGTGGCCTCTCGCCCAATCCTATTTAGGTACTCACCAAAGCAACCGTGACCGGTCAGCACCTGAGTAAGCCTGAAGGAGACGCGCTCCTCTCTCTTCAGCCAGGCTTCGAAATGCGGCAGAATGGCTTCGACAACGCGCTTGCGTGAGATCTCCGGCTTTTGTAGCCGCTCACGCCACCGTTCAAGCGCGTGTCGCCTTTCCTGCCGCCTCAGCCTAACGAACGCCACTCCTGGCACTCTACCGCCATTTTGGCGGACAGCACGAATTTGTTCGTAAACTTTCGCATCCATATCCGCCAGGATATCCAATGGCGGAAAGCGAGCCAGGAGAGTGCCTCAAAAGACACCGTTCGGTACCCTCGTGCGATACGGATGGCCATTTTCCGCTGCAAACGATAAATTTTCGCTCTACAGCGTCGGGCGCCTGACAGTCGGGCTGACCAAACAGGCGCCCCATAAAGGACCATCGATCGCACGACACCCGCATAGAGGCGGCGAACTTCTTCTCGAGGTCCCCCAATATTAGGCAGCAGTCTGTGCAGAGCACCCACAGCCTTCTCAACTCGAGGGACCAGGCGTTCGAAATGTTCTTCGAAACCCCACCGACCATCCAAGGTCAGGCCTAAATACTTTATGTATCGCCCAACCTGGACCTGCGCATCTCCAACGTGGACTGACGAACTGAGTGGCTCCTTGGTCCTCGGCAGCTTATGAAACCATAGAGCCTCAGTTTTATGAGGCGCTATCTCCAAACCCAGTTCGCGGATTGAAGCCACGACTTTTGCCGCCCCGAGCTCTGAAAGCCGGATAGTCTCCTCAAAGGTACTTCCACTGGCCATTACCAACGTGTCATCTGCGTAGCAAATGACATGGACACCAGCGGGAAGTTCGACACGCAGGACCGCATCATAAGCGAGGTTCCACAATAAAGGACCGAGGACAGATCCCTGTGGAACTCCGCATGTAATCTCCCTTCGCTGGACGCTACCGTCCCGGCCCACATAGCGAATGTTCCGGTCGCGCAGATAAGCCCCGACAATATTCTGCAAATAGGAAGGAATCCTGTGATGAACAAGAGCCTCCCTGATTGCCTTCCAGGGTAGGGAATTAAAGGCGTTTACGATATCTAGGCTTATCGCCAACGCAACCCCACCCCGGGACACTGCCTGATCCGACAGCGAGCGGACGCGCAGTATCGCATCTATTGTGGAACGCTGCTGCCGGAAGCCATATTGGTTCTCAGACAGATCGGGACCAACTCGCGACAGGTGCCCGACGAGCCTTTCAGCAATCACTCTTTCAAAGAGCTTGGAAACCTCGTCGAGCAGGCAAATGGGACGATATGCAGAGGGTGATTCTGCGGGCCTGCCTTGCTTCTTTAAGAGGACTAATCCGGCTTCCTTCCAACGGATGGGGAACACGCCTGACTGAAGACAGCTATTGAACAACCGCCTCAGACGGTCCCCTAGAGCACCTAGAGCCAATACCAACGCACGGCCAGGGACACCATCCGGGCCAGGCGCGGTGTTTCGCGCACTCAATCTACGCACAGCTCGGTCTAACTCTCCTTCTGTTACCCCTAAGTCAGGGGACCAATCTGATAATGGTTGGGGTAGTGAGGGACTGTCTATAACCACTGGGAAGAGTGTATTTATCACCCTTTCCAGTAGATCCGGATCAATGGTCTCCGTAAGGGGGGGAACCCACGGGCGCAGTTTACCCATCACCAGACGGTACGGTCTTCCCCAAGGATCTCTATTCAGCCCCTCAATGAGTTCCCTCCAGGACCGAGACTTGGCATCTGCAATGGCACGTTGGAGAGCCATAGTTGCCTCCCTGTATGCTCTATAGGCTCTAGTGATTTGCTCTTCCGTGGCGCTCGGTTGTCTTCTGCGTCGGGTGCGTTGGAACTGACGTCGGTGCCTCAGACAGACAGCACGCAACTGTGCAATGTCTGCTGACCACCAGTAAGCAGCTCCAGGACGTTGGCTACACTTGACTCGGGGCATAGAAGCGTCGCAGATTGAAGTCATTTTGTCCCGAAACCAAGCAGCCTCTTCTTCTGGATCGGGCGAGATCCCTTGGGAACCATCTTCGGGCCAGGCAACAACGTTGGCAGCTGCAATGAGTAATTCGCGATCGAGCTTTTTGAGGGCCCAACGGCGTGCCGGTGGGTTAGAACTGGGACGACTTCGCCTATCGGATGGACTGGATGCCACTTCGAACACAATGTGGCGGTGGTCGGAAAGCGTAACCATCTCCTCAGCCACCCTCCAGTTCATAATTCTGGAGGCTAGAGAAGGAGACGCCCATGTTAGGTCTACAACTGACTCTCCTTGCCACCGAACACAGGTGGCAATAGATCCTCGGTTCATGAGACAAAGGCCAAGTGAAGCCGCCCAGTCCTGAACTGCATGTCCCCTAGGCCTATCCCGAGTGTTACCCCATGCTCTGGAGTGAGCATTAAAATCGCCCAGGATTAATACTGGACGGGGTGAGCATTTGTGCCGAATGCAATTAGCTACACCATCCAAGTATCTCTCGAATTCAATGAGAGAGATATTTGGAGACACGTAGCATCCCACCACGGCTATTGGTCCCCACTCGACAGCCACAATTCCCTGGCCCCGGTCTAACAAGGTACAATGAGGCTCACCACCCCCACCAGCCCAGTAAATTGCAACCGAGTCTACTGTATCACGGAACCAGCGAGGATGATCCTGGAGACCATAGGGCTCTGCTACTACCGCCAATGCAACCGACCACTCCGCAACGGTTTGCATGAATAAATTTTGCGCACTGCGGCAGTGGTTCAAGTTGCATTGCAGGACTTTCAGGGCTGGGAATGTGACGTGTCCATTTCCTCTGGGGTGCTTACACTTTGAGGTGCAGCTGACGTCTCTTGCAATTTCTTTTGCGACCGTTTCTTTTGAGGATTACATTGTTTTCCTCCAAGACGGTGGTTTGCAGGGCGACCCTGGTCTGAGCATACCGGACACTTCAAGCTTTGCGAGGTACACTCACAAACTTACTAGTACCTAACTTAAGCCTACTTGTCACCTGTTGCCCATGCTACACGACAAATATAAACATTAGAAAAAAGTCTTGTATTTATTTTAATAATACCATTTTTTTTAAGTTCAACGTGCATAGCATCCGTTACCTTGTTTAGTTTTAATTTAGTTAATTAAAAATTAAAAATATCACTATAAAGATAATAATGGCTCTTTTGATATGTAACATTATTAAAATTGTGTCTACTATTGTTTCTTTGTTTGAATCCCACGTAGACATAAAAAAATATTTTTGTGGGAGGTACCAGCGTATGATGACCCTAAAACCATGAATGTGATAATAAAAATAATTATGCGTTATATCTGAACTAACTAATAGTCTTTAGTATCTACGTTTTTTATTGTTTACAGTGGTATCAGATGCGAAGGTTGCGGAGTTACTTCTAAAGACCTGCTTGGAGAAAGATGATGCAGTAGATTGCTTGAAGTTCGTGACTGGTAACGGCAGCATCTTCGCCCCAGGTATGACATTCACTATCACACTTGGTTTATCAGAGAGCCCAGCAAGATTTTCTTTAGTATAGCTTCATCATAAGTCCAATTGAATATCCAATCTCTCATTATTAAAGAAATAGGATGAACAGACGTCAAGAGTTAAATACCAAGAGGATAATTTGTCAAAAGACAACATTATGTGGATCATTTTTGAATCACTAAGGTAGCCTATGTGTTCCTGGAGCCGCGGTGGACTTAACGGGTTGCCGGGGCTCCGGCTCGATGCGCAGGAGTAGGAACGGGGTGGTTTTTAGACAGTAAGAGTCTGACACTCCCTCCCGCCTCACCTGAGCGAGGGAAGTCATTGGATGATTTTCCCGCCTCAAAGAAAAGCCTATGCGTTTCTCCATAGTACTTAACTACTTACTACCACAACCATTACGTATTTCTATGTGCTTCTGCGCGCTATTTCTCAAACCAATCGCTCGGTCTGTTTCTTAATCTGCCGGTGACGCTAATAATTTTTTTTTTCATTATTAATCTATTTGATTCCAAAATCGAAAAAAAAATAGTAATCAAAAAAAATTGATGGTTTCTCAAACAGAAACCGGATGTATACTGGTTGTATATTTGTCCTTCAAAAATAAGGTACTTGCACTGACTCCACGTGTACCTCTAGTATGTTTCTAGAGATAAATCACCTGTAAAGGAAAATAAAGAAATGTAGTTACACTCATATCAGGCATGATGATAAAGGTTTCTGAAAATTCAGCAATATCTGGTATATGTATATTGTTGTTCTTTTAAATAAGCAACGATCCTTATATTTGAACTATCGTGAGATACTGACTAATTATTATGTTTTCGGTATACTCACGTAACTGTTTGACGAGGAATTCGACTCAAGCTAGAAGCACTTATGCAATGTGAATTTATATAAATATGAGCCCTTAGTATGGCTTGAAACTAGTCGAGTTCCTCGTCAACGATGCATTATATCTGTGCTACATTAGAGGTGCATGCTCATTAAGCTATCCTTTTAACTTTAATCGTTTTTTAACTTTATAGCCTTCTATTAAATATGATTATGGTCTTTTACAGTCAGTATTTGGCGTCCTCGTCGTAAAGTCTTAGCTCCGACTTTCAGCCCGAAGAACTTGCAGCAGTTTGCTGAGATCTTCTCTCGTCAAAGCGCTATCATGGTGGAACAGTTGCGGACTGTCGCAGGAAAAGGAGTCTTCTCCATATGGCAATATATTACAACTTATACCATGGACTCCGTTTGTGGTAAGAACCCATGAACTAGCTGGCATGATCGCTTTGGTTTTATATCTGTCAATGTTTTCCTTCTAAAAAAAAGATGTTTAGAATTCATTATTATTGAGTCTAGGCCATGAAATAGTCTACTTCATATGTCAATAATTTTATTACATTTTACATGTTATTATTTCCTTATTTAATGTAAATATCAAATGATATTTTTTTTGGTTCCGGATTTTTTTAAATGAGATATTTAATTTTCAGAGTCAACTTTGGGTGTTTTAGTAAATTCTCAAAAACAATCGGAACAACCATTTCTTCAAGCTTTTGATAAATGTACTCAATTGGATGCTGACCGACTTTGCAAGCCATGGTTCCATCCTCAAGCTATATACGAAATGACACCAGCTTACAAACTGCATCTTAAGTGTAGGAACTACATTTGTAAATTCGTTGATCAGGTGAGAGTCAACATAAATAAATAAATAAATAAAATTGTTTATTGTACAAAAAAATTTCACAATATTACATTCACAGAAATGCGGCAATTATATGAACGAGTGTGAATTACGATCGATACTGACACTGCCCTCCAAACTAAGCTATAAGCTTGTATTTTGGAAATAAATACATACATAATACTAGTAATAGGCATAAACATTCGTTAATCATCATCATCACCAACAGCCTATAAATGCCCACTGCTGAGCAAAGCCTCTTCTCACACGGAGAAGGTTTGAGCATTAATCACCACGCTTGTTCAACGCGAGTTGGCGATTACAAACTTATAATTAGAAATGATAAGCCCAGGTTTCCTCACGATATTTTCTTTCACCGTTTGTCTAGTTAGTTAGGTGTTAGTGGTGTCTAGATAATCTTAGAAAGTACATACATATAACCCGGAAAAAAGTCACATTGGTACTTGCCGTTGCTAGGTTTCGAACCCGCACCCTCATGCATGAGAAGTGGGCGTCTTAAACCTCCGGGTCACCGCGACATTCGTTAATGTTGATCGTTAATCAACCGACTTGAAAAAAAGGAGGAGGTTCCAGTTTGTATGTATCTTTGTGCTCGATTATCTCGCGATTGACTGAACTGATTTTGGTGCGGTTTTCAGAAAGTCTTTAATTACACTTTAGAGCAGGTTTTCACTAACTCCAAATTTATATTTAACTCCTTATTTAACTAGCTCTAAAAAACAGAGGTGATTGAAATCGGTTTTTTTAAAACGTAGTTTATAAAAGATTATTTTAATGTTTTAGATCATTAAAACCAAGAAACAAGCATTGGCAGAAGAAAAGGTATCAATGGCCGAATCTGAACAAAGTAAGTTAACGAAATCATATATCAACTTTAATTTGATTATTTTGGAGCTTCACCATGTTCTTATACAGAATACAACATAACACACTTCTATTTTCCAGATATAAAACACGATGGTCTTAAGACCTTCTTAGAGCTCCTCATAGACTCCTCAGGAGGTGACCGAGGATATTCAGATGTGGAGCTGAGAGAAGAGACTTTGGTATTAGTCCTAGCTGGAACCGACACATCTGCTGTTGGCACTGCCTTCGCTTCGATTCTGTTGTCAAGATACCCTGATGTACAGGAAAAGGTCTACCAAGAGTAAGTTGATTCATCAATGAATGCTAACGATATTTGCTCACTATTGTCATCATCATCATTATCAGCCTGTTTTTGTCCAGGACTAGTCAGAGACTGGTACAATAAACCACCACTAAGCTCGAATTTCACCTCTTATGATCCAACAACTGACAGCCATTTTGCGGATATCGTACCTCTATCGTCTTTTGCTCTCCTGTTAGAGCTATTGTTACGTGAGGTCCTGTTTGCTAAATAGGAAATTGTTTAGTGTCAATCATGGAATATTACATTTTTGATAGCTGCAGTGATTGAATAAACAGACCATACTCTACATGCGCCATTTACACCCGCATACCGCAAGGTTACTCAACTTTAAATTAATACTTTAATATCGTGCCATCTCTGCCATTTTACAAAGAATTTATAGAGATAGAACTATATTTTAGCGCGACCTAAAATTATGAGTATTTGGACATCAGTAATGGTATCTTTCAGTTACAAAATTAATGATCTTTAATTTTCTTTTTCGTTAAGGTTACTTGAAGTATTTGGTGATTCCAAAAGACCGGTTGTGGCTGAAGATCTACCTAGACTTAAATATCTGGATGCTGTTATAAGAGAAACGTTACGCTTGTACCCACCAGTGCCTATCATTGCGAGGAAAATTGACAAGGAAGTTACTTTACGTAAGTTCCTTTAGAAATGAAGTCGGTAAAAATAGAAGATTCAAATAAAGCTTATATGTATATTTTAATTGCAATTAGAAAATCCTCTGGTGATATACAACTTTGAAGTAAAGGAGCCTATTCGTATTAGCTTTAGTAAAACTGCACATGCACAGCTATTAATAACGTAGTCTATATAAACCAGTTACAAGTTTAATTAATTGCCTAAAGTGGGTAAATAAAGCATGAAAAAATTTTAATTTTAATTATTATATTTTCCTCTTTATCACACTCATGAGCAGCACTCCGCGACGCGGCGACTGTTGCGCAAACATAATCATTAATTTAGTATTTCTCACAAAAATTTTAATTTTAATTTTAGTTTTTGGGAACACTTGCATATTTTAAATAAGACGAAATTATATTACAGCTTCAGGAATCACTCTAATTGAAAATTGTGGTGTTGTGATCAATATTTGGGCACTACATCGTAATCACCACTACTGGGGAGATGACGCGGAGCAGTTCCGACCTGAACGGTTCATTGATACATCGCTGAAGCATTACGCTGCCTTCATGCCGTTCAGCCATGGACCCAGAGCTTGTATTGGTAAGAGAATATGCTTTATTATAATGTAGCTTAAGGTCCTATATTCAAAGTCAAATCATTTATTTTAAAGCAAGGCACTTTTGAACGTCAAATCATATGTTCAATAACTGTTAGTAACTGTTGATGAAATAATATAGGTATATTAAAAATGGACAAACCAGTGGTTTGATGAAAGGAAATTTTCTATTTGGCAAAAGGACCTCCGTAGCAACAACAGTGACAATTGTTATTTATTTACTGGCTTCTGCCCGCGACTTCGTACGGACTTCCCGAATCTCGTTTTCTCCCTTCCCGTAGGAATTTCAGATTTTTTCTATCTTAAGAACCATAATAATAACAAATACAACAAAAAAATGATTAGTGAAATCAGTCCAGCCATTCCAAGTGACCAAGAGAAAAAAGAATTCATTTTTATATATAGAGGTATAAATAAACACACATATGTGTGTACATATATAAATAGATTAGAGGCACACGGGTACTGCATATTCCCATAGGAATCTCTTTCTGCAGTCCTATTTTTTGATATTTAAAAAATATGTCCTTTGCAGGTTATCAGTATGCAATGATGTCAATGAAAACTGCTCTATCATCTCTTCTTCGTCAATATGTGATTCTCCCGCCATCGGACGTTGAAGACTTGAAGCCTTTCAGAGTGAAATTTGACATAATGATGAGAGACGTTGACAATTTTACCTTACAACTTGTAAAAAGAATTTGAATGAAATGTAATATATAATAAGGTTCTCAGTTACTATTTGTCTGTCTTATATATATACTAAATATATAAATTTGAAGTGTTTGTTTGAATGCGCTAATCTCTGTAACTACTGGTTTGATTTGAATAATTCTTTTTCTGTTGGATAGTCGAAGAATATGACTTGTGGTTCTTAGATTGCAAGTCATATGATAACTGACTGCACGGTTGGCGTAGTGGCTCTGCAACGTGTTCGATTGCCACGCCATCTAAAAAGTGATAATGGCATTTTCTGAATACTTACTACTTACTATTACTTACTATTATTAACCTGGAGGCAGAAACTTCGGCAGTACATGATCCCCGTGCTTCGGAAAGCGCATAAAGATGTTGGTCCTGCGCCTAACCCCACTCCGGTCTTGTCGGTCTCTTGTGCACTATAATATCTACTGCATGGTGGATTAGTCTAGTTAGACTGACTGGCCACCATGTTCGAAATCAGTCGGGAGTTTTTTCATGTATTATATAACTTGCCTTAAACCTATCTACCCCCTTTCCAAATTTTCAGCCGTTTCGACGTGAAGGAGTAACAAATAAACACACTAACTTTCGCATTTATAATATTAGTGGGATAAAGGCCACAGAACATATAAAGCCTTTATATATTCTGTGATAAAGGCATTAGGAAGTTGTTGATAGTCTGATATTATAGAACCACTTGAGGTGCGGAAATATAGGTTCAAATATTATGAAGTATTATTGGGTTTAAAAAAAACTTAGTAGTTTTATGGAGTCTAAAATGGTGCCCGGTATACGGCAATAGGCTCACCCGCTATTATACATAACATAAATAGTGAAAAGTGGGTGTTACATTGTAAAGTGACATTAAGTGCCGTAATGGACCCTCTGTCTACCCCTTGGGGGACTTTTTTTTTAAGGGGGGAAAATCATCGAATGGCTGCTCCCGCCTGGGTGAGGTGTCAGACTCTTACTGACTAAAAACCACCCCGTTCCTTCTCCTGCGCGTCGAGCCGGAGCCCCGGTTACCCGTTAGGTTCTCCGCGACTCCGAATCGGCATCGGCCCTATTGGGCCCCATCTGTGGTGGTCTGATGGCTCTTTGAGGCGCGCGCGGAACGCGACGCGCCGTACGGGGGTACGCCGTAAGGGGTGCCCTTGGAGGACAAAGGGCGTGATATTATGTTTAGTATTATAAAATAAGGTAGGTAATAAATACATTTTCTTAATATTGTCTTATTTTTTTGACTGGTGTTTTAATTATTAAACATTTTATAGAAAACAGAAATAATATAATTAGCAGATAGGTATCATTATATTATATATAAACCATAGTTTTTATATAATATAATGATTTAAACATATTTAAACAATGGCTCGCCATTGTAGTAGTGGGACTACTACAATGGCGAGCCGATTGACGACAGGCCGAAAGGAAATTATTTTTAAATTTATTTATTTTCCTAATTCATTTACTTGCCTATTCTTTATTCTAATTTCTTAAGTCAGAGTTTGCTAATGTTACAAAGAGGTCAAAGGTAGCTTTTAAAAATAATGTTGTGGAAAATTTTATGGTTTTTTGAGCGTGCCTCAAGACCAACGTGGTACAAATCTAAACTCGATATTTTTTTACTAGGCCTCAAGTGACTAGTAAGCCAGTGATACGTAGACAGTGTAGTCGGTATCAATATAAAAAAATTACAAATTGCGTGAAGGAATCTTACTACAGTGTATAAATTCAAATGGGCAAGTACTCTTGAGTTTTTGAAATTAAAACATATCTTATTTTGATCTTTTGAAAATTGTGACGGCACCTCTGTTACCGATAGGTGTGGTGATTTTAAATTTACAACAAGAAGAAATAATTAATTTTTTAAGTGTATATTACAAGTGATACAAAATGTTGGTCGAGCTAATATTACTGCTGGTCATACTCCTGCTGATACACCAGCGATGGACAAAGAGGGATATTTACAAGTTGGGGGAACAATTGAATTGTGGAGTAAGATCATTTCCACTAATTGGACACAGTTATTTGTTCATGGGCGATGGTTTGGGTAAGTATTTTATTGTTTTATGAACGTTTAACATTTAACAAAACAAGTTTAACATACGCTTTTACGTACTATGATATTAATTTGAAAAGCTATCTAAGGCATTATTTGACTGATATAATGTAGTGATAATAATCAAGAATTGGGTAGGGTTAGTTCAGTTTCTTTTGGCTCATACGATGGTAATAAGTACGTTAAGATTTGAGGATGTTGAGAAATTTGATTAAAGATTAGGATTACAAATGCGTCGGAAGGATTGCCCTTACTAGTATGGGTATTTATTAAATATATATATAACAATATGGACATATATAATACCTATAATATGATATAGTCTGGAATTGTGCCCGGTATATGGTAATGGGCTCAACCCCTATTACATGGGACTCATAATATAAATGGTGAAACGTGTGTGTTACATTGTATAGTGGTATGAAGTGCCATAATGTTCACCTCTGCTGGTTTTTGGGGATAAAAGGCGTTTTGTTACACTACGACAGCGACCTCATTGGGAATGCTTGCGAAAAAGGTCGTGAGTAATATTCATAGGCCATACAAGGTCATCCTAATATTGTGTGAAACTGCTCAATTTAATACTTTTACATCTATTTCAGCACGGATGAAAGCCTTCCAGATTATGGGTTTAGATGCACTGAAAAAAGAAAATGGCTTGACATCACTGTGGCTTGGAAATCGAATGTATACTGGTACGAGTTCAGTTCTTTATTTAATCGAAGGTGTTTTTTGATTTCAGTATATGTTTACAAAGTAATATAACGTTACAGTGGTTGCTGATCCTGAAGCAGCAGACACTATTTTAAAGAGCATTTCCGAAAAAGACGACATCATTAGAATGGCTTCAGTTTTCATTGGAAATGGTTCTATATTTGCTCCAGGTATTAAGACAGCAGATGTTTACGTAAACTTAGCCTGAGGGGTTCCTTCACTAAGTTACTTGTAATGTTGCAATGTTGCAGTGTCAATTTGGCGACCACGTCGAAAGGTCTTAGTACCAACATTCAGTACGAAGAATTTGAAATATTTTATGACCATATTTGCAAGTGAAAGTCAAATCTTGGCTCAAGAAATAGGAAACACAGCTGGAAATGATCCGATTTCAATATTTAAGTACTTCACTGCATATACCATGGATGCTATTGCGCGTAAGCTGCTTTAAAATGTCAAGTTCTGTAATGTGTTTATTGTGGTTAGGAAGATAGTAATAATAATCATTTTTTTACAGAAACGACGATGGGTTATAATATGAACGCCCAAAAAGATTCTAATCACTTCT
This sequence comes from Spodoptera picta, assembly GCA_038387885.1. Taxonomy (NCBI): domain Eukaryota; kingdom Metazoa; phylum Arthropoda; class Insecta; order Lepidoptera; family Noctuidae; genus Spodoptera; species Spodoptera picta. The sequence goes on along the minus strand of JAZHFQ010000745.1, from coordinate 48,750 downwards.
TCTTGAAGGGATTTGATATGGGACTCAATAGCTTTGCGGAGCGTATTTGTCAGCCATGGCTGCACAGTGATGCGATATACAAGAATCTTCCCTTGTACTCCACACTGATGAAACACAAGAAGGAAATATGGGACTTTATATCTGAGGTTACATTTTGATCATTTTTTAGTTATTACAAAACATCATAACATCACGCCTTTTATCCCCGAAGGGGTAGGCAGAGGTGCACATTCTACCACAGTACAATGTAACACCCACTTTTCACTAGTTGTTATGAGTCCCATGTAATAGGGGGTGAGCCTATTGCCATATACCGGGCACATTTCCAGACTCCGTGCTACTACTGAGAATTTTAAAAAACCCAGTAATACTTTGCCCGACCCGGGAATCGAACCCGAGACCCCTTGCCCGGCAGTCGCACTTGCGAATACTCGGCCAACGAGGCAGGCAGTTTTTAGTTATTCTTTCGTTCTATTTATTTTGATTCATACACACACAAGAAAGAATGCCTCTGGCATCATGACCCGGGAATCGAACCCGAGACCCCTTGCCCGGCAGTCGCACTTGCGAATACTCGGCCAACGAGGCAGGCAGTTTTTAGTTATTCTTTCGTTCTATTTATTTTGATTCATACACACACAAGAAAGAATGCCTCTGGCATCATGTCCACCTTAGTACTGTATGTAACCTTAGTACGATTGTGTACTATGTTAAAATAATAATAAAAAACAATAATTTCCAGACTATATATAAAAATGAGATAATAACCAATTTTTCTAAAACGGAGTTAATTTTGCTTGTTCTCAACAAATGTTATGTTTTCAGTTGATAAGAAATAAACGAAGAGAGATTAAAGAAAAGAACATGACCCAAGAGCAGTATGAAAGTGAGTATACGGGGGTTTTCAATATTCTTCATAATTATTTATTTATTGTATCGAAAAATTTATTTAGGTGCTAGTATCTTAAGAACTTATAGTCTTCACTTTCCAAGCATTTCGCTTTTTGAATCGAGGACGTTTAAGTATCAAATAAAAATTTTAATACATTCGTTCGACATGTGTTGTGTTTGACATTGATATTATTTTATTTTTATTTTTTAATTTTGTTATGTGTGTTCTGCGCAGAAATAAATGGTTTTTCTTTCGTAGCAAAATAAAGATTTATTCATATTGCTAAATAAAGATTTATTCATATTGCTAAAAATACTTCTATGTAGGAAAGGACATAGCATTTTCCTCCGATGATGATAAAATTGTAAATTCTATACGAATGAATGGTTTTAATATCAATGCGGGTTGGTAAATGTTCATTTTTTTTTTTCACCTAGGTTCTGCAGAAAGCCACCAGACGACGTTTTTAGAGAGTCTGATGAGACTGTCCGGAGGTGATGACGGGTACACGGATGATGAAATAGTTGAGGAACTACTGGTGATCATGGTGGCTGGTACTGATACCTCAGCAGTCGGAGCTGCCTTCGTATCTGTGGTTCTTTCCAGATACCCTGAAATACAGGAAAAAGTCTTTGAAGAGTGAGTTATCCATACTTATACGTAGATTGTATTATTAGCTACGAACCAGCAAACTTCGTACCGCCTAAATATTTTTTCTAACCTTTTTGACCCTGGACTTCCACGAACATTTCAATCCCGATCTCGAGTTCTAGCGAGACTAATGAATGTCAGTGATAATTTTATTAATTTCCAAGTACTTTACAAGACTTCTGTTAACAATCTTTTTTAACACCTTCGACAAGATCGGCAACAACGATATTGGTCTATACCTGTTAAGTAAATTTGCTTCACCTCCTTTGCGTATTGGTACCAGCTGTCTTCCAGTGTCTTATTGGTTTTAATACCCTTACTACATGGCAATTTCCAACCACTCTCTCTTCTCAAGAAGGAAAAAAAGTGTATACCGACTATTTGTGATAAATATAAATCGTTAACATTTTTTATGTAAATCTAACACAACCTTTTAAAACAGCTCGTGCAAAACTACGGCAATAAGCTAGTATTCACCGGCTTATTGCCGTAGTTTAGCTCTACATCCATTCGGATGTAGAGAAAGTATGTTCATGAATTATTATTGAACCTCACGCTTCTTGTTTAAAAAGAATGTGTTGATTGAATTGAAATATAATTTTTATCAGCACCTAAAATATTAACGTTCATTTAATAAATAATTACACTAGACATTCCCGCGACGATTACCCGCTCTGCTCGGCTCCTATTGATAGTAGCGTGAAGCGTTCCTCAACAAATTAACTATTCCACACAAAAATAATTCTTCGATTGAACCAGTTGTTTCGGACATTAGGACGTTTAAATAAACAAACCAATTTTTCAGCTTTATAAATTATAATAGTATTTAAGTAATTTACAAGTACATAATTACTTACTGAAATAGATAAACTTCAACAACAGGTTGCAAGAAGTATTCGGTGACTCTGACAGGGCGGCAACCTTCGAGGACCTTCCTCGGCTGAAGTACCTTGATGCAGTGATCAAGGAGACTCTACGATTGTACGCACCAGTACCATTGATGACCAGAAAAATAGAAAAGGATCTTTATTTACGTAAGTTTTTTTAAAGCATTACATTATTTTCTAATTTTAGACATCCTAATATAAAGGTCCTTTTAGTTATAATAATTATGTACGCATATTGAGTAACTTTCTGCGTATATAATAGTCATAATAGGACTTAATGAATAATAGGTAAATAGAAAACCTGTGTGTGACACCAGTCCAAAATTCAAAAGACCATTGCTCAGCGACATTGAGTCCACCTTTCACAGCGCGACGTCTCCGCGACCGCGCACGCTGCTCCCATAACCAGCGATTTTAGTTAATTTAGTATTTACAATTTCAAGATCAATAATTATTTTTGCATATTCTGTTTTGGTTTTTAGTTTTTTCGTTGGTAGCTCCAAGTATTATTATCGGAGAATTGTTTACCGAGAAAGGCAGATAAGTTGAATCAATGTTTAAATCCCTTGAAAGTTTAATCCCCAATGCTTTGCTTAAATAAGGGTCAAGCTAGTGTAAATTTTTTTTTGTGATTCCGGTAAATGAGCAGACGAATCACCTGATCGTCTCCCATGGACACCTAAAACTCCAGAGGCGTTACAAGTGCGTTACCGGCCTTTTGGGATTAGGAATTTGAGGATTGTTGGGATTCAAGGATTGGGTAAAGGGGGGGGGGCGTAATTGTGCCTCCGATAACGATAAGTTTCATGATTATGGTGAACATCTGTTAACAAAACTTTTTTATCTTTTTAGCCTGTGGTATAAAGCTGGTGCCTGGCACCGGTGTCATGATAAACATTTGGGCTATGCACCGCAACCCTCGCTACTGGGGAGACGACGTGGAGCAGTTCCGACCTGAACGGTTCATTGACGCACAACCCACACATCCCGCTGTCTATATGCCATTCAGCTATGGACCTAGAAACTGTGTTGGTAAGTCTTAAAATGTAACAGGAGCCGCTAGATGCAGGTCGCTACCAACCGGCCGATCTGAAACTTATTAGAGGAGATCTATGTTCAGTAGTGCACCTCTTGTGCCCGATATAATGATGATGAAGTCCTAAAATGCAATTTCAATTTATACAAGGCTTCAAATATAAAGACAGACTTTAAGGTAAAGTTTTAGTTAAACCTCTTGTCTTTGGGGTTATTAGTACTATGTTAGTAGAGAATAGAATCACATCACACACATCAACAGCCTATAAATGCCCACTGCTGAGCAAAGCCTCTTCTCACACGGAGAAGGTTTGAGCATTAATCACCATGCTTGCTCAATGCGGGTTTGCGATAACAAACTTATATTTAGAAATTATAAGCCCAGGATTCCTCACGATGTTGTCGTTCACGTTTGTCAGTGGTGTCTGAATAATCTTAGAAAGTACATATAACTCGGAAAATGTCACATTGGTACTTGCCGTTGGAAGGTTTCGAACCCGCACCCTCGTGCATGAGAAGCGGGCGTCTTAAACCTCCGGGCCACCGCGACATTTACACGACATATAGAGAATAGAATAGAACTTCAAAACAAAGAAAGAAGGAGGTTCCGAGTTTGACCTGTATGTATGCTTATCGATTATCTCGCGATTGGTTGAACTGATTTTAATGCGGTTTTCAAGGGGTGCGGTGCCAGAAGACCTCCCCGTGGTGCACCCTGGGTGCGGGCGACAGTCTCCCTAGCGGGGGTGATAGGGTTGGAGTGACTGTCGCCCGCAGCAGACTTCTGGACTGGGCGGGCGAACCCGATAGGGTTCTGGAGGCGGCGGGCTGTGTGCTCATGGCCCGCGCTTCCGTGGGGCGTTTCTCCGCCTGTCTCTCTGCTTAGCAGAGAGCGTGGCGGAGAGGCAAGGGCGGTGCTCGTTGTGCACTCACCCTGCCAGCGAGCAGCATCGGGACACAAGCTGTCCCCGATTGCAGCCGTCGATATCGTAATCCGTAAGGAGGTGACGGTCATGTTTTGTGACTCTGAACGGGACGAGGGTCTTGGCTTGGTCGCCCGGACCGCGAGGAAGATAACCTCTATAAAAAATTCCTCCAATACTAAGTTCTGGTGCGCGGCGAGAGTATGCATGGCTGAGAGTAGTGTCAGTCGCGAGCGCACCCCCAGCTAGGGGACCAGTGGAACCTCTAGTTGGGAAACAAATGAACACTTACCCAGGTACAGGGGGCACTGCCTGGGTGGACCGAATATTTCCCCCATACTCGTGGGAATTGTATGGAGACTAATTCAAAAACAAAACCACAATCTAGGAAGGAGAGTGCGGGTGAGCTCTGCTCGCCTGCGGTAGAGGGAGAAGGGAGCCCAAGTGGCTCCGGGACTCGTGGTGAGGCGCTGGACTCGTCCAGCAGGCCCCACACACGGGAGTCCAGTCGGAGGGGGTCGGACTCAGAGTCCGACACAACATTAGCGGAGCGGCTGAGCGTGAGCTCGAAAGGCTCACGCCGCCGCGCGACGCGCCGCGCCGCGGACGTTCAAACGCCCCAGGCTGGAGGAGGACAGTTTGTCCCCGTCCTCCGGCGCTCAGGAGGCGCCTCCCCCCAAGGTCCCCACGGCAGCGCGGGGTAGGGGCGGCAAGGGCAGCGGTCGCCGGAAACCGGCACCAGCTGCCTGCGCGAAGTCAGCCGAGCAGCTGGCCGCGGAGGGCAGGGCTCTCTCAAGCGCTGCCCGTTCGGAGTCCTCTGCGGCCGAGATGTCCGGCGTGGAGATGTCGGAGGGCGAGTGCGGCTCTGAGAGCGAGAGCTGCTCCGGGGGCCTCCAACAGGCCATTACGGCGGAGCTCTACAAGCTGGCGATGGGTAAATCCCAGCCGGTTAGGCTCCGCCTCCTCAGGGCGGCGGCGGCCACTATAACGGAGGCGGCCTTGGAGCAGTGTGCGGTGCCCACTGCGGGAAAGGTGCGCTCCGAGCTGGCCGAGATGCGGCGAGAGCTGGCGCGCTTGGCGGCCCCAGATGCGGCTCTAGAGGCCGAGCTGCGGACGGCCAGGGCCGAGCTCGCCGCTGCTCGCGGCAGTCGCCCCCAGCCCCCGGCGGAGGCCGACGTAGTCGGACTGCTGCGGGCGGAGATGGCTGCCTTCCACCGACGTTTCGACGTGCTGGAGGGCAGGCTCTTGCGGCCCCCACTCGGTCAGGTCGCCCCCGCGGTCCCGCGGTCGTACGCGGCCGCTGCGGCCAAGCCTTCGACCTCGGGTCAGGCTAGCCGCAGCTCCCAACCGCCGGCAAAGGCGCGACCGGCTGCCTCAGCGAGGGCCTCGGCGCCCCCGCCGGCGCAGACCCCAGCTGCGCCGACGGCGCCAGCGCCCGCAGGGCGCAAAAAGAGGAGAGGCACTCCAGCCCGGCAGGCTGGAGTTGCGGCAGCGGTGGTGGAACCCACCCCGCGAGCGGAGGACGGCGGCGGGTGGCAAATCGCCGGCGAGGCGAGGAGAGTCGCCAGGGAGGGCCGGAAGCGCCGCAAGAAGGCGCAGCGGCAGCGACGGCAGCAGCAGCGCAGGGAGAAACGCGCTGCTGCCTTGCTCCTCGCCCCTAAGACCGCGGCTGTAGTGATTACGCTGCAGCCCGAGGCGGTCAATAGGGGCGTCACTTACGGCGACGTCCTCGCCAAATTGAAGGGGGCGGTATCTCCTGCGGAGTTCGGGGCGCCAGACGGGTTCGCGGTCAAGGTGACCGCTACCGGAGCCCGTCTTTTGGAGGTCCCCGGCGCGACCAGCGGCCCATCGGCCGACGCCCTGGCCGAGAGGCTTAGGGCGTGCCTCGGTGCGGACGAGGCCCGCGTGTCCAGGCCCACTAAATGCCTGGATGTCAGGATCTTGGGCCTGGACGACTCCGTAACGGAGAGCGAGGTGGTTGCCGCTGTGGCCAGGACGGGAGGGTGCCCTGCTGACCAGGTCAGGGTGGGCGCCATCCGTCCGGATAACTCGGGGCTGCGCACGGTGGTGGTGAGCTGCCCCGTCACAGCGGCCAAAACATTAAAGGAGGGCAAAAGGCTCTTGGTGGGATGGGTCTCGGCGCAGGTCAAGCTGCTCGAGACCCGGCCTCTGAGGTGCTACCGCTGTCACGTGGGGGAGCACGTGAGCGTCAAATGCACCTCGGAGGTGGACCGCAGCGACTGTTGCTTCCGCTGCGGTCGGCCCGGTCACAAGGCCGGCTCGTGCTCCGCCCCGCTGCACTGCAATGCATGTGCGGCGGCTGGCAAGCCGGCCAATCACCGGGTCGGGAGCAAAGGCTGCTCCCCTCCCGCCAAACCCAAAGGCAAAGGTAGGCCCTCCGCCGCCCCTGCCGTTTCCGCCGCCGTCGCCGCCACTGCCACCGCAGTCGCCGCTGCCGCCACTGAGGAGGTCGGAATGGACTGCCAACAATGGCCCCATTCCACCTCCTCCAGGCGAATATCAACCACTGCGCCGCTGCTCAGGATCTCCTGCTCCAGAGCATGGCGCAGTGGTCGATCAATGTCGCCGTGGTCTCCGAGCCGTACTTTGTCCTGCCCAGGGATCACTGGGTGGCGGACCTGGACGGCTCGGTGACCATCATCTCGTCGGCCGCCGCCGGTACCCCGACTCTTGAGGCTGCTCAAAGAGGCCGGGGTTGTGTCGCAGCACGGTTCGGAGAGCTCGCTGTGGTGGGCGTGTACTTCTCTCCGAACCGAACTCTCGCCGAGTTCCACAACTCCTTGAGGGAGTTGGTCACTGTCGTCGTCGGGTTCCGTTCCCTCCCCGTGCTCGTCCTCGGGGACTTCAACGCCAAAAACTTGACTTGGGGTTCCCGGTTCACCGACGTCCGGGGTAGGATGGTGGAAGACTGGGCCCTTGAGACAGGCCTAGTCGTCCTGAACCGGGGTTCTGTCCCCACGTGTGTGCGGATGCAGGGCGAGTCGGTGGTGGACATCTCGTTCGCCAGCCCTGCTCTGTCACCGCGTATTGTTGGCTGGCGCGTCATGGAGGAGGTGGAGACGTACTCCGACCACCGGTATATCCGGTTCGACGTCTCCGCCGAGTCCGCAGACCCGCCGGTCAGACAGGCCCCATGTGGCCCGCGTTGGGCGCTGAAACAGCTGGACCGGGAGCTGCTCCTGGAAGCCGCCATCGTGCAGGCCTGGGTGATACCACCGGTCAGGCCTGCCGACGTTGACGATGAGGCCAAGTGGCTCCAGGACGCCATGTCCAGGATCTGTGACGTGGCGATGCCCCGGATCCGGTCGAGGCAACAAAAGCGCCAGGTGTACTGGTGGTCGCAAGAGCTGGCAGCTCTACGCAAGGCGTGCACCGCCGCGCGACGCCAGTACACTAGGCACCGCAGGCGCCGCCTCCGTCCTCCAAATGCGGAGGCGAGAGAGGCGGAGTTGTACGAGGGATACAGGGTGGCGAAAGCCGTCCTCAAGGCGGAAATACTGCGGGCCAAGGAGGAGGCCTGCCGAGAGATGCTGGGGACTCTGAACAGAGATCCGTGGGGACGCCCGTACCGGATGGTACGCGACAAGCTCCGTGCTTGGGCTCCCCCGCTCACTCAGAGTCTCCGGCCAGAAGTCTTGGAGGAGGTGATTGGCGCCCTGTTCCCCCGACTGTGGAGGGGCTTCACCCCTCCGTACATGACTCCGCCCCCTGCGGTGCCCGACGCGGGCTACAGCGACGACGACGATAACATCGTCCCAGAGGTGACCGAGGCAGAATTGAGAGCGGCGGTGCGCCGGATGGGCGCCAAGAACACCGCCCCAGGACCCGACGGCCTGCATGGCAAGGCATGGGTCCTGGCCTCAGAGGCTCTCGGGCCTCGATTGATTGGTCTCTACAGCGCATGTCTGGAGAGAGGCCAGTTCCCGCTTCTCTGGAAAGCGGGCAAACTGGTCCTCGTGCGGAAGACGGGGCGCCCTGCGGACTCTCCGTCTGCGTACCGGCCCATAGTGCTGCTCGACGAGGTGGGGAAAGTCTTCGAAAGAATCATTTCGAACCGCCTCGTCGCGCACCTGACGGACATTGGGCCGGACTTGTCGGACGGCCAGTTCGGCTTCCGCAGAGGGCGCTCCACGGTGGACGCCATCATGCGCGTTAGAGACCTCACGACGGGAACTGCAGTGTCCAGGGGTAAGGTCGTAGTGGCGGTGTCTCTGGACATCGCCAACGCCTTCAACTCCCTGCCCTGGAGCTGCATCTTGGAGGCACTCCGATATCATCGGGTGCCTACCTACCTCCGTCGTGTAATCGAGGCTTACCTGACGGACAGGTCCGTCAGCTACCCCGGTCACCGGGGCGAGTGGAACCGGCGAGAGATGTCACGCGGTGTTCCACAGGGTTCGGTTCTGGGGCCGCTCCTGTGGAACATCGGCTATGACTGGGTGCTGCGCACCGACCTCCCGAACGGCGTTAGCACAATATGCTACGCCGACGACACGCTGGTGCTAGCGCACGGGAGGTCGCATCAGGCGGCGGCCGACTTAATGGCGACAGCGGTTGCGACAGTCGTTGAAAGAATCCGGCAGTTGGGACTCGAGGTGGCGCTCCACAAGTCCGAGGCCATGTGTTTTCATGGCCGCGGGAACGCGCCACCTCCGGGTGGGTCCCAAATAACGGCGGGAGGAGTTACCATCGACGTCGAGACGGCGATGAAGTACCTAGGACTCGTCCTCGACAGTCGGTGGAACTTCATAGAACACTTCCGACGTTTGGCCCCAAAGTTGGAGAGGACGGGGGCTGCGTTTAAACGCATCCTCCCCAACCTCGGGGGGTCAAACGCCTCCTGCCGGAGGTTATACGCCGGGGTCGTGCGGTCCATGGCCCTCTACGGCGCCCCTGTTTGGGCGCCAAACCTGTTGCGGCGTCCCGCTCGGACGCTGCTCATGGCACAGAGGGTCATGGCGATCCGAATGATCCGCGGATACCGCACGATCTCTGGGGAGTCGGCGAACCTCCTTGCCGGATTACCGCCGTGGGATCTGGAGGCGAAGGTGCTCGCGCGCGTGTACGGCATGCGCGCGGAGGCACGTCGCCGGGGCGAAACCCCGCTGCCGCGCCAAATAGGTGCGTGGCGGGATGAGCTCCGGCGCGATCTCATGGCGGAATGGCAGCAACGACTGTCGCAACCGAGGGCTGGGCTCGCTGCCATCGCAGCGGTAAGTTCCCTCTTTGAGGAGTGGCTTGAGAGACGCTACGGCGTCCTCACCTACCGCCTGACGCAGGTCCTCACCGGACATGGAAGTTTCGGGAGGTACCTGTGTCTGATGGGGCGGGAGGAAACGCCCGGGTGTCATCACTGCGAGGACCGCCCTGAGGACACGGTGGAACACACGGTGGGAGAATGCCCTTCGTGGGCTGAGCACCGCCGTGTCCTCAGGGAAGTGATCGGCGATGGCGACCTCTCGCGTCCGGGCCTAGTGCACGCCATGATGCGGAGCGAGGGGGACTGGGATGCCGTCTCCTCCTTTTGCGAAGCAGTCATGCTAGCTAAGGAGGCTCCCCGTCCGACCAGAAACAGACCCGAGCGTACGGCGCGTCGCGTTCCGCGCGCGCCTCAAAGAGCCATCAGACCACCACAGATGGGGCCCAATACGGCCGATGCCGATTCGGAGTCGCGGAGAACCTAACGGGTAACCGGGGCTCCGGCTCGACGTGCAGGAGAAGGAACGGGGTGGTTTTTAGTCAGTAAGAGTCTGACACTCCCTCCCGCCTCACCCAGGCGGGAGAAGTCACTCGATGATTTTCCCCCATTAAAAAAAAAAAAAAATGCGGTTTTCAAAAAAGTGTTTGTTACACGGTAAGAAAAGATTTTAGTACTTATATTAAGTCTTTGACTGCCGGCAGAAAACTGTTGAAGGCAAATCCTCCGCTAACACCGTCACCGGTGACCTACGCGGCGGTTAATGTGTTAATCAACCGAATTTAAAAAAGGAGGGCTTTAGAATTCGTTTCTTAAACATAGTTGTTAAAATAATTATGTTACAGGTTATCAATACGCCATGATGTCGATGAAGACGATGTTATCAACAGTACTGAGGCGGTTCAAGTTCCTGCCAGCCACCAAACCTAACAAAAATGCTGAGTTCCCACCACTGCGCCTCAAATTCGATATCATGATGAAAGATGAAGATGGTTTCCAAATATGTGTCAAGCCCCGATCCAAAGTGGCTTAAATAAAGTATTTTTAATATAAGTAAAGAAATATGCTAAAAATTTTCATTTTCGTTGTCTATTTATTGAAAAACTTAATAGTTTTACTAGTATTTTCTCCTGTGCCGTGGGTGGTGGTGGTTTCCAAACATACAAGTTCACATACACATGACACGCGTTCGGCACTCTGATTGGCTGGCGCCAATGAAGCAACCAATCAGAGTGCCGAACGCGTACTCGTTTCGAATACTTTAAACGTCCATAAAACAAACCCGTAGATGTTAAGGCCTCTGGTGATATGTAACACAGGTCCTTTATAAGACACTAGCCTCTCCGACTATAACACCAAAATAATTTGTAAATTCAGTGAGAACAAGAATTATTATTGTAAGACTCTTTTCTTATAGCTCTATAAGCAGGTATGTTGGAAGTTATATACATATAGAGGTAATATTAATTTTATACATTTTGGTTTGCTAATAAGATAATGTATGTATTTGTCGGATTGTCTTCAGCCTCTCTCAGATAAGAGATCCACTCTACTGCTTCATTGGGGTTGTTTTTGGTTATTCGATAATTTATAAATAAACCCATGAACTTGCACTCGATACACATCTACATAGTATAAAACAAAGTCGCTACCCGCCGCCTGTCCCTACGTATGCTTAGTCTTCAATCTTTAAAACTACACAACGAATTTTGATGCGGTTTTTTTATACATAGAAAAATATTCTTAAGGAAGGTTGATATGTATAATACATGCATATTGCACCCGTGCGAAGCCGGGGCGGGTCGCTAGTATAGTAATAAACCTAATAGTCAATGTAATGTTTGCGGGGGATCATTTACATAGGATATATATTTTTTTTTATTTAGATTATAAAGTAAATTTATGGTATGATAAGTTTATTAAATTGTAATTGATACTATTAAAATGTATTACTATGCGCTTTGTTATGCGCTGCGCTTTATCAATAAAAATTTAAACAATAATGAATAATGTATATTTTTTACTTTTTATGTATGATATTCGATATTCCCAAGATAATAATAATAGATAGATAATAATAATATAAGTAATAGCCTAAAGTAGAAATAAAAAAGCAAAGTGATTAAGATTTTCACTAACAATGCGACGTTATAAAACTAGAACTATATCCATAGAAACAAATGGCGCTCACCAGATGGCAATAGTATAGCGTGTCGTCTTTTTGCACAAAAGTAAATAAGATAGTATGAAACCATTGTACATTGAACTTTGTCAGTTAAGGGATAGAACCAATAGACCTCATATATTTCCAAAGGGGTGCCCATTACAGAAACAAAAGGCTTTTTTATTTTTATTATCTTATTAGATGGCCAGAAAGCCTTTCAAATATTTATCTAGAGTGTTAAGTAGTTGATTTTAATGGCTATCGTGACGAGGATGCTAACTAATGTGACATAGTGGAGCAATTTTTTTTAAACACACTATCTTGGAAGGGGTTGCAGTGAAATGAAATGAAATGAAATGAAATGAAATGAATGAAATGAAATGAAATCCTTTATTTGTAAACATAGGTTATATAAAGTTGTTGAATGATTGATATATAATGCAATACAGCGAGTTCGTCTATGTTTTGCCTTAAAGCATACAAATTTATATAAGTTTTAATAAATAGATTAATTTAACCCTCTGCAACTGACGTGGTTAAATTGTTACAATTCAACTGAGGTGTATATTATACCAGACACCATTTCAACAGCAAATATTTTTGTAGAATTAAAGTATAGCGAGCACTATACAGTAAGGTACTCGCAGCAGTGATGCTCGTATTTGAAAAATGACGGTATAACACGTGATTTTGTATTTCGCGGTGTCTGTGGGACTACACGTCAGCTGCAGACGGTTAAATTAGAAAACAAAATTACATTAATAGTCATTTAAGTATCTACACAGGAATAAGACATTTATTATGGGGGTTAAACCACTGAACCATCGTCATCAGTCATATCATGAGCTTTAATCCCTAATGCGAAATGTCATAATTTAATTAAGGAATATAATAATATGGGATGTCATGATAAGCAAAAAATTGCAGTGTACCTACAACACGTCATTTACGGTTTTGTCTACCTCTAAATATATATTTAACACGCAGAATATGATCGTTATCTAAAATAATTTTAAATCTTAAGTAATTCTAATTGTTCTTAATTATTTCACATTTTCGTCACATCACAAAGATTGATGGCGTAATTGTGAATGTCATGAAATTGTCTTTGTTTTTTAAAGTAATGAATTGCCTAGTGAATTAATTAAAAATCTGAAGGAAAACTGGTTGCAGTTGCGTAATACTTTTAGAGGTTGGATTTATATATCTATTATGTCATATAGACAAAACAAAATTAAAATTGAGATAAAAACTACTTCTTCTTCCTGTGAGGCTGTGATACCACTCCGGTCGAGCCCGCCTTTTCGTGCCGAACTTTTTAGATCCCAGCCAGTTCAAAGTATATTCTACTTTCGGTATCTCTATTACTCTTCTAGGAGTTTTAATCGGCGTAGCCTGTATCAGTTTAAATTTTATATAAAATTAATATTACCGTATTTCAATTCTAATTATATATGTTTTAAGTACATAATTGACTGCTGCTTGGTGTTGTTAGCTATTGCCCTTTCGATAAAAATCGACATAATATTTACTGGATTGCGAACTACAAACTTCATTATGATTAATAATAGATGACGTTAGCAGGTCAACCTTAACTGTCTTCGGAATATCCGATTTTCAATCTTGTTCATATGGCAAGAAAGTCTAAACTGAATAGAAGCAGTTTTATCTAAGTACAGATCTACTTATGTACGTTTGTATAATTTTATCAAGAGGCTTGCCAAATCCTTACCAAAGTACGAATGACCCTCTAAAGGTCGCAAACATTCAAGAAACCGATGGGATTAACCTTGAAATGATTACCATATCGTCGATTGGTATGGCAATTATCTCAAAATCTTTTAATACACTTGCCACAGCACGTTTAGACACAAATTCATGGTACACATGATAAAGTTACACAATATCATAATCGAGAGATCGAAGGAGATATTATTTGCTATACTGTACTTGCAAGTATGTACTTGGAAGTACAGTACACATAGGTTACAATCGACAAAATTGTTTCATGACCCATTTCATAGATAAACAATAAGTAATTGATCCACCATGGGGTGGATCTGCCTGCTATTAAAATAATACGTCTTTTCGACCAAAATCTAGATTAACAGGTCTTAGTTTCAAATATAGGTCCTTGGAATAAAAATGAAATATTCATATAAATTAAAAAAAAACATACATAACATCACGCCTTTTATCCCCGAAGGGGTAGGCAGAGGTGCACATTCTACCACAGTACAATGTAACACCCACTTTTCACTAGTTGTTATGAGTCCCATGTAATAGGGGGTGAGCCTATTGCCATATACCGGGCACATTTCCAGGCTCCGTGCTACTACTGAGAATTTTAAAAAACCCAGTAATACTTTGCCCAACCCGGGAATCGAACCCGAGACCCCTTGCCCGGCAGTCGCACTTGCGACTACTCGGCCAACGAGGCAGTTCAAAAAAAAACGGTAATTAATTTAGTTCATATTAATTAGAATCATCAGTTGCACGCGGGCGCGTGTTATCGTAAGACGCGCATATTGTGGCAATTTTGAACCGGTTTGACCACTTGCGCTCGACCGCGCATATGTTTAATTATTTAGAAATGCTTATCAGTGATGGATAGTTACGAACTTGAATTCGAACCATCAATTGAGATAGCTATTGAGAATAATGAAATAGGAGCGTGTAGGGAGACTATTAGTAATTGTGAGAATATGGAGATATTAGAAGAATCTATACAAAATATTGAAGAAACTGACGGAGTGAGATGCAGTAAAAGAACTAGACAGATTGATCACGATGAAATGTGGACAAATATAACGAGGCGGGGTAAACGTTTTGCCTGAACAAGCCAGGTGTCGGATGAGATAAGAATACCTGAAGATAAAATAGAAATTAGTATAACTTCTGCAGACAAAATTCCAAAACAGTTTGGACTTGCCAAGTTGTTAAAATTAGAAAACATCCCGGACATTATAAAAATTAAATACATTAACGCATTCAAAGTTCTTATCCAATTTAGTAACGAAGAAAGTGCAAATAAACTGATAGAATCTAAATATTTTAAAGAAAAAGGACTGAAATGTCAAAAAACACTAGAGATAAAAGAAAGTTATGGTGTTATTAAAGATATAGACTTAGATTCATCGGAGGAAGAAATACTCGAGGGTTTAACTTGTGATACTGAGATAACAGGTATTAAGAGATTAAAGCGCCGTAACACAAATAGTGGCCTGTGGGAACCTGGAGAAACAGTCAGAATAACTTTTAAGGGATCATCCTTACCTGCCTACGTATACATATTTGAAACTAGGATAAAAGTTAGTCCTTATCAATTTCCCGTAACTCAATGTTCTCGTTGTTGGAGATTCGGGCACACAGTCCGAGTTTGTTCATCTGTTAAAGAGATTTGTCCTAAATGTACCCAGTCTCACCCCAATTGTGACACTGTAAGCTACAAGTGTAACAATTGCTCTGGTAAACACATGGCACTGTCTCGTACATGCCCAATATATTTAAAAGAAAGGAAAATAAGGGAATTAATGGCGGAGTTTAATTGCACTTACAAAAGAGCTCTAACACTTTACGTCCCCCCTGAACCAAATAACGTGCAAAAGTCACAAGGAAGTGTACATGATATGGAAATAGAACATCAAGTGTTAAACCAAAGTACAGACACAGAAAAAAGATCTGCATCACAAAATAAAAACACATATGCTGACACAGTTAAGACAGTAAAGAAGAAGGCTACTATAACACAAAAATACTGTAACAAAAAGGAGAACGCGAAGAAAAAGCAGAAATCAGATACGGTGTTTAACTGGACGACTTTGACAGACAGTGAGTCCGAAATATCACATGAAAATATAGAAAAAGCAGATGAATTAAATAAGAAAAAGAATAACAATAACTGGAAATTGGTATGGATTAAATTAAAGGAAATAATTTGGGATAGTGAAGCTAGTTTGGAGAATAAAGTGATGGATTCTGTGAAAGTATTATTTGATTGGGTTTCATCTTTTATTATGGAGTTTATAACAGAAATGCCTATTATGACCAAAATTAAAAAATGGATAACAACAACAGGCACATAAACATCAATGTGTTACAATGGAATGCTCAGAGCTTACAACCAAAAATGACGGAATTTGAAAGTTTATTAAATCAGGAAAAAATTCATATAGCTGTAATCAGTGAAACTTGGTTTGATCCTGAAAGGGTTATCAGACTGAGTGGATACAACATATTCAGAGCAGATCGTGATGATGGTTATGGGGGTGTAGCTGTCTTTACTCATCACTCTATTAGAGCTACACAATGTAATGTCAACATAACAAATTCGCAAATACAAATTGTTAAAATTAAGTTACTCAACTGCAATCATCTAGAAAACGTCGTTTCTATTTACTGTCCCTCGTCAGTAAATACATGCAGAAATGACTGGGATGAAGTGTTCTCATTAGCTCAACATAAAGCTCTCGTCGCAGGCGATTTGAACGGCCATCACTCAAATTGGTCTTCCAGGACAGATACAAGAGGCAATCAGATCTTTGATTCAATAATGGACAGCAACCTTTGTATACTCAATGATAACTCTCACACACGAATAAAATTAGTCAATGGAGCTTTGCAAAGTTCCTCCCCAGATACAACTTTAGTGTCAACAGATTTGGCTTTGAGATTCAAATGGGGGGTCATGAATGAAAATCTGGGGAGTGATCACATGTTAATTAAAATTAGTATGCAAAACAATAAATCAGACAGCTTTAAAAAACGAAGAAACTTCAAAAGAGCGGATTGGCAAAAGTACAGTCAGAAAATTGAGCCACAAATAACACGCTTAGAATTGCCAGCAGATCATCAATCCGCATATAATGAATTCATGGATACTATAAATGCTGCAGCCGATGAATTCATTCCTACGATTAAACTGTGCATGAATCCTCTACAATCAAATAAATTCATACCAAAGCCATATTGGAATCAAAATCTATCGCATATTGTTGCACAGAGACGACTAGCATTATCCACTTTCAGAAGAAATCCGACCCCACAAAATCTTGAAGTTTTGCAGAAAAAAGTGAGTGAGGCACAAAGACTTATACGACAAGCCAAAAATGAATCCTTCCGTTCATTTTGCACTAGCATAGACAGTGTGACTTCTTCTGCAGAGATGTGGAAGCGCATGAGATGGATCAAAGGGTACAGATCGTCTCCATCGTTTGTTGATCAAGGTAAAGCCGAAACATTGTTGTGTAGTCTGGCCCCCGATTATGTTTCACCACCGACACCTACATTCAATTCTTGTAACGCTCAATTGTGCATGCCGGTTTCGATACAGGAAGTAATTAATTCAATTAAAAATACAGATTCAGCCCCGGGTCAAGATAACGTGTCTTATTCTATGATAAAACATTTACCCTACAATGCTAAAGTCATATTAACCTCCTTATACAATAGATTTTTCTCATCCGGATTCGTACCAGAGCAGTGGAGAAATGTTAAAATCGTTCCTATACCGAAACCAGGTAGTGCCCTAGACTCAAGTACAAGTGTTAGACCCATTGCTCTCATATCTTGTCTTTGTAAGATATTTCATACCATTATAACACGTAGGCTTGAATGGTTCCTAGAGAAAAATCATTTACTATCTCATGACACTACAGGCTTCCGAAGATCCAAATCCTGTTATGAGGGTCTCTCTAGATTGGTCACACGCATTCAAACTGGATTTTCCAAAAATGTATCCACAGTAGGTTGTTTTATAGACATTGAGAGTGCTTATAATAATATAAATCTAACGTCTCTTTTAAACATCTTAGATAACATGGGAGTTGGTTCTATCCTTTGTGAATATCTTTGGAGGTATCTTCATCAAAGACACTTATTTATTGAACTGCAACATAACATCTTAGTGTCTCGCATTACCGGCACAGGCATAGCTCAAGGAGATCCCTTGTCCCCCTTACTTTTCAACGCAGCCACAAGTAAAGTTTGTAGAACCATAGATAACGTTTATATCTCACAATACGCTGATGATTTTGTTGTGTATGACATGCAAAGGACTTTATCGGATTCTGTATGTCATATTCAAAACGCATTAGATGTTTTTCAAAATTTGATGATAGAATTAGGTTTGAATGTTTCTCATAAGAAAACAAAGGTGTGCATTTTCAGTAGGGGGAGAAGAAGGAACACTATCCAACTAATTGTTGATAGTAATCCTATTGAACAAATCAATTGTGTAAAGTACCTTGGTATGTGGTTGGACAGTTCCTTAAAGTGGGGTAAACACATAAATGAAGTACGGGGAAAGGTCAGTCGTTATTTGAATATTTTTAAAATATTAGCTGGTGCGGAATGGGGTGTACATCCCATACATCTTAGAAGATTATACGTAGCATTAATTCGAAGTAGGATGGATTATGGTTGCTTTTTGTACGGAAATTGTGTAAACGGCCACCTCATAAAACTTGACAGAATACAAAACCAAGCAATGAGAGTAATAGGGGGATTTATTAGAAGCACACCCATCCACGTGATGGAGGCTGACCTGTGCCTGCAACCATTATCTATTCGAAGATTGTTTCTTGCAAGTAAGTTTTATTTAAAATCGAAGTCGGATTGTAATAACATTCTTATTAGTATCTTAGAGGAGCTGTCTAACCTTTGCCATGGTTTCTACTGGAGAAATAAAAAACTACCAGTATTAATAGAGGTCCACAGAATGTACTCAGAAATTCCTTTGTACTCTAGTTCATTGTTGAGTATTTATTCCTTGGACATTTGGGTAACCAATGTAGACTTGTCCTACACAATTTGTGATACTATTGACGGTATAAATATGGCAAAAAGGCTAATTAATGTAACTGATCTCCGTAACAAATGTAGAATAATGATGGATGACAAGTACAAACAATATTATAAAATATTTACGGATGGGTCCAAAAATGGGTTGGACTTGGGGGCTGCTTTTTTGATCCTCAACTTAACATTAAAGCTAAATTTAAAATTAATTCTCAGATTTCTATTATGTATTGTGAGCTTATAGCTATTTCTGAAGCCATGTCGTATTTGCTTAATATGCATCATAACAAATTTGTTATATTTTCGGACTCAAAAAGTAGCCTTCAACACTTGGCTCGAATACCCTCGAGTCTTCGAGGGTTACCGATAGCCATGACTATTTTAGAAAGTATCCGCAAGATGCAGTCTTTGAATAGAAATATAACTATCCAATGGATACCCTCTCATATTGGAATCATGGGTAACGAGGTAGCAGACACATCAGCTCAACAAGCATCGTACGAGGGGATTATTTACAAATGCACACCGCTATACTCAGATTGGCTGGGGTATGTTAAAGAACTGTGCAGACAAAGATGGCGTGAATATTTTGATGAGAGGTCTCAGTTGAAAGGCATCTGGTATAAAACTATCCAGCCTGAACTGCCTCGATACCCATGGTTTGAAGGTAGGGAGATAGATAGGAAATATGTGGTAGCATTATTGAGAATGCGGTCCGGCCACATTCCATCCAACAAATTTAAATACTTAATGGGTAAAACTGCTTCTCCAAACTGCGAAGTTTGTGGAGTAGTAGAGGATATCTACCATGTTCTGATGGAGTGTGAACGGAACGTACTGGAAAGAAACTTCAAATTATCTGGATCTGAAGTAGGGACTTGTAACAGCATCCTAGCTGTCCCTCTGTCAGAGGATGCTAGGGTTTTGTGTCGACTCCTAAATATTATTAATTATGTGTAACAAGTATAACTAGTTAATACTATGTAAGTTTAACTGTTTAAGTACATGTAAGCCTGGGTAGTTTGTACTTAGCATATTTAGATTTTAGACAAGTTAATTGTAAGTCACGGGGTGACATTATCACTGTGTGATTAATGCCCGAATACTGAAATCTTTGTTAAATATAGCCCTCAGTTAATCGCTACTCAAATTTAAGCACGCCTCAAATATAACTGGTATACTGAAACGTCCATCAATTTGTATTAAGGTGTACTTAGGTAAGCAGCCGTTAAATGTTTGCTCTATGGCAACATTCTGTACAAAAAGCATGTTCTCGATTACAAAATATTTTTTTTACATTACGTATTCGTTTAACGCAGCATGATTTGATCAAATAGCTAAATCCGATGATATAATTTATGTACTAAAATTTTATGAATTCACAGTCTTGTTCATTTTTTTTAATGTATATCATAACAAAAATATTTTTAAGTACCTACCTACACACAATTATAATATGAAAATGGAACATTATACGACTAGATTGTCGTGTAGTGAAACGTTTAAGTCAATTGACATTATTGACAACAATGAATCAAAGCGCGATATTTCAATTATACGCGTTACTAAAATTTAATTTTATTAGATAACTATGGAAGAAAAAAATGAAATGTGGATTCAATTATACGACCGCCGAAAAATATATTTATTCTTTTAGAGCTGATCATGAAGTAAGTATACAATGAAACTTAATACTTATATAATATAACGGTAATCTGATCTATTGCTGATGGCTTATTGCTATATTTGCAGATATTATTGAAAACAAAACGACCAGCGCCCATATAATACGAAAAAACAGAGATGCTTGGGATGCTGTGTGCCAGCAATATAATGCTGTAGCAGTAAGCAGCATTAGAACACAGCAGCATGAAAATCTTATAAAAGGATTCGGAAGAATATTGCTTAAGCCTTTGACTACCAATAAAAACTGTTTTCAAGGACTAATAATAGTATTTAGCTGCATCTGAATCAAGAATTTTAAGGAAAAAGTAAATTGAATTAACTTTAGTTAATTCATTTTATTTATGGACTAGCTTCTGCCCGTGGTTTCGCTTGCGCTCTTTTAAAGTATTGAGAGCAGGATTATAAAAGATAAAATATATTTGGTGCCCGATGTTTTACTGGTCACAAATGTACCTAATACCATTTTAGGTTTCTTGAAAATTATGAAATTCTCCACACAAACCTCGACCCCCTGTTATCTACACTCAATAAAAAAATCACGCCAATTTCTAACAAACAAACAGACACAAATTTATAATAATGTATGTACACATTTCTATATTACCTATCTGACATATTTTTGACAAGTATGTTTCATGCCAATGGATGATTGACAATTTATTTTTTTTATTTTTTTATTACCACGATATAACATTAAGGTATGCAAAGAGGCTGAATACTAATATTATTAACCTATTTGATTGTAATTCGGTTTAAAGAGAGTGAGACATTGGCACTGGAAATAACGTATGCTTGTTCTATCCCGGAAATCCCACAGGACAGGAACTGCGTTAATCTTCTGGGTCACTCTATTTTTTAAACCATTGAAATTATTTGAGTGGAATTCGGTACAACGACGCAACGATAGTTTGAGACTCGGAAAATGACTCCTGAGAGATTTCAACCGCTGTAACTATTCGATTGGAATTCCAATGGAGTTTTAATCACTGAAACCTCACGGGTATGGATACTATACGGGTGAAATACCAGTGAGATTGATTATTTTTTGAAATCACCAAAATGAACAATATTTCACAATAAATAGAGGTATAACTGAATCGATGCTGATGAGATTTGGTCCATACCATTGGAATTAACCTTGGAAAAGACTTATTAAAAAAATCAAAATTTGCCAAAAGTCATTATTATACGCGGACGAAGTCGCGAGGAACAGCTAGTTTAAAAAATAATGACCGACTTCATTTTAAACTGACTTCCCTAAAAGGAGAAGGTTATCAATTCGGTTGTATATTTTTTTTGTGTGCTTTTGTGGACAGATTATGATGATCCTTTTTTTGTAGTAAGGTCATACTCTCAGGTTAGTCTTATTTCTACCAGGTCAGGATCTGATGATGGAATCCCATGGAAACCGAGGGGAACCTTTCAAACACTTTTTGTGGGTCTGGGTGTCATGTGTATGTGTAATTGTATGTTTGTAAACGCACCCACGACACGGTAAAAAGTCCTAGTGTGGAGCAACGTTGTATATAAAAAGAGTTGTAATAATAAAACTATTTTATTATGATTTGTTTTTCAATTCTTTATTTTTACAATTTATTCATTTTTAATAGCTTACATAAGTCACAAATATCTATAGAAACTAAACTAGAAATAAAATAAAAAAATAAAAAGAGACCTTCAAATAAATTAAAACTAACTCCTAATCCTCCTCCTAAAAATGTGTAAATACAAAAACAAATTCCCAAAATTTATAATTTTCTTTGACAATGTTATCGAAACCCTTCAAAATTACTTCTACTCTCTACTGGATTCCTTGTTGCTATTTGGCTTTTAATTAATATGGGTGCAATAGGTCTGGTCTAGTCAACAGCCTCACTTACTGTGGGAAATCCTGCAATTGCATAATACCCGTTTGCAATGTCTACAAATTCTTCAGAAGTTGGCATATTAATGAATAAAGATTTCATGCTCGCAATTATGGCCGTTACATTGTGCACAACCCGGTGAACAGTTGGCTGTTCTACATGAAAAATGTCTCCTGTTACGCGTTGGTAACTGCTTGTCGCCTAAAATCTTTAGTTATCAGGATTTGGTCTATTGGCTGCAGCGCTCGGTTTCACATGTGAAAGGCTTGATGCTGCTTCCAAATGCTGAATTCAAACTGTCTTTTTGGAAACACGAAAGCGTGCACGGAATTCCACACCATCATATAGTTCGAATGCATTTAATTTTACTCCATTGGGTCGGTATTGGACGACTTTCATTATCGGAAAGAGAGGATAACGACGATAAAGACATTTCCCACTAATTTATAATTTTTCAAAGATATTATATGCACGAGATACTTCTAAGCGTTTGACACTCGAACGTCTGTCACGTCTGTCAAATACAGCTCTCAATTAATCGCAACTTAAATTTGAGCACGCCTCAAATATAACTGGTATACTGAAACGTCCATCAATTTATTTCTGGTCTACTCAGGTAAGCAGCCGTTAAATGTTTGCTTTATGGCAACATTCTATAATATGCATTTCCTAAGCATATTCTCGATTACAAAATAAATTGTGTTTTTTTACGTATTCGTTTCATGCAGCATGATTTGATTAAATAGCTAATTCGATGATAATTTATGTACTAAAATATACTACAATTTTATAAATTTCACTGTAATGAATTTTATAATATTCTATTACTAATTTTATTAACATATAATATCATAATAAAAATAACAATTTAAGTACCTACACAGAATTATAATATTAAAATGAAAAATAAATAATTGACATGACTAGATTGTCGTGTAGTGAAATGTTGTAAGTCAATTGACATACAGACGTTATTGGCATTTAATGAAACACGAATTTTCTCCGGCTTCAGATAGCATACTACAATTTTAATGTTATTATGGAAGAAAAAAAGAATCGCGGGTCCAATTATATACGACTACCGAAAAGGATATCCTTTTAGGGCTGATCAAGAAGTAAGTATGTAATGAAACTTAATACGTATAGGTACATAGAACTGATCTGATCTATTGTTAATTTATATGCTTCTTGCTATTTTTGCAGGCATAATGATATTACAGAGAACAAAGAGACCAACGCCCATATGAAAAAAAAGAAAGATGCTTGGGATTCTATGTGTCAGCACTATAATCATGATGTAGCTGTCCAGAACATGGCAGCATACCCCGTCGCCGCCTATACTGTTATAGTTATAATAATAAAACTATTTTACTATGATTGAACATGTCCATTTATTAGCATAGTCCTAATACAAATAGGTATACAAAGTTTTGATTGCTATCCAGACCTATGGGTTGTGCAATCTTCATCATCAGTCTGTTCTCGTCCACTGCTGGATATCCTCTCTAATGGCACGCCACTAAGGTCAATTTTTAACTCTAGGCATCCAATCGCAGCATTATTATCATTTATTTATTTCAGGCAGGCAGTTGAAACAACTGATACTGTATTTTTCTATTAGTAGTTAAATTCTCTCCACCGCCCCACACTATGTACGTCTGTCTAGACGCGTTCTCCACTTCAGTACACGTCTACCCCAAATGATCATTACTGCCATTTCAGCTTGATAATCATTTGTGCTACGATGATAACTTCAGTTTTCTATCGGATTACCTCGTTACGGATCCCATACTTCAGAGAGGCTCTAAACATCGTCCTCTAATACCGAGTTCAAGCACTAAACTCTTTCTTTGGAAACACAGAAGTTTACACGAAATTCCACATCATTATAATTATTGTTCAAATAATGGCATGTATGATGCATGTAGAGGTAGTGTGCAACACCGACCTTCCGCCCGTAGATATGCGCTCATGCAGCAGAGATGCGACACAAAACACACACGATACGCAATAAACCACTCTAACCAAACTCGATATATTTATCGCTCGACCGCGGCCGCGGGAGCCGCCGAGTCAACAACTCCTGAGGATACTCCGTGCTTCGTTCATTCAGTTCTTCAGCGGAATAAAATATATATAAATATTCCCATTTGCTAGTTGTTCAAATGCGTTCAATTTCAGTTCATTGTGTCGTGTTGGACGACTTTTATCAGCCAAAAGAGAAGATAGCGTTGATAGAGACATTTTAAACACACGACTTTATACGTAAATTATAATTTCTACAACGCTCAAAGCATTTAGGAGGCCTTCAGACCACTCTTATATTTGAGTGGACTTTTGACAATATATTGACACATACTTAAAATAAGTATCGTTTCAGTATACGGTTTTTTCGTTTAACTGGACCATTGAGCACGACTTAAATATAACAGGCCTTCAAAAGAATAACTGACAATTCATGATACAAAACTAGAATTTGAGGGCTGCTCAATGATTTAAGCAGCCGTTACATATTTAACAAACGTCAGTATTCCGGTACATTTGAGGTGACTTTTGACAATAGATTGACACATACTTAAAATAAGTATCGTTTCAGTATACGGTTTTTTCATTTAAGTGGACTTTTGAGCACGACTTAAATTTAACAGACCTTTAAAAAGATAACAGACGTTTGAGTATACCAAACTAGAATTTGAGAGCTGCTCAATGATTTAAGCAGCCGTTAAATATTTAACAAACGTTTCAGTATTCGGGCATAAATCCCATAAATAAATAGATTAAAAAAAAAAAAAAAATTAGAATCATAAAACCAATGTTTAATAATGATTTAATTAATGCATGTAAAAACATTTTATAGACATAATATAAAGTATATTGATGTAGGTATAAAAAGTAGACTTACATGATGTCATTGCGCATTAACCCTTTGAGTATCGTCATTATAGACACAATTAAAGAACAATAGGTTGCGGTCACCGGTGTCCTCGCGATGTTTAACAGTTTAAATTGAAACTATGTTTCTGATAATGATCATGGTAGTTCAGTAAAGGAAGGATCCACCAATCAGGTTAGGTGATCAAGCCTAATGATTATCACACCCAGATTGTAAGAGTTAACGAGTCCTTTGTAATGATACGTTCATAGGCTTTTTTTTTGAGGGGGGAAATCATCCAATGACTTCTCCTACCCGGGTGAGGCGAAAAGGAGTGTAAGACTCTTACTGACTAAAAACCACTTCGAGGAGGAGCCTCGTTAAGCCGAGTCGCCGAGGCGACGAGTCTCCCGTGCTCGCCGTCCACAGGCCCGCGTTCATAGGCTACGGTAGCCACTTAAATCCCATCAGTTGGCCACTGGCTGTGTGCTTTTTTTTTTTGTCACGGTATGAAAAAAATGTAGCTTATTTTCATACAATCCAGTAATCTAACAATTCTACACTGTATGCTAATTGTTTTTTAAACTTCTTAAGTTATTTCCTATGAGAATGGAACACGAAATAACTTGCTCGGCTGTCGCACTTGTAAATATTCAACGAGTGAATAAAAGCCTCGTGTGTGTGAGTGAATAAAAAAAGATATCGTAAGATGGACCAATAAAGGGTTGGCTCAGGGAGATCCCATCTCTCCACTATTATTTAATATTGTAACGCTTGAAATTTGTAAATCAATCAATAATACTGATATGGTTAAAATATGTCAATACGCCGATGACTTTGTTCTTTTTATTAGTTCTAAAAATATAAATGATACTTTTAATAATATGCAAATATCATTAAATCATATCATAAGGATGTTATCTGAAATAGGTTTAGAATTGTCAACGACTAAATCACAAATCTGCCTATTCAGTAGAGGATACAGAAGGCTACACGGTCAAGTACACTTAAATGATATTCCTTTGGTAGTAGCTGATAATATAAAATATCTGGGCGTTTGGCTGGACCCTTCACTTCGATGGGGTAAACATATTAACGAACTCAATGTACGATGTCAGAAAATGTTGAATATTATGAAGGTATTAGCTGGTTCTAATTGGGGTATGCATCCAAAACAACTGCGACTTTTGTATATATCCTTAATTAGAAGTAGATTAGACTACGGTAGCATATTTTATGACAGTAGTGTTAAGTCTCGATTACATAAATTAGACAAAATTCAAAATAAGGCTATGAGAATTGTTGGAAGTTTCATTAAAACCACTCCTATACATGTGATGGAAAGCGAGTTGTGCTTGCCTCCATTATATTTGAGACGTAAATTTTTAGCATTTAAGTTCTGTCTTAAGGCTAAATCATGGACCAACAGTGAGACGAGTAAATGCTTATCTGATCTTGGATCTCTTATTACCCACCAATATTGTAATAATAAAAAAATACCTGCACTAATGGACACCTATAATTTATTTATTTATTTATTAAAACTTTATTGCACATATAGTGAAATTGGCGGACTTAATGCCGTAGGCATTTTCTGACAGTCGACCATTGGGTGGTGCAGAATGTTAAAGCGGTAGGTGCAAAATTGTAAAAAGAAAGTATGAAGTAGATAACGAAGTTAAGGTAATAAAATATTGAAGAGGGAAGACATGATTGTTATAGTCGATAATACATAACTAAGGGTATAGGGTCTTAAAATGAATTATATAATAAATATAATATATCCCAAATATGCATACATATAATATAATACATACATATATAAATAAATGCAATACATAGACTACATATTAGCACTGTTTTGAGTTTGCCACTTTCTATAAATGTGTTCCCGAACCTTGAATTTAAATGAACAGCGATTATTTGCCATTCTGATTTCCTTGGGCAGCGCGTTCCACAGAGAGACAGATTGAACGAAAAAGGAGGAGTGAAGATAGTCAGTGCGGTGAGTGGGACATTGAAGTTGACGGTTATTAGATGAGCGAAGGTATTTAGAATGGTTTGCGCATGTATATTGGAAGTAGGAAGCTAGATAAACAGGTGAAGAAGGAGAGTCGAGAAAAGAAAATAAAGTAGTTAACGCCCTTTGTTGCCTGCGCAGGCGTATGGGCAGCCATTTTAATTGCAACCGATGTGCAGAAACATGATCATATTTACGTAAATTGAAAACGAATCGAATGCAGTTATTTAGAAGACGGTCAATTTTGTTGAGTAGATCTGCATTCAGGTCGTAGTAACACACATCAGCATAATCGATGATAGGAAAAATCAGGGCCTGCACGAGCCGTGCCTTGGTAGTAGACGGAAGGAAGTTTCTAAGGCGGTACAAGCCTCGCAACGACCCAGTTACCTTCTGGCATACCCTAGTGACCTGTGCACGCCAGCTCAATGTGTTATCAATATGTAAGCCAAGATCCTTCACATCGTCACTAAACGGGATTGCCACATTATTGTACGAGACAGGCTGCAGCGACGCGACACTGACTGTTTTCCAGGTACGTGTGCTTCCAATGATTATGGCTTGACATTTATTTGGATTTACTTCTATGCCGAACCTTTGTGACCAGTTGTAGATAGCAGCCAAATCACCATTTACTGCCGTGATAGCACTAGGTAAGTCATCCACTGCAGCCTGACAGTACAACTGCAAGTCGTCCGCATACAGATGATACGCACACCGAAGTTCAGAAGTAATGAAATTAATAAAGATTGAAAATAAGAGAGGAGAGAGAATGCCGCCTTGAGGGACACCAGCCAGCAGATCACACCAACTTGAAGAATTATCGTCAAGCCGGATCGACTGCTGACGCCCCCGAAGATAGGAAGAGAACCAGTCCAGTGTTTTGTCAGAGATTGCAAGATGGGACAGGATGGCCAAAAGGAGATCGTGACTGACCATATTGAAAGCGTTTGAAAAGTCAACCAATACTAAAACAGTTACTTTGGTGTCCTCAATTCCTGCCCTAATGTCGCCAGTCACTTTAAGGAGGGAGGAGACAGTGCTGTGTCCAGGTCGAAAACCTGATTGGAGAGGGCTTATTAAACTGTTTCCATAAACAAACCGTGACAGCTGCTTATGGACACAAGCTTCAAGCACCTTAGACAGGAAGGGAAGGATTGAGATTGGACGGAAGTGAGTGGGAAGAGATGGATTACTAACCTTAGGTAGTGGACGAACAAAAGCTTTACGCCACAAGGACGGGAACACTCCGGAATACAAGGAATAGTTGACAATATGGGTAATTGCTGGAAGGAGATAAACCAGGATGGACATGATCATGTCACGGGAGATGGAGTCACAGCCAACAGCTTTGGATTTAATGGAAAGGATTGTCTTACGAATCTCCTCCGACTGGACTGGTATGAAGCGGAAATTTTCGACCCCAGGACGAGGCAGACTAGAAATAGAAGACAAGGTGTTTCGCCTAGTTAGGTGATCCAGAGATGAGACAGTGGAAAAATGATTATTAAGTTCATCTAAGCCAATTGAAGAAGGAAGGTTAGCGGGTTGCGGTTTGCCGATTCCTAGAGTTCTCAAGAACTTCCAAATATCAGCTGGAGATGAAGTGGAAATGTTATTGAGAATGTGGCGGCGTTTGGCGTTGCGTACCATCTGATTACATCTGTTCCTCGCAGTTTTATATGCCGTCCAGTTCTCCTCTGTCCGATTCCTCTTGTGCTTCCGAAACGCGCGGTCCCTGCGACGCATAGCCGCCTGAATCCCTCTGGTCATCCACGGTGCCGGAGCACGTTTTAATCGGATCATTTTGACAGGCGCATGATGGTCGTAAAGGTTAATGACAGCTTTGTTGAAAATTTCAATCTTGTCATCAACCGTAGTAGCTTCCATTAGTGGTTCCCAGTCTATTCTGGACGCGTCCTCCAAAAGCTTCTCATTGTCCACCTTCCCAAAGCAGCGTCTGTACAGTACCCTGGGTTTTGCCTTGGGTGGTTTCAGGATGTAGGAGAGGTATATAAGGTCATGATGAGAAAATGCCGGAGCGTCATGTTGACCATGACAAGAGACGAGGGACGGATTGGATGTGAGGATTAGATCGAGCCAGGAGTCGTCTGCGACAGTATTGTGGTGAGTGGGTTGGAGTGGTAATATGTGCAGACTAGCTGACTCGACCAGGTGTAGGAGTTTGCGAGATCGAGGGGAGTGGGTAAGGAGATCAGTGTTAAAGTCACCCATGATTACGAGATGTTCGTACATTGAACCCACGGATTCTAAAACTGATTCGAATTCAGTGAAGTAATCGACAGTTGGAGGGCAATATACAACCCCAATAAGAATTTTGGCCCCCTGGACACAAACCTCCAAGAATATATACTCAGCAGGACAATTTACGGGAGAAAGGTTGAGTAATTTGTAAGGGAAGTCACTGCGAAGATACACTGCCACACCTCCCCCTCCTAACAATCCGGTCATTCCTAAGCAGAATGTAACCTGTAAGGGGGTAGGTAGTGGATAGGAGTTGCGGCTTGAGCCAGGTTTCAGAAAGCAGAATGGCATGTACATTACTATTGTTAAATGTTTCATAGAAGTCACTGTAATGGCTCGGGAGACTTTGTGCATTTATGTGGCAGACATTGAAAAATTTGTCGGACGAGAGAGAACGATTAATTAAATCACTAAGGGAACCGCCCAAAGAACGGAAACTGTCATTAGTCGAAGAGACATCATCGTCAGCAGATATAAAATCGTCAGTATCGCACATATGCTGGAAGTACTACAAGATATATGAATTTTATAAAATATATGTTACTAATAAATATAATTATATATATATATATATATATGTATATTCTATTAAAAAGTACTTAAATAAGTATGAGCGCGGAACAAATAAGGCAACAATTAAATCGTAAACGCCTGCATCCCCACACCACCCGCCAGCTAACAATATCGATGCACATTTAAAAAAGATGGATATGTTAACATGAAAATGCGACAGTAAAATGCAAATACAACCAGGATAAAAACAAAATTAAGAAGTAAAAGAAATTTAAAGATAATTAAACAAAGTGAACAAAACAAATAATAAAACGAGATTAGAGCAGCATACATTAGTGCAACAAAAAAACGAAACTTTACTACATCGCGTCAGTGGGTTGAAAACTTACTATTGATTGACCATAGAGTGTGTATTGACAACAAGCAAAGCTGGTAACTAAACGTAACGTCAAACGTCAAACTCAAACTTTTGTGATTGTCAATTGTTGTGAATGATTTTTGAGTGTTAAATTAAATAATTAAGTGTACGAACTGTTGAGTGAACATGGTTGTATTCAATTAAGTAATTTTAATAATATTGTGTAGGTAAACAGCAAAACTAAATCGAATGTAAAATGTATATACCTGCGCTTTGTTTACAATACAGGATAGTGGGTTGAAGTGTAATTTTATTACTGTACCACCCACTGACACAAAAGATGATAAAATAAAGGTAAGTTGTTATAACAATTATTCGAATGACTCTCTTTTCGGATTTGTATGCACTGATAGCTCAATATATTGCGTCTAATACCTATATTTTCCCCTTTTGCAGACCATCGCCCGGCGCCTTAGGGTACTTTGACAGAAGTGGCTTCAGCTCGTCCATCGAAGTAATTCGGTGTTTACTTCCGTCAAGAGGTTTGACCACTATGATACCGTCCTGGGTCCAGCACGACTGAACTCCAAAATGCAAACGCGCCTTTCCGAAGACCTCTTGCCGGCGTCTTGTGAGGAACTCCTTGACAGAGATGGAAGAACCCTTGAGACCCTTTTTGGCTCTCCACACGAAGACCTGTCTGCAACTGCCCCGAATCTCACTAATATTGGCCTGTGCCTGTTTTCTGTCTTTGATGTACCGAGCCTATGGCAAGCCTTGAGGGACACTGGTGTAAAGTGTTTCAGAGAAAGCTTGTTCTTCAATACATCTAGAACAATCGCATAGCAGTCCTCGCCATCATTCTCCTTAATTCCGTGGAACAACAGAGCTTTTCTACGTTTCCGGGTCTCAGCATCTTCGAACTCCTTAACACATGCACTGATCTGACTGCGGAGCAAGCCCAGCATGCTATACATCAGTGTTCTGAAGGTCCGGAGGTCCTCTGCAACTTTAGCTACCGTTTCTTTGGCTGGTCCGGCTGACTTCATCTGACTCTTCAATTCAGCCATTCCAGTCGCGAAGTTATCCTCCAGTCTCAACTGAACAGTCAATACCTGGGCCAACTGTTCCTCCATCTCCGGCTGCTACTGTGGCTCAGTGATTCTGTGATTACTGTGGGTGCTAATGATGCTTAGTGTGATGTGCTGATGATGGGCTGGCAGGTGGTATCAGACTTAGGCTTTAAGTTACGTTAAAGAGCCACAATTGTAAATAAAAAAATAAAATATAATAATAATATTAAATGGAATTTGTAATTAAATAAAATCCTTAACAAAAAACACGTCTGACACTTGTTGGCGCCTACCCGCGAATCTTATCTATAATATTACTAAGCAAGATAAAATTTACTCGACTAACCCATTAGATATGTTTAAATTAAATATTTGGTGCAGTAATATAGCTATTAAAAATGTGATTAGAATTAACTTAAAATGTGTTAATAGGGCGAAAAGTGCGTATGAAAGTAATAACTTGAGAAATGATGTCATACAAGAATTAAGCTGCACTTACAATGGTTGGTACAAATTGTTTACGGATGGTTCTAAGAGTTCCAAGATTGGAGCGGCCTTCTATGATCCAACTCTCAATACAAGTGGGGGTTTTAATATTGTATCCAGGGTTTCCATCATGACAGCAGAGTTATTAGCTATTTCCGAAGCGTTATCCTACATCGACACATTACAACACAGTAATATAGTAATATACACGGATAGCAAGAGCGCACTCCAGCACTTGGCACGGTGCGCCTCTGGATGCAGAGGTGTCTCGATAGCATTTGCTGTCTTGCGCAAAATACCACCTTCTCTTTTAAAGGGAGTTTACCTTGGTCTTACAGTGGATCCCGTCACACATTGGTCTGCAGGGAAACGAGGAGGCAGATAGATTGGCTAAGATAGCAGCCACTTCAGGTATAGAGGTTTATGTCTTACCAGTTCATTCGGAAATCCTATCAAAATTCAAAAACTATTGTTATGAGAAGTGGAAAGAGTATTTTAGAGAAAGATCAAAAGATAAAGGGATATGGTATAATACAATCCAAAAGGAGCCTCCTCGAATCCCATGGTTTAGTAATTTTGAAGCTAGCCGTAAGATTATAATAACATCTTTTAGAATTCGTTCCGGACATATGCCACTTAGAGCCTTTGCTTTCCTCATGGGAATTGTGGACTCTCCGAATTGCTTAGTGTGTAGTAATAAAGTAGAGGATGTATATCATCTTCTGGTGGAGTGTGTCAGAAATGAATCTGAAAGGAGCAAGTTAATTTGTGAACTTAACATAAATACGTTAGATTTAGGTACATTTAATGTAATCTTGGGTCAACCAATGTCACCTGAAGCTATATTGGTGTATTCATTAGTTACCTTGTAATTGTGTATTTGTTAGATAAGGTTTCGATGGAACTGGTGTAACAATTTGATAAAAGTTCCTAAAATAAATAAATTAAAAAAAAAAAGAATAAAAGCCTAGGATTAGTTCGTAGACAGAACATTATTATCATTGTACTAGCTGTTACCTGCGACTTCGTCCGCGTGAAATAATCAATTGTGGTAGAAATTGAGTTTTTGAATTAGTCTTTGCCAAGGTACTACGGTATTCTACGGATGTGCGGTTATCACGAATGTCATCAGAGTTAAGTACTTAGGTTACCTATATTTATTGAAAATTAAATTTTCATGGTTTCAAAAACTAATCAATCCCACAGGGATTTTACCCGTACAGGGCTCGTCTCGTGAGATAACACACGACCGCACACACACTCACACACATAAATCCTCATTAACTTTCGCATTTGTATTATTAGTAGGAAGTAGTATTAATTAATTTTGCCCTTTCATTTACTTCATGATTATTGTATCTTTTATTTTATTCTTAATTATAATATTCTAAATCGAATGCTAAAACTTCAGAAAATCAAATCGTGATCTTGATCGATCGTAAGTGAGTACGAAGTTGCGACATTATAGCAAGGACACAAGTCCGGTAAGCATAATATATAAGTTATTTAATCAAAGGTCAAGTTTGTAAAAGACGTAGGCCTTATCTACGAAAATTTTAATTCGTCTTGCTCAAGGTTTTAAACAATTTCCATATAGAATTAAGGTCAGTTATGTCTCATGTCGTGGTGGCCAGGAGGTTAAGACGCTTCTCATGCATGAGAACCTACCAACGGCAAGTACCAATGTGACTTTTTTCGAATTATATGTACTTTCTAAGATTATTTAGACACCACTGGCAAACAGTGAAGAAAAACATCGCGAAGAAACCTGGGCTTATAATTTCTAATTATA
This sequence comes from Spodoptera picta, assembly GCA_038387885.1. Lineage (NCBI taxonomy): Eukaryota > Metazoa > Arthropoda > Insecta > Lepidoptera > Noctuidae > Spodoptera > Spodoptera picta. The sequence continues at coordinate 15,252 of JAZHFQ010000745.1, read as the reverse complement.
AGTTTGAAATCAGTAACCTGCATTGAGCCAACGCGGTGATTAATGATCAAACCTTCTCCGTGTGAGAAGAAGTTTTTGGTCAGAAGAGGTGACTTATTGACTATCGTGAACCCATCACTATTTAGGTACGATCAACCCATCACTAAATAGGTTTCAAATATCACTTACACCGAGTATTACCTTACTTACCTAAAACCTTTTTTTGGCGCCTAGCTTTTTAGGGATAAAAGACTAGGAGTGTGGGATTTACCCCACTAAAACTACCCCGGTCGTCGCCCTCAACAACTGTAAGGGGCATCGGACTTAGAGGACTCTAAAAGAGACCGGCTCAGGAACAGGATTGCTTTGGAGTCTGATAGACCTTTCGTCATTTCTAGGCGATGGTACACTATGAGATTGATTTTCACAGGATTTAACACCCTGTAACTAAATAAGAACAAATTAAACCACGACATTAAAAAAGAAAAAAAACGTACATAGGGCCGTGGGCTTTTTTGTCACCGTCGGCAGTCATCGTCGATAAAAAAAAATATCTAGAGTTTAGCGAACTTAGACGAATTCTCTCACACCTAATTGGATGGGTTCTTAATTACATGCTTTTCTTAGAATAGGAACTAATGCCGCAGAAAGTAAATACATATTTTATTTTTTTTGTAACATTATGTTTCTGGAAAAGTAACAAGTTTTAATGACGCCATTGAATTGTTAATTATATGATAAGTAGATGATAGGACTATGTGAGTACATAGTACATACTATTGAATTTTCCTTACTTTGTTCGTTTGAAATATGATTTTACTTATTTATGTGAGATTGTAAGTCTTGTAAAACGGTGTTAACATAATAAATATTGAGTAAACATGCTAGCTGCTAAGTAGTATTTCGAACAACACTTAAATAACCAATGTTTAGTTTCCTAAATTTTATTTTAATGTTCGTCGGGTTAATTAATTTGAAAACATTCGACACGTATTATTTTCTCACATCCTTTCGACGGTATATTAATTTGAAATATTGTGATACGTCACAACATTCCGTAGCACTTTGTGACGTAAAGACCTCCCACTCCTAATGCGTGTATAACATTTTTTCAGTATCTAAAACGAACTAATTGTTTTGAATATTCATATCCTGGCAACTACCCTGTACAAATTATCGATGAAAATTAAACTTTTAATTTATTCTAAGATTTGTTCAGTGATATTTTTCTATCGCAAAGAAGAACAGATAACAATATACCTAATATGATTTTATACCACCCAATATATAGAGGTAAATATTTTATAGGTATATTAGAGAGGTACTGACCACGTGTACCGCAATGGGCCGCTTTTTTTAACATTAATTAATTATCATTAACTGGGTATAATTCATTTGTTTAACTTGTTAGTTGTTTGACTCGCTAGCCGGATATGTGTCAAGTTAATAAATCTCTTAAAACAGGTACCTATTGTAGATACTTACATAAATATTTTCTTAATAAGATAACCCTTTGAAATTACTATAGAATATCGATTGCTTAATATTTGGTAATAGACTCACCCCCTATGGCATGGGACTTATAATATAATTGGTATCACATATTTTCTACAAAACAACCCTTTAGCCTTTCCGGAATAATACAGATGTATATTAATAATTTTGTCAAGGGGTATGGCAGACTCGATCGAAACATTACCTGAATAACAAAACATAATATCGATTTCGAGTCGACAACTTATATCCGCAAAATTCGGATTACGGAGATTATTTCGTTTTATTAATTAATTTTAATGACACTGACAGTCAAACCCCAGTCGCCATCTTGAGTAGACAATAAACGTGCCGTTTCATACTAGCTCTCAAATACGCCTCGCCAATCAACACGTTATCGCGTCAAAAAAGTATATATTAACAAGAAATATGAACAATTTCACGCGAACGAAGTCGCGGGTAACAGCTAGTACCTATGTAAGATAATATAGATTAAAGTTATAATAAAACGGGTTAAATAGAATTCGAGGAGTGAATATAGAGGTAGATAGACGGAAGAGGGTGAAAAGATATTAGTTTTCCCGATGTCAGTGAACTTAGCTGATCATTGTCCAGCAGATCAAAAATAAATGAGAGTTCTCATTGCATGCAGCTGAGTTCTATAGTTCCTGACACCTTTTAGAAATAGTTCCGGCGTTTTTACCTTAAAAAAAGACAATTAAAAAAATGATCTGCCAACTTCCGGCAGCAGATCAATTTCTAGCAGATCATAAATAAACGTCAGTTCTTACTACATATAAGTTAGTTCTACAGTTCCTGATAATTTTTAGAAATAGTTCTGGCGATTTAACCTTAAAAAATTCAATTGAAAAAAAAAATCCAGCATACCAATTACAGCACTTCAAATGATATTGTAAAGGGCTACAACTGGCCCAATCCCTAGAATTCTTTTGTTTCTCACAGAGTCGTATCAGAACTACAATTTGAAACTCTAATGGAGTCCAGAACTCCCTTTAATGTGCCAGCAGAGCATGCCTGAAAGTGCAAAAAATCGAATTTTATCAATTTCAGCACTTCAAATGATATTGCACAGGGCTAGAACGGTTCCAATCCCTAGAACTCTCTAGTTTCTTACAGACTTAAATCAGACCTACAACCTAAAACTCTAATTGAGTCCAGAACTCACGTTAAAGTGCCAGCAGAGCACGCCTGAAAGTGCTCAAAATCGAATTTTATCAATTTCAGCACTTCAAATGATATTGCACAGGGCTAGAACGGTTCCAATCCCTAGAACTCTCTAGTTTCTTACAGACTTAAATCAGACCTACAACCTAAAACTCTAATTGAGTCCAGAACTCACGTTAAAGTGCCAGCAGAGCATGCCTGAAAGTGCTCAAAATCGAAATTTATCAATTTCAGCACTTCAAATGATATTGCACAGGGCTAGAACGGTTCCAATCCCTAGAACTCTCTAGTTTCTTACAGACTTAAATCAGACCTACAACCTAAAACTCTAATTGAGTCCAGAACTCACGTTAAAGTGCCAGCAGAGCATGCCTGAAAGTGCTCAAAATCGAAATTTATCAATTTCAGCACTTCAAATGATATTGCACAGGGCTAGAACGGTTCCAATCCCTAGAACTCTCTAGTTTCTTACAGACTTAAATCAGACCTACAACCAAAAACTCTAATTGAGTCCAGAACTCACGTTAAAGTGCCAGCAGAGCATGCCTGAAAGTGCTCAAAATCGAAATTTATCAATTTCAGCACTTCAAATGATATTGCACAGGGCTAGAACGGTTCCAATCCCTAGAACTCTCTAGTTTCTTACAGACTTAAATCAGACCTACAACCTAAAACTCTAATTGAGTCCAGAACTCACGTTAAAGTGCCAGCAGAGCATGCCTGAAAGTGCAAAAAATCGAAATTTATCAATTTCAGCATTTCAAATGATATTGCACAGGGCTAGAACGGTTCCAATCCTAGAACTCTCTAGTTTCTTACAGACTTAAATCAGACCTACAACCTAAAACTCTAATTGAGTCCAGAACTCACGTTAAAGTGCCAGCAGAGCATGCCTGAAAGTGCAAAAAATCGAATTTTATCAATTTCAGCACTTCAAATGATATTGCACAGGGCTAGAACGGTTCCAATCCCTAGAACTCTCTAGTTTCTTACAGACTTAAATCAGACCTACAACCTAAAACTCTAATTGAGTCCAGAACTCACGTTAAAGTGCCAGCAGAGCATGCCTGAAAGTGCTCAAAATCGAAATTTATCAATTTCAGCACTTCAAATGATATTGCACAGGGCTAGAACGGTTCCAATCCCTAGAACTCTCTAGTTTCTTACAGACTTAAATCAGACCTACAACCTAAAACTTTAATTGAGTCCAGAACTCACGTTAAAGTGCCAGCAGAGCATGCCTGAAAGTGCTCAAAATCGAAATTTATCAATTTCAGCACTTCAAATGATATTGCACAGGGCTAGAACGGTTCCAATCCCTAGAACTCTCTAGTTTCTTACAGACTTAAATCAGACCTACAACCTAAAACTTTAATTGAGTCCAGAACTCACGTTAAAGTGCCAGCAGAGCATGCCTGAAAGTGCTCAAAATCGAAATTTATCAATTTCAGCACTTCAAATGATATTGCACAGGGCTAGAACGGTTCCAATCCCTAGAACTCTCTAGTTTCTTACAGACTTAAATCAGACCTACAACCTAAAACTCTAATTGAGTCCAGAACTCACGTTAAAGTGCCAGCAGAGCATGCCTGAAAGTGCAAAAAATCGAATTTTATCAATTTCAGCACTTCAAATGATATTGCACAGGGCTAGAACGGTTCCAATCCCTAGAACTCTCTAGTTTCTTACAGACTTAAATCAGACCTACAACCAAAAACTCTAATTGAGTCCAGAACTCACGTGAAAGTGCCAGCAGAGCATGCCTGAAAGTGCAAAAAATCGAATTTTATCAATTTCAGCACTTCAAATGATATTGCACAGGGCTAGAACGGTTCCAATCCCTAGACCTCTCTAGTTTCTTACAGACTTAAATCAGACCTACAACCTAAAACTCTAATTGAGTCCAGAACTCACGTTAAAGTGCCAGCAGAGCATGCCTGAAAGTGCAAAAAATCGAATTTTATCAATTTCAGCACTTCAAATGATATTGCACAGGGCTAGAACGGTTCCAATCCCTAGAACTCTCTAGTTTCTTACAGACTTAAATCAGACCTACAACCTAAAACTTTAATTGAGTCCAGAACTCACGTTAAAGTGCCAGCAGAGCATGCCTGAAAGTGCTCAAAATCGAAATTTATCAATTTCAGCACTTCAAATGATATTGCACAGGGCTAGAACGGTTCCAATCCCTAGAACTCTCTAGTTTCTTACAGACTTAAACCAGACCTACAACCTAAAACTCTAATTGAGTCCAGAACTCACGTTAAAGTGCCAGCAGAGCATGCCTGAAAGTGCTCAAAATCGAAATTTATCAATTTCAGCACTTCAAATGATATCGCACAGGGCTAGAACGGTTCCAATCCCTAGAACTCTCTAGTTTCTTACAGACTTAAATCAGACCTACAACCTAAAACTCTAATTGAGTCCAGAACTCACGTTAAAGTGCCAGCAGAGCATGCCTGAAAGTGCTCAAAATCGAAATTTATCAATTTCAGCACTTCAAATGATATTGCACAGGGCTAGAACGGTTCCAATCCCTAGACCTCTCTAGTTTCTTACAGACTTAAATCAGACCTACAACCTAAAACTCTAATTGAGTCCAGAACTCACGTGAAAGTGCCAGCAGAGCATGCCTGAAAGTGCAAAAAATCGAATTTTATCAATTTCAGCACTTCAAATGATATTGCACAGGGCTAGAACGGTTCCAATCCCTAGACCTCTCTAGTTTCTTACAGACTTAAATCAGACCTACAACCTAAAACTCTAATTGAGTCCAGAACTCACGTTAAAGTGCCAGCAGAGCATGCCTGAAAGTGCTCAAAATCGAATTTTATCAATTTCAGCACTTCAAATGATATTGCACAGGGCTAGAACGGTTCCAATCCCTAGAACTCTCTAGTTTCTTACAGACTTAAATCAGACCTACAACCTAAAACTCTAATTGAGTCCAGAACTCACGTTAAAGTGCCAGCAGAGCATGCCTGAAAGTGCTCAAAATCGAAATTTATCAATTTCAGCACTTCAAATGATATTGCACAGGGCTAGAACGGTTCCAATCCCTAGAACTCTCTAGTTTCTTACAGACTTAAATCAGACCTACAACCTAAAACTCTAATTGAGTCCAGAACTCACGTTAAAGTGCCAGCAGAGCATGCCTGAAAGTGCTCAAAATCGAAATTTATCAATTTCAGCACTTCAAATGATATTGCACAGGGCTAGAACGGTTCCAATCCCTAGAACTCTCTAGTTTCTTACAGACTTAAATCAGACCTACAACCTAAAACTCTAATTGAGTCCAGAACTCACGTTAAAGTGCCAGCAGAGCATGCCTGAAAGTGCTCAAAATCGAAATTTATCAATTTCAGCACTTCAAATGATATTGCACAGGGCTAGAACGGTTCCAATCCCTAGAACTCTCTAGTTTCTTACAGACTTAAATCAGACCTACAACCTAAAACTCTAATTGAGTCCAGAACTCACGTTAAAGTGCCAGCAGAGCATGCCTGAAAGTGCAAAAAATCGAAATTTATCAATTTCAGCATTTCAAATGATATTGCACAGGGCTAGAACGGTTCCAATCCTAGAACTCTCTAGTTTCTTACAGACTTAAATCAGACCTACAACCTAAAACTCTAATTGAGTCCAGAACTCACGTTAAAGTGCCAGCAGAGCATGCCTGAAAGTGCAAAAAATCGAATTTTATCAATTTCAGCACTTCAAATGATATTGCACAGGGCTAGAACGGTTCCAATCCCTAGAACTCTCTAGTTTCTTACAGACTTAAATCAGACCTACAACCTAAAACTCTAATTGAGTCCAGAACTCACGTTAAAGTGCCAGCAGAGCATGCCTGAAAGTGCAAAAAATCGAAATTTATCAATTTCAGCACTTCAAATGATATTGCACAGGGCTAGAACGGTTCCAATCCCTAGAACTCTCTAGTTTCTTACAGACTTAAATCAGACCTACAACCTAAAACTTTAATTGAGTCCAGAACTCACGTTAAAGTGCCAGCAGAGCATGCCTGAAAGTGCTCAAAATCGAAATTTATCAATTTCAGCACTTCAAATGATATTGCACAGGGCTAGAACGGTTCCAATCCCTAGAACTCTCTAGTTTCTTACAGACTTAAATCAGACCTACAACCTAAAACTCTAATTGAGTCCAGAACTCACGTTAAAGTGCCAGCAGAGCATGCCTGAAAGTGCAAAAAATGCAAAAGATCTAATTTTATCAATTTCAGCTCTTCAAATGATACTGAAAAGGGCTAGAACTGTTATCATCCGTATAACTCTCTTGTTTGTCATAGATCCGCATTAGAACTACAAATTAAAACTCTATTTGAGTCCAGAACTCCCTTTAAAGTGCCAACAGAGAATGCCTGAAAGTGCAAAAAATCGAATTTTATCAATTTCGGCACTTCAAATGATATTGCACAGGGCTAGAACGGTTCCAATCCCTAGAATTCTCTAGTTTCTTACAGACTTAAATCAGACCTACAACCTAAAACTCTAATTGAGTCCAGAACTCCCTTTAAAGTGCCAGCAGAGCACGCCTGAAAGTGCAAAAAATCGAATTTTATCAATTTTAGCACTTCAAATGATATTGCACAGGGCTAGAACGGTTCCAATCCCTTGAACTCGGTAGAAATAGTACCATTTCGGGAGTATACCCTTTCAAACAAAACAATAATTTTGGAAATCGGTTTACAAATGGCTGAGTAATGCGTGAACAAACAAAAAAAAACAATCAGACGAACATAGTACTGATATTGAATACTAGATGGCGTTGTTAGTTTAAGTCCCATTTCTGAATCGCGGTGTTAAGATTTTCCGCCGACTAATGACCCTCCGTTGATGTTTTAATTTTTTTTTTTGTTAATAAAGTTTATTTTCGAAATCTTTCCAGTAGTCATTATTTAGTAGAGGGTAAGTGGAAGCTCATTTTATATAAAATGCCGAGCAAGTTAGCGTACGATAAAATTGCCTTGCGGGAAATTATATCGGATGCTGCATATCGTACGATTAACGATGACGGGCGTGTTCTCCCACCTTCCCATGATATATACCGAAAAATTTCAAAACTGATGGCGGATAAAGGGTCGGATATTACACCCAAGCATGTCCATACCATCATTAACAACAACCGTGCTGGGTTTCGAGATTTAATCATGGAAATTTTCGACATTCGAGAGAGAGAAATAAGCATATCCGTGAATGATGCCAATTACAGCGTCGAAAAGTGTACAGACCAGTCCACCGTTAAGTTAACCAGTTTGACCTCTATGAAGGTAAACCCGGTAATTTCGCAGGAGAAATGGGAAAGCATAAAACCCCACAAGAAATTATATGGTAATCGCGTGTATTGGAAGTTACGAGAAGGGTGGGCAGATGTGGTCGCTGAAGCTTTGTGGGTGCAGCATCATTTAGACTGTGTATTCACGTTCAAAAATCACAACATATACCGAAGTTTGATTTCTAAATTTTTTTAACTATTGAAGGGTATTGCTGCGAATGCCATGCAAAGATATGTTGCACATTGTTAAAAGAGCCACCGAAAGGAGTCGATGTTATACTCCAATGCAGCATTAACGGTATTAGACTCGAATCCCATTCAGGAAAGAAAAGAAGGCAGTTGAGAGGAGCTCGTCGCCTCAAAGTTGCAGACTATCTCATCGATGGCTGTAAAGATGCGGTGACATGGCGACGAAAAGAAGCTGGACGGATAAAGAAATTCGGAGGTAAAAATCCACCGATTTTACCGAGTAATGAAGTCGTGCGAAAAGCCAAGGAACAGCGATTGTTGAATAAATATGGATTAAAATTCGGAAACCCTGCATTAAATTTATTGAACAGCGCTGAACACGGTAGGTTGGTAGGTTCTATTCAATCCGTCGGGGTGTATCGCTTCAACTGTATTTATTGGCTACCTGAACAACTCCAAATATATATCTCTCGTTGCCGAAATGATCCTAATGCAACGTTAGCAATCGATGCTACGGGTGGTATTGCTAAGCGCGATAAGTCGGAGAAGCCGCACATATTTTTATATCAGTGTGTGCTTGTGACGAAAGACGGTAGCGTGCCAACTTTTCAGATGGTTTCAGCCGATCAAAGATCGATTATCGTCGCTGGTTTTTTGAGCCATATTCTCGCTGTAAATGCTCCCATCCCGCCGATTGTTGTGACCGATTTTGGGTGGTCTTTATTGATTGCGGTAGCGCGAATATTTGGGCAATGCGCAAGCTTGAATGACTATTTGCAGAAGTGCTATGATGCTATTATAAATGAGGCACCATCGCTACCACCAACATTCATGCGATTAGACGTATGTCATCTAGCATCAATGATTACGCGATGGCCCTGTTTGAAAGGGAAAGATAAGTCTTTAGTACGACGGTTTTATAAGCGATGCATTGGCAAAGCTTGCCAAATCTCGAATCTAGAAGACTTATATTACTTTCTAGAATCGGTTCTCGTCGTTGCGCTCAGTAAATTTATTGGGTCCGGACCAGATGGCGAGCTGTTACCGTCGGTTGATCGTCTCCGTTTCTTGAACAATAAAATAAAAGGGCTAGAAACGGTGAACGATGACGACGAAGCTACAGTGCAAAGCGACCAAGAAGGTGGTGATAATACTGATGAGGCACTGGATTCAAATCCGGAACAAAATCTGGTCAACGAAGGCTTGCACAAACCTGGCTGGAAATCATGGTGTAACACATTGTACGATGCTGCATTTGAAATTGCTGATCAGTCATCGAAAGGTGACATGATTAATGCATGCTACAGTAGCGATTTCGCTAAAAGGCTGAAAACACAACTTCTTCCATACGTACCTCTGTGGACCGCAATCATGGTGCCTATTTTCGGTAGAGGTTCGCTAACCGCTACCTCCGCCGCAGTAGAATCCGAATTTGCAGACTTGAAAAACCGTGAGTTTAGAGGCGAAATTCCGATGCGCATTGACAGATTTGTTATACAACATCTCGAGCGAATCGACGATAAAATAAAGGAACGCTGCAAGGCAACGGATATTTTACTACAAAACCAAGATAAATTATCAACAGCCTTGGATAACGCCGACCTCAATAACTCTTCAGGAGCTCAATCAATCCCTAAAGCTGAAGAGCCGTTAAGCAGCATTGAAATTGACTATCCTCATGGTACAACTCTGGAACCTGACAATACCTCGTTTGACGTGACTGCCTATAACGTATGCAGCACTCCAAACATCTCAGTCTCCTCCATCCTGTCCAGAATACCTAGTCCCGAGTTAAAAGTGGAAAATATCATCCCTATAGCCCATTCTTCAAAGATCATCAAGGATGCGGAGCACGAAACGACCCAGTTTTCCAGGATCGAACAAAATTTATCTGATAACGATTGGAACGTTTGTGAGGACTGGCGAGGATTGAATAAGAACCCGAAACGGAAAAATGAAACTGACGAGTCTATGGTCAAAAAACGAACGAGGCCGACATGTTTGGATAACTGCCCTGAGTGGGATTTCATAAAACACTCAAAAACTGCCCACGCGCCTGTTCTTTTAAACGGAAATATCACAGGATCAGTGCGTTTAAATAATCAAAATTTAAATGTTACTTCAACCTGTGCTTTCGATTCAATTTTTCAGGTTGTTCTCAGCGGGCTGTTAGCAAATACAGTTTACTCCGAGAGGTTAAAATCATCAGACTGTCCTATCGTCAATCTAGCACAAAGTGTCAACGATAAAAAGAAGATATTGCGAGAACATTATGTCCAACGTGCAAAAATATTGACATGTATTTCCATCTTTCAAGACAAAGTCACGACCTATACGAGAAATATAGTGCGTTTAGATGTCGAGTGCAATGCTGCTCATCTAGCGCAATATCTCTTTGAAAAAGAACCAAGCTATACGTCTAGCGTCGAATGTTCGTGCGGATATAGTAACCAGCAAAAGTCTATATTCATAAATGTTAATGTTGATACCATACTGTGTCACGGCCTCCATTTAATGCAGCAAGCAATCGAAGATTGTATAACAATGGAGACATCTTGCTTCAACTGTAAAAGAAAAATACGTTGCGTATATAAATATGGGTCACACCTGGTAGTCGACACTACCATATTCAGTGATCCTGGCTATCCCAATCGCAACAACATAGTTGTTCCCAGGTTGGATTCTATAAAAAAAATCATAGAAGTAGGTGGAATGACATATATGCTAGCTGCTGTTGTTCATTACAATTTATACCAAAAACATTATGCTACGTATGGCTTAACGGGCGAATTTTGGTTTAAATACGACGGCCTCATCAAAAAGCGCGCATCAGCAAATCTAAATACTATTATAACTCCGCATCTCATTGTTTACGCAATATGTAGGGAATGTTAAGTAGGTAAGACAATAATAATATAATTTAAATTTTTGTATAAAAATCGTCTTTAATACAAACTTATTATCTCCTCCTTTTGCGTTGAAGGTTAATGACAAAAAATTTTTTAAAAAATAAAAAAAAAACAATAAACCCAAAACAACAAAAAAAAACAAAAATAAAACAAAAATAAAACAAAACATAAAACAACAACAAAAAAAACAAAATAACATAAAAACACAAAAATACAAAATAAAAAAGCCCAAAAAAAAACAAAAGAAACAAAGAAAAAAAAAACAAATAACGAAGCCAGTTCTCAACACGTCCCCGTCGTTGGCTTTAGGTAGAGCCGAGATTGAGATTTGAACGAATCCCAGCAGTTTATGGTCCAATAGCTGATATAAACTGTTCCACCACTCTGGACTTGTACCGAGTTCTAAATGTTAGTAGATTTAATACGAATCTGTAGCACTGATATATCTTATATGTATCTGTAGTAATCTATAGAACGTGAGTTCTGGACTCGATTAGAGTTTTAAATTGTAGTTCTGATATGGATCTGTGAGAAACAAAAGAGTTCTAGGGACTGGAACCGTTCTAGCCCTGTGCAATATCATTTGAAGTGCTGAAATTGATAAAATTCGATTTTTTGCACTTTCAGGCATGCTCTGCTGGCACTTTCACGTGAGTTCTGGACTCAATTAGAGTTTTTGGTTGTAGGTCTGATTTAAGTCTGTAAGAAACTAGAGAGTTCTAGGGATTGGAACCGTTCTAGCCCTGTGCAATATCATTTGAAGTGCTGAAATTGATAAATTTCGATTTTTTGCACTTTCAGGCATGCTCTGCTGGTACTTTAACGTGAGTTCTGGACTCAATTAGAGTTTTAGGTTGTAGGTCTGATTTAAGTCTGTAAGAAACTAGAGAGTTCTAGGGATTGGAACCGTTCTAGCCCTGTGCAATATCATTTGAAGTGCTGAAATTGATAAATTTCGATTTTGAGCACTTTCAGGCATGCTCTGCTGGCACTTTAACGTGAGTTCTGGACTCAATTAAAGTTTTAGGTTGTAGGTCTGATTTAAGTCTGTAAGAAACTAGAGAGTTCTAGGGATTGGAACCGTTCTAGCCCTGTGCAATATCATTTGAAGTGCTGAAATTGATAAATTTCGATTTTGAGCACTTTCAGGCATGCTCTGCTGGCACTTTAACGTGAGTTCTGGACTCAATTAGAGTTTTAGGTTGTAGGTCTGATTTAAGTCTGTAAGAAACTAGAGAGTTCTAGGGATTGGAACCGTTCTAGCCCTGTGCAATATCATTTGAAGTGCTGAAATTGATAAAATTCGATTTTTTGCACTTTCAGGCATGCTCTGCTGGCACTTTAACGTGAGTTCTGGACTCAATTAGAGTTTTAGGTTGTAGGTCTGATTTAAGTCTGTAAGAAACTAGAGAGGGGATTGGAACCGTTCTAGCCCTGTGCAATATCATTTGAAGTGCTGAAATTGATAAATTTCGATTTTGAGCACTTTCAGGCATGCTCTGCTGGCACTTTAACGTGAGTTCTGGACTCAATTAGAGTTTTAGGTTGTAGGTCTGATTTAAGTCTGTAAGAAACTAGAGAGTTCTAGGGATTGGAACCGTTCTAGCCCTGTGCAATATCATTTGAAGTGCTGAAATTGATAAATTTCGATTTTGAGCACTTTCAGGCATGCTCTGCTGGCACTTTAACGTGAGTTCTGGACTCAATTAGAGTTTTAGGTTGTAGGTCTGATTTAAGTCTGTAAGAAACTAGAGAGTTCTAGGGATTGGAACCGTTCTAGCCCTGTGCGATATCATTTGAAGTGCTGAAATTGATAAATTTCGATTTTGAGCACTTTCAGGCATGCTCTGCTGGCACTTTAACGTGAGTTCTGGACTCAATTAGAGTTTTAGGTTGTAGGTCTGGTTTAAGTCTGTAAGAAACTAGAGAGTTCTAGGGATTGGAACCGTTCTAGCCCTGTGCAATATCATTTGAAGTGCTGAAATTGATAAATTTCGATTTTGAGCACTTTCAGGCATGCTCTGCTGGCACTTTAACGTGAGTTCTGGACTCAATTAAAGTTTTAGGTTGTAGGTCTGATTTAAGTCTGTAAGAAACTAGAGAGTTCTAGGGATTGGAACCGTTCTAGCCCTGTGCAATATCATTTGAAGTGCTGAAATTGATAAATTTCGATTTTGAGCACTTTCAGGCATGCTCTGCTGGCACTTTAACGTGAGTTCTGGACTCAATTAGAGTTTTAGGTTATAGGTCTGATTTAAGTCTGTAAGAAACTAGAGAGTTCTAGGGATTGGAACCGTTCTAGCCCTGTGCAATATCATTTGAAGTGCTGAAATTGATAAAATTCGATTTTTTGCACTTTCAGGCATGCTCTGCTGGCACTTTAACGTGAGTTCTGGACTCAATTAGAGTTTTAGGTTGTAGGTCTGATTTAAGTCTGTAAGAAACTAGAGAGTTCTAGGATTGGAACCGTTCTAGCCCTGTGCAATATCATTTGAAATGCTGAAATTGATAAATTTCGATTTTTTGCACTTTCAGGCATGCTCTGCTGGCACTTTAACGTGAGTTCTGGACTCAATTAGAGTTTTAGGTTGTAGGTCTGATTTAAGTCTGTAAGAAACTAGAGAGTTCTAGGGATTGGAACCGTTCTAGCCCTGTGCAATATCATTTGAAGTGCTGAAATTGATAAATTTCGATTTTGAGCACTTTCAGGCATGCTCTGCTGGCACTTTAACGTGAGTTCTGGACTCAATTAGAGTTTTTGGTTGTAGGTCTGATTTAAGTCTGTAAGAAACTAGAGAGTTCTAGGGATTGGAACCGTTCTAGCCCTGTGCAATATCATTTGAAGTGCTGAAATTGATAAATTTCGATTTTGAGCACTTTCAGGCATGCTCTGCTGGCACTTTAACGTGAGTTCTGGACTCAATTAGAGTTTTAGGTTGTAGGTCTGATTTAAGTCTGTAAGAAACTAGAGAGTTCTAGGGATTGGAACCGTTCTAGCCCTGTGCAATATCATTTGAAGTGCTGAAATTGATAAAATTCGATTTTTTGCACTTTCAGGCATGCTCTGCTGGCACTTTAACGTGAGTTCTGGACTCAATTAGAGTTTTAGGTTGTAGGTCTGATTTAAGTCTGTAAGAAACTAGAGAGTTCTAGGGATTGGAACCGTTCTAGCCCTGTGCAATATCATTTGAAGTGCTGAAATTGATAAAATTCGATTTTGAGCACTTTCAGGCGTGCTCTGCTGGCACTTTAACGTGAGTTCTGGACTCAATTAGAGTTTTAGGTTGTAGGTCTGATTTAAGTCTGTAAGAAACTAGAGAGTTCTAGGGATTGGAACCGTTCTAGCCCTGTGCAATATCATTTGAAGTGCTGAAATTGATAAAATTCGATTTTTTGCACTTTCAGGCATGCTCTGCTGGCACTTTAACGTGAGTTCTGGACTCAATTAGAGTTTTAGGTTGTAGGTCTGATTTAAGTCTGTAAGAAACTAGAGAGTTCTAGGGATTGGAACCGTTCTAGCCCTGTGCAATATCATTTGAAGTGCTGAAATTGATAAAATTCGATTTTGAGCACTTTCAGGCGGGCTCTGCTGGCACTTTAACGTGAGTTCTGGACTCAATTAGAGTTTTAGGTTGTAGGTCTGATTTAAGTCTGTAAGAAACTAGAGAGTTCTAGGGATTGGAACCGTTCTAGCCCTGTGCAATATCATTTGAAGTGCTGAAATTGATAAAATTCGATTTTTTGCACTTTCAGGCATGCTCTGCTGGCACATTAAAGGGAGTTCTGGACTCCATTAGAGTTTCAAATTGTAGTTCTGATACGACTCTGTGAGAAACAAAAGAATTCTAGGGATTGGGCCAGTTGTAGCCCTTTACAATATCATTTGAAGTGCTGTAATTGGTATGCTGGATTTTTTTTTTCAATTGAATTTTTTAAGGTTAAATCGCCAGAACTATTTCTAAAAATTATCAGGAACTGTAGAACTAACTTATATGTAGTAAGAACTGATGTTTATTTATGATCTGCTAGAAATTGATCTGCTGCCGGAAGTTGGCAGATCATTTTTTTAATTGTCTTTTTTTAAGGTAAAAACGCCGGAACTATTTCTAAAAGGTGTCAGGAACTATAGAACTCAGCTGCATGCAATGAGAACTCTCATTTATTTTTGATCTGCTGGACAATGATCAGCTAAGTTCACTGA